>OX454526.1:273363791-273761993 GCA_949715645.1 Portevinia maculata | reverse complement strand
CGAAGAAATAGTGCAGGATAATGTTGGTTTTTTTTTGTATCTAAAATTAAAATCTATTAATGCAATTTTATAGATAATTTAATCTAGAATTCAGTCATATTTATTTTATCGCTGTAGGTCAACTGGTTTGGCAGATATCGAAGAAATAGTGCAGGATAATGTTGGTTTTTTTTTGTATCTAAAATTAAAATCTATTAATGCAATTTTATAGATAATTTAATCTAGAATTCAGTCATATTTATTTTATCGCTGTAGGTCAACTGGTTTGGCAGATATCGAAGAAATAGTGCAGGATAATGTTGGTTTTTTTTTGTATCTAAAATTAAAATCTATTAATGCAATTTTATAGATAATTTAATCTAGAATTCAGTCATATTTATTTTATCGCTGTAGGTCAACTGGTTTGGCAGATATCGAAGAAATAGTGCAGGATAATGTTGGTTTTTTTTGTATCTAAAATTAAAATCTATTAATGCAACTTTATAGATAATTTCATTAGAATTCAGTCATATTTATTTTATCGCTGTAGGTCAACTGGTTTGGCAGATATCGAAGAAATAGTGCAGGATAATGTTGGTTTTTTTTTTTTATCTAAAATTAAAATCTATTAATGCAACTTTATAAATAATTTAATCTAGAATTCAGTCATATTTATTTTATCGCTGTAGGTCAACTGGTTTGGCAGATATCGAAGAAATAGTGCAGGATAATGTTGGTTTTTTTTTGTATCTAAAATTAAAATCTATTAATGCAATTTATAGATAATTTAATCTAGAATTCAGTCATATTTATTTTATCGCTGTAGGTCAACTGGTTTGGCAGATATCGAAGAAATAGTGCAGGATAATGTTGGTTTTTTTTTGTATCTAAAATTAAAATCTAATAATGCAACTTTATAGATAATTTAATCTAGAATTCAGTCATATTTATTTTATCGCTGTAGGTCAACTGGTTTGGCAGATATCGAAGAAATAGTGCAGGATAATGTTGGTTTTTTTTTGTATCTAAAATTAAAATCTATTAATGCAACTTTATAGATAATTTAATCTAGAATTCAGTCATATTTCTTTTATCGCTGTAGGTCAACTGGTTTGGCAGATATCGAAGAAATAGTGCAGGATAATGTTGTTTTTGTTTTGTATCTAAAATTAAAATCTATTAATGCAACTTTATAGATAAATTAATCTAGAATTCAGTCATATTTATTTTATCGCTGTAGGTCAACTGGTTTGGCAGATATCGAAGAAATAGTGCAGGATAATGTTGGTTTTTTTTTGTATCTAAAATTAAAATCTATTAATGCAACTTTATAGATAATTTAATTTAGAATTCAGTCATATTTATTATATCGCTGTAGGTCAACTGGTTTGGCAGATATCGAAGAAATAGTGCAGGATAATGTTGGTTTTTTTTTGTATCTAAAATTAAAATCTATTAATGCAACTTTATAAATAATTTAATCTAGAATTCAGTCATATTTATTTTATCGCTGTAGGTCAACTGGTTTGGCAGATATCGAAGAAATAGTGCAGGATAATGTTGGTTTTTTTTTGTATCTAAAATTAAAATCTATTAATGCAACTTTATAGATAATTTAATCTAGAATTCAGTCATATTTATTTTATCGCTGTAGGTCAACTGGTTTGGCAGATATCGAAGAAATAGTGCAGGATAATGTTGGTTTTTTTTGTATCTAAAATTAAAATCTATTAATGCAACTTTATAGATAATTTAATCTAGAATTCCGTCATATTTATTTTATCGCTGTAGGTCAACTGGTTTGGCAGATATCGAAGAAATAGTGCACGATAATGTTGTTTTTTTTTTGTATCTAAAATTAAAATCTATTAATGCAACTTTATAGATAATTTAATCTAGAATTCAGTCATATTTATTTTATCGCTGTAGATCAACTGGTTTGGCAGATATCGAAGAAATAGTGCAGGATAATGTTGGTTTTTTTTTGTATCTAAAATTAAAATCTATTAATGCAACTTTATAGATAATTTAATCTAGAATTCAGTCATATTTATTTTATCGCTGTAGGTCAACTGGTTTCGCAGATATCGAAGAAATAGTGCAGGATAATGTTGGTTTTTTTTTGTATCTAAAATTAAAATCTATTAATGCAACTTTATAGATAATTTAATCTAGAATTTAGTCATATTTATTTTATCGCTGTAGGTCAACTGGTTTGGCAGATATCGAAGAAATAGTGCAGGATAATGTTGGTTTTTTTTTGTATCTAAAATTAAAATCTATTAATGCAACTTTATAGATAATTTAATCTAGAATTCAGTCATATTTATTTTATCGCTGTAGGTCAACTGGTTTGGCAGATATCGAAGAAATAGTGCAGGATAATGTTGGTTTTTTTTTGTATCTAAAATTAAAATCTATTAATGCAACTTTATAGATAATTTAATCTAGAATTCAGTCATATTTATTTTATCGCTGTAGGTCAACTGGTTTGGCAGATATCGAAGAAATAGTGCAGGATAATGTTGGTTTTTTTTTGTATCTAAAATTAAAATCTATTAATGCAACTTTATAGATAATTTAATCTAGAATTCAGTCATATTTATTTTATTGCTGTAGGTCAACTGGTTGGCAGATATCGAAGAAATAGTGCAGGATAATGTTGGTTTTTTTTTGTATCTAAAATTAAAATCTATTAATGCAACTTTATAGGTAATTTAATCTAGAATTCAGTCATATTTATTTTATCGCTGTAGGTCAAGTGGTTTGGCAGATATCGAAGAAATAGTGCAGGATAATGTTGGTTTTTTTTTGTATCTAAAATTAAAATCTATTAATGCAACTTTATAGATAATTTAATCTAGAATTCAGTCATATTTATTTTATCGCTGTAGGTCAACTGGTTTGGCAGATATCGAAGAAATAGTGCAGGATAATGTTGGTTTTTTTTTGTATCTAAAATTAAAATCTATTAATGCAACTTTATAGATAATTTAATCTAGAATTCAGTCATATTTATTTTATCGCTGTAGGTCAAGTGGTTTGGCAGATATCGAAGAAATAGTGCAGGATAATGTTGGTTTTTTTTTGTATCTAAAATTAAAATCTATTAATGCAACTTTATAGATAATTTAATCTAGAATTCAGTCATATTTATTTTATCGCTGTAGGTCAACTGGTTTGGCAGATATCGAAGAAATAGTGCAGGATAATGTTGGTTTTTTTTTTGTATCTAAAATTAAAATCTATTACTGCAACTTTATAGATAATTTAATCTAGAATTCAGTCATATTTATTTTATCGCTGTAGGTCAACTGGTTTGGCAGATATCGAAGAAATAGTGCAGGATAATGTTGGTTTTTTTTTGTATCTAAAATTAAAATCTAGTAATGCAACTTTATAGATAATTTAATCTAGAATTCAGTCATATTTATTTTATCGCTGTAGGTCAACTGGCTTGGCAGATATCGAAGAAATAGTGCAGGATAATGTTGTTTTTGTTTTGTATCTAAAATTAAAATCTATTAATGCAACTTTATAGATAAATTAATCTAGAATTCAGTCATATTTATTTTATCGCTGTAGGTCAACTGGTTTGGCAGATATCGAAGAAATAGTGCAGGATAATGTTGGTTTTTTTTTGTATCTAAAATTAAAATCTATTAATGCAACTTTATAGATAATTTAATTTAGAATTCAGTCATATTTATTTTATCGCTGTAGGTCAACTGGTTTGGCAGATATCGAAGAAATAGTGCAGGATAATGTTGGTTTTTTTTTGTATCTAAAATTAAAATCTATTAATGCAACTTTATAAATAATTTAATCTAGAATTCAGTCATATTTATTTTATCGCTGTAGGTCAACTGGTTTGGCAGATATCGAAGAAATAGTGCAGGATAATGTTGGTTTTTTTTTGTATCTAAAATTAAAATCTATTAATGCAACTTTATAGATAATTTAATCTAGAATTCAGTCATATTTATTTTATCGCTGTAGGTCAACTGGTTTGGCAGATATCGAAGAAATAGTGCAGGATAATGTTGGTTTTTTTTTGTATCTAAAATTAAAATCTATTAATGCAATTTTATAGATAATTTAATCTAGAATTCAGTCATATTTATTTTATCGCTGTAGGTCAACTGGTTTGGCAGATATCGAAGAAATAGTGCACGATAATGTTGGTTTTTTTTTGTATCTAAAATTAAAATCTATTAATGCCACTTTATAGATAATTTAATCTAGAATTCAGTCATATTTATTTTATCGCTGTAGGTCAACTGGTTTGGCAGATATCGAAGAAATAGTGCACGATAATGTTGGTTTTTTTTTGTATCTAAAATTAAAATCTATTAATGCAGCTTTATAGATAATTTAATCTAGAATTCAGTCATATTTATTTTATCGCTGTAGGTCAACTGGTTTGGCAGATATCGAAGAAATAGTGCAGTATAATGTTGGTTTTTTTTTGTATCTAAAATTAAAATCTATTAATGCAACTTTATAGATAATTTAATCTAGAATTCAGTCATATTTATTTTATCGCTGTAGGTCAACTGGTTTGGCAGATATCGAAGAAATAGTGCAGGATAATGTTGGTTTTTTTTTGTATCTAAAATTAAAATCTATTAACGCAACTTTATAGATAATTTAATCTAGAATTCAGTCATATTTATTTTATCGCTGTAGGTCAACTGGTTTGGCAGATATCGAAGAAATAGTGCACGATAATGTTGGTTTTTTTTTGTATCTAAAATTAAAATCTATTAATGCCACTTTATAGATAATTTAATCTAGAATTCAGTCATATTTATTTTATCGCAGTAGGTCAACTGGTTTGGCAGATATCGAAGAAATAGTGCAGCATGTTGTTGGTTTTTTTTATCTAAAACAAAAATCTATTAATGCCACTTTATACATAATTTAATCTATTATTCAGTCATATTTATTTGATCGCTGTAGGTCAACTGGTTTGGCAGATATTCAAGAAATAGTGCAGCATGTTGTTGGTTTTTTTTGTATCTAAAATTAAAATCTATTAATGCCACTTTATAGATAAATTAATCTAGAATTCAGTCATATTTATTTGATCGCAGTAGGTCAACTAGTTTGGCAGATATCGAAGAAATAGTGCAGCATGTTGTTGGTTTTTTTTTTGTATCTAAAATTAAAATCTATTAATGCCACTTTATAGATAATTTAATCTAGAATTCAGTCATATTTATTTTATCGCTGTAGGTCAACTGGTTTGGCAGATATCGAAGAAATAGTGCAGGATAATGTTGGTTTTTTTTTGTATCTAAAATTAAAATCTATTAATGCAACTTTATAGATAATTTAATCTAGAATTCAGTCATATTTATTTTATCGCTGTAGGTCAACTGGTTTGGCAGATATCGAAGAAATAGTGCAGGATAATGTTGGTTTTTTTTTGTATCTAAATTAAAATCTAGTAATGCAACTTTATAGATAATTTAATCTAGAATTCAGTCATATTTATTTTATCGCTGTAGGTCAACTGGCTTGGCAGATATCGAAGAAATAGTGCAGGATAATGTTGTTTTTGTTTTGTATCTAAAATTAAAATCTATTAATGCAACTTTATAGATAAATTAATCTAGAATTCAGTCATATTTATTTTATCGCTGTAGGTCAACTGGTTTGGCAGATATCGAAGAAATAGTGCAGGATAATGTTGGTTTTTTTTTGTATCTAAAATTAAAATCTATTAATGCAACTTTATAGATAATTTAATTTAGAATTCAGTCATATTTATTTTATCGCTGTAGGTCAACTGGTTTGGCAGATATCGAAGAAATAGTGCAGGATAATGTTGGTTTTTTTTTGTATCTAAAATTAAAATCTATTAATGCAACTTTATAAATAATTTAATCTAGAATTCAGTCATATTTATTTTATCGCTGTAGGTCAACTGGTTTGGCAGATATCGAAGAAATAGTGCAGGATAATGTTGGTTTTTTTTTTGTATCTAAAATTAAAATCTATTAATGCAACTTTATAGATAATTTAATCTAGAATTCAGTCATATTTATTTTATCGCTGTAGGTCAACTGGTTTGGCAGATATCGAAGAAATAGTGCAGGATAATGTTGGTTTTTTTTTGTATCTAAAATTAAAATCTATTAATGCAATTTTATAGATAATTTAATCTAGAATTCAGTCATATTTATTTTATCGCTGTAGGTCAACTGGTTTGGCAGATATCGAAGAAATAGTGCACGATAATGTTGGTTTTTTTTTTGTATCTAAAATTAAAATCTATTAATGCCACTTTATAGATAATTTAATCTAGAATTCAGTCATATTTATTTTATCGCTGTAGGTCAACTGGTTTGGCAGATATCGAAGAAATAGTGCACGATAATGTTGGTTTTTTTTTGTATCTAAAATTAAAATCTATTAATGCAGCTTTATAGATAATTTAATCTAGAATTCAGTCATATTTATTTTATCGCTGTAGGTCAACTGGTTTGGCAGATATCGAAGAAATAGTGCAGTATAATGTTGGTTTTTTTTTGTATCTAAAATTAAAATCTATTAATGCAACTTTATAGATAATTTAATCTAGAATTCAGTAATATTTATTTTATCGCTGTAGGTCAACTGGTTTGGCAGATATCGAAGAAATAGTGCAGGATAATGTTGGTTTTTTTTTGTATCTAAAATTAAAATCTATTAACGCAACTTTATAGATAATTTAATCTAGAATTCAGTCATATTTATTTTATCGCTGTAGGTCAACTGGTTTGGCAGATATCGAAGAAATAGTGCACGATAATGTTGGTTTTTTTTTGTATCTAAAATTAAAATCTATTAATGCCACTTTATAGATAATTTAATCTAGAATTCAGTCATATTTATTTTATCGCAGTAGGTCAACTGGTTTGGCAGATATCGAAGAAATAGTGCAGCATGTTGTTGGTTTTTTTTATCTAAAACAAAAATCTATTAATGCCACTTTATACATAATTTAATCTATTATTCAGTCATATTTATTTGATCGCTGTAGGTCAACTGGTTTGGCAGATATCGAAGAAATAGTGCAGCATGTTGTTGGTTTTTTTTTGTATCTAAAATTAAAATCTATTAATGCCACTTTATAGATAAATTAATCTAGAATTCAGTCATATTTATTTGATCGCAGTAGGTCAACTAGTTTGGCAGATATCGAAGAAATAGTGCAGCATGTTGTTGGTTTTTTTTTTGTATCTAAAATTAAAATCTATTAATGCCACTTTATAGATAATTTAATCTAGAATTCAGTCATATTTATTTTATCGCTGTAGGTCAACTGGTTTGGCAGATATCGAAGAAATAGTGCAGGATAATGTTGGTTTTTTTTTGTATCTAAAATTAAAATCTATTAATGCAATTTTATAGATAATTTAATCTAGAATTCAGTCATATTTATTTTATCGCTGTAGGTCAACTGGTTTGGCAGATATCGAAGAAATAGTGCAGGATAATGTTGGTTTTTTTTTGTATCTAAAATTAAAATCTATTAATGCAATTTTATAGATAATTTAATCTAGAATTCAGTCATATTTATTTTATCGCTGTAGGTCAACTGGTTTGGCAGATATCGAAGAAATAGTGCAGGATAATGTTGGTTTTTTTTTGTATCTAAAATTAAAATCTATTAATGCAACTTTATAGATAATTTAATCTAGAATTCAGTCATATTTATTTTATCGCTGTAGGTCAACTGGTTTGGCAGATATCGAAGAAATAGTGCAGGATAATGTTGGTTTTTTTTTGTATCTAAAATTAAAATCTATTAATGCAATTTTATAGATAATTTAATCTAGAATTCAGTCATATTTATTTTATCGCTGTAGGTCAACTGGTTTGGCAGATATCGAAGAAATAGTGCACGATAATGTTGGTTTTTTTTTGTATCTAAAATTAAAATCTATTAATGCCACTTTATAGATAATTTAATCTAGAATTCAGTCATATTTATTTTATCGCAGTAGATCAACTGGTTTGGCAGATATCGAAGAAATAGTGCAGCATGTTGTTGGTTTTTTTTTATCTAAAACAAAAATCTATTAATGCCACTTTATAGATAATTTAATCTATTATTCAGTCATATTTATTTGATCGCTGTAGGTCAACTGGTTTGGCAGATATCGAAGAAATAGTGCAGCATGTTAAAAAAAAAATCTATTAATGCCACTTTATAGATAATTTAATCTAGAATTCAGTCATATTTATTTTATCGCTGTAGGTCAACTGGTTTGGCAGATATCGAAGAAATAGTGCAGGATAATGTTGGTTTTTTTTTGTATCTAAAATTAAAATCTATTAATGCAATTTTATAGATAATTTAATCTAGAATTCAGTCATATTTATTTTATCGCTGTAGGTCAACTGGTTTGGCAGATATCGAAGAAATAGTGCAGGATAATGTTGGTTTTTTTTTGTATCTAAAATTAAAATCTATTAATGCAACTTTATAGATAATTTAATCTAGAATTCAGTCATATTTATTTTATCGCTGTAGGTCAACTGGTTTGGCAGATATCGAAGAAATAGTGCAGGATAATGTTGGTTTTTTTTTGTATCTAAAATTAAAATCTATTAATGCAATTTTATAGATAATTTAATCTAGAATTCAGTCATATTTATTTTATCGCTGTAGGTCAACTGGTTTGGCAGATATCGAAGAAATAGTGCAGGATAATGTTGGTTTTTTTTTGTATCTTAAATTAAAATCTATTAATGTAATTTTATAGATAATTTAATCTAGAATTCAGTCATATTTATTTTATCGCTGTAGGTCAACTGGTTTGGCAGATATCGAAGAAATAGTGCAGGATAATGTTGGTTTTTTTTTGTATCTAAAATTAAAATCTATTAATGCAATTTTATAGATAATTTAATCTAGAATTCAGTCATATTTATTTTATCGCTGTAGGTCAACTGGTTTGGCAGATATCGAAGAAATAGTGCAGGATAATGTTGGTTTTTTTTTGTATCTAAAATTAAAATCTATTAATGCAATTTTATAGATAATTTAATCTAGAATTCAGCCATATTTATTTTATCGCTGTAGGTCAACTGGTTTGGCAGATATCGAAGAAATAGTGCAGGACAATGTTGGTTTTTTTTTGTATCTAAAATTAAAATCTATTAATGCAACTTTATAGATAATTTAATCTAGAATTCAGTCATATTTATTTTATCGCTGTAGGTCAACTGGTTTGGCAGATATCGAAGAAATAGTGCAGGATAATGTTGGTTTTTTTTTTGTATCTAAAATTAAAATCTATTAATGCAATTTTATAGATAATTTAATCTAGAATTCAGTCATATTTATTTTATCGCTGTAGGTCAACTGGTTTGGCAGATATCGAAGAAATAGTGCAGGATAATGTTGGTTTTTTTTTGTATCTAAAATTAAAATCTATTAATGCAATTTTATAGATAATTTAATCTAGAATTCAGTCATATTTATTTTATCGCTGTAGGTCAACTGGTTTGGCAGATATCGAAGAAATAGTGCAGGATAATGTTGGTTTTTTTTTGTATCTAAAATTAAAATCTATTAATGCAATTTTATAGATAATTTAATCTAGAATTCAGTCATATTTATTTTATCGCTGTAGGTCAACTGGTTTGGCAGATATCGAAGAAATAGTGCAGGATAATGTTGGTTTTTTTTTGTATCTAAAATTAAAATCTATTAATGCAATTTTATAGATAATTTAATCTAGAATTCAGTCATATTTATTTTATCGCTGTAGGTCAACTGGTTTGGCAGATATCGAAGAAATAGTGCAGGATAATGTTGGTTTTTTTTTTGTATCTAAAATTAAAATCTATTAATGCAATTTTATAGATAATTTAATCTAGAATTCAGTCATATTTATTTTATCGCTGTAGGTCAACTGGTTTGGCAGATATCGAAGAAATAGTGCAGGATAATGTTGGTTTTTTTTTGTATCTAAAATTAAAATCTATTAATGTAATTTTATAGATAATTTAATCTAGAATTCAGTCATATTTATTTTATCGCTGTAGGTCAACTGGTTTGGCAGATATCGAAGAAATAGTGCAGGATAATGTTGGTTTTTTTTTGTATCTAAAATTAAAATCTATTAATGCAATTTTATAGATAATTTAATCTAGAATTCAGTCATATTTATTTTATCGCTGTAGGTCAACTGGTTTGGCAGATATCGAAGAAATAGTGCAGGATAATGTTGGTTTTTTTTGTATCTAAAATTAAAATCTATTAATGCAATTTTATAGATAATTTAATCTAGAATTCAGTCATATTTATTTTATCGCTGTAGGTCAACTGGTTTGGCAGATATCGAAGAAATAGTGCAGGACAATGTTGGTTTTTTTTTGTATCTAAAATTAAAATCTATTAATGCAACTTTATAGATAATTTAATCTACAATTCAGTCATATTTATTTTATCGCTGTAGGTCAACTGGTTTGGCAGATATCGAAGAAATAGTGCAGGATAATGTTGGTTTTTTTTTGTATCTAAAATTAAAATCTATTAATGCAATTTTATAGATAATTTAATCTAGAATTCAGTCATATTTATTTTATCGCTGTAGGTCAACTGGTTGGCAGATATCGAAGAAATAGTGCAGGATAATGTTGGTTTTTTTTTTGTATCTAAAATTAAAATCTATTAATGCAATTTTATAGATAATTTAATCTAGAATTCAGTCATATTTATTTTATCGCTGTAGGTCAACTGGTTTGGCAGATATCGAAGAAATAGTGCAGGATAATGTTGGTTTTTTTTTGTATCTAAAATTAAAATCTATTAATGCAATTTTATAGATAATTTAATCTAGAATTCAGTCATATTTATTTTATCGCTGTAGGTCAACTGGTTTGGCAGATATCGAAGAAATAGTGCAGGATAATGTTGGTTTTTTTTTGTATCTAAAATTAAAATCTATTAATGCAATTTTATAGATAATTTAATCTAGAATTCAGTCATATTTATTTTATCGCTGTAGGTCAACTGGTTTGGCAGATATCGAAGAAATAGTGCAGGATAATGTTGGTTTTTTTTTGTATCTAAAATTAAAATCTATTAATGCACTTTATAGATAATTTAATCTAGAATTCAGTCATATTTATTTGATCGCTGTAGGTCAACTGGTTTGGCAGATATCGAAGAAATAGTGCAGGATAATGTTGGTTTTTTTTTGTATCTAAAATTAAAATCTATTAATGCAATTTTATAGATAATTTAATCTAGAATTCAGTCATATTTATTTTATCGCTGTAGGTCAACTGGTTTGGCAGATATCGAAGAAATAGTGCAGGATAATGTTGGTTTTTTTTTGTATCTAAAATTAAAATCTATTAATGCAATTTATAGATAATTTAATCTAGAATTCAGTCATATTTATTTTATCGCTGTAGGTCAACTGGTTTGGCAGATATCGAAGAAATAGTGCAGGATAATGTTGGTTTTTTTTTGTATCTAAAATTAAAATCTATTAATGCAATTTTATAGATAATTTAATCTAGAATTCAGTCATATTTATTTTATCGCTGTAGGTCAACTGGTTTGGCAGATATCGAAGAAATAGTGCAGGATAATGTTGGTTTTTTTTTGTATCTAAAATTAAAATCTATTAATGCAATTTTATAGATAATTTAATCTAGAATTCAGTCATATTTATTTTATCGCTGTAGGTCAACTGGTTTGGCAGATATCGAAGAAATAGTGCAGGATAATGTTGGTTTTTTTTTGTATCTAAAATTAAAATCTATTAATGCAATTTTATAGATAATTTAATCTAGAATTCAGTCATATTTATTTTATCGCTGTAGGTCAACTGGTTTGGCAGATATCGAAGAAATAGTGCAGGATAATGTTGGTTTTTTTTTGTATCTAAAATTAAAATCTATTAATGCAATTTTATAGATAATTTAATCTAGAATTCAGTCATATTTATTTTATCGCTGTAGGTCAACTGGTTTGGCAGATATCGAAGAAATAGTGCAGGATAATGTTGGTTTTTTTTTGTATCTAAAATTAAAATCTATTAATGCAATTTTATAGATAATTTAATCTAGAATTCAGTCATATTTATTTTATCGCTGTAGGTCAACTGGTTTGGCAGATATCGAAGAAATAGTGCAGGATAATGTTGGTTTTTTTTTGTATCTAAAATTAAAATCTATAATGCAATTTTATAGATAATTTAATCTAGAATTCAGTCATATTTATTTTATCGCTGTAGGTCAACTGGTTTGGCAGATATCGAAGAAATAGTGCAGGATAATGTTGGTTTTTTTTTTGTATCTAAAATTAAAATCTATTAATGCAATTTTATAGATAATTTAATCTAGAATTCAGTCATATTTATTTTATCGCTGTAGGTCAACTGGTTTGGCAGATATCGAAGAAATAGTGCAGGATAATGTTGGTTTTTTTTTGTATCTAAAATTAAAATCTATTAATGCAATTTTATAGATAATTTAATCTAGAATTCAGTCATATTTATTTTATCGCTGTAGGTCAACTGGTTTGGCAGATATCGAAGAAATAGTGCAGGATAATGTTGGTTTTTTTTTTGTATCTAAAATTAAAATCTATTAATGCAATTTTATAGATAATTTAATCTAGAATTCAGTCATATTTATTTTATCGCTGTAGGTCAACTGGTTTGGCAGATATCGAAGAAATAGTGCAGGATAATGTTGGTTTTTTTTTGTATCTAAAATTAAAATCTATTAATGCAATTTTATAGATAATTTAATCTAGAATTCAGTCATATTTATTTTATCGCTGTAGGTCAACTGGTTTGGCAGATATCGAAGAAATAGTGCAGGATAATGTTGGTTTTTTTTTGTATCTAAAATTAAAATCTATTAATGCAATTTTATAGATAATTTAATCTAGAATTCAGTCATATTTATTTTATCGCTGTAGGTCAACTGGTTTGGCAGATATCGAAGAAATAGTGCAGGATAATGTTGGTTTTTTTTTGTATCTAAAATTAAAATCTATTAATGCAATTTTATAGATAATTTAATCTAGAATTCAGTCATATTTATTTTATCGCTGTAGGTCAACTGGTTTGGCAGATATCGAAGAAATAGTGCAGGATAATGTTGGTTTTTTTTTTGTATCTAAAATTAAAATCTATTAATGCAATTTTATAGATAATTTAATCTAGAATTCAGTCATATTTATTTTATCGCTGTAGGTCAACTGGTTTGGCAGATATCGAAGAAATAGTGCAGGATAATGTTGGTTTTTTTTTGTATCTAAAATTAAAATCTATTAATGCAATTTTATAGATAATTTAATCTAGAATTCAGTCATATTTATTTTATCGCTGTAGGTCAACTGGTTTGGCAGATATCGAAGAAATAGTGCAGGATAATGTTGGTTTTTTTTTGTATCTAAAATTAAAATCTATTAATGCAATTTTATAGATAATTTAATCTAGAATTCAGTCATATTTATTTTATCGCTGTAGGTCAACTGGTTTGGCAGATATCGAAGAAATAGTGCAGGATAATGTTGGTTTTTTTTTGTATCTAAAATTAAAATCTATTAATGCAATTTTATAGATAATTTAATCTAGAATTCAGTCATATTTATTTTATCGCTGTAGGTCAACTGGTTTGGCAGATATCGAAGAAATAGTGCAGGATAATGTTGGTTTTTTTTGTATCTAAAATTAAAATCTATTAATGCAATTTTATAGATAATTTAATCTAGAATTCAGTCATATTTATTTTATCGCTGTAGGTCAACTGGTTTGGCAGATATCGAAGAAATAGTGCAGGATAATGTTGGTTTTTTTTTGTATCTAAAATTAAAATCTATTAATGCAATTTTATAGATAATTTAATCTAGAATTCAGTCATATTTATTTTATCGCTGTAGGTCAACTGGTTTGGCAGATATCGAAGAAATAGTGCAGGATAATGTTGGTTTTTTTTTGTATCTAAAATTAAAATCTATTAATGCAATTTTATAGATAATTTAATCTAGAATTCAGTCATATTTATTTTATCGCTGTAGGTCAACTGGTTTGGCAGATATCGAAGAAATAGTGCAGGATAATGTTGGTTTTTTTTTGTATCTAAAATTAAAATCTATTAATGCAATTTTATAGATAATTTAATCTAGAATTCAGTCATATTTATTTTATCGCTGTAGGTCAACTGGTTTGGCAGATATCGAAGAAATAGTGCAGGATAATGTTGGTTTTTTTTTGTATCTAAAATTAAAATCTATTAATGCAATTTTATAGATAATTTAATCTAGAATTCAGTCATATTTATTTTATCGCTGTAGGTCAACTGGTTTGGCAGATATCGAAGAAATAGTGCAGGATAATGTTGGTTTTTTTTTGTATCTAAAATTAAAATCTATTAATGCAATTTTATAGATAATTTAATCTAGAATTCAGTCATATTTATTTTATCGCTGTAGGTCAACTGGTTTGGCAGATATCGAAGAAATAGTGCAGGATAATGTTGGTTTTTTTTTGTATCTAAAATTAAAATCTATTAATGCAATTTTATAGATAATTTAATCTAGAATTCAGTCATATTTATTTTATCGCTGTAGGTCAACTGGTTTGGCAGATATCGAAGAAATAGTGCAGGATAATGTTGGTTTTTTTTTTGTATCTAAAATTAAAATCTATTAATGCAATTTTATAGATAATTTAATCTAGAATTCAGTCATATTTATTTTATCGCTGTAGGTCAACTGGTTTGGCAGATATCGAAGAAATAGTGCAGGATAATGTTGGTTTTTTTTTGTATCTAAAATTAAAATCTATTAATGCAATTTTATAGATAATTTAATCTAGAATTCAGTCATATTTATTTTATCGCTGTAGGTCAACTGGTTTGGCAGATATCGAAGAAATAGTGCAGGATAATGTTGGTTTTTTTTTGTATCTAAAATTAAAATCTATTAATGCAATTTTATAGATAATTTAATCTAGAATTCAGTCATATTTATTTTATCGCTGTAGGTCAACTGGTTTGGCAGATATCGAAGAAATAGTGCAGGATAATGTTGGTTTTTTTTTGTATCTAAAATTAAAATCTATTAATGCAATTTTATAGATAATTTAATCTAGAATTCAGTCATATTTATTTTATCGCTGTAGGTCAACTGGTTTGGCAGATATCGAAGAAATAGTGCAGGATAATGTTGGTTTTTTTTTGTATCTAAAATTAAAATCTATTAATGCAATTTTATAGATAATTTAATCTAGAATTCAGTCATATTTATTTTATCGCTGTAGGTCAACTGGTTTGGCAGATATCGAAGAAATAGTGCAGGATAATGTTGGTTTTTTTTTGTATCTAAAATTAAAATCTATTAATGCAATTTTATAGATAATTTAATCTAGAATTCAGTCATATTTATTTTATCGCTGTAGGTCAACTGGTTTGGCAGATATCGAAGAAATAGTGCAGGATAATGTTGGTTTTTTTTGTATCTAAAATTAAAATCTATTAATGCAATTTTATAGATAATTTAATCTAGAATTCAGTCATATTTATTTTATCGCTGTAGGTCAACTGGTTTGGCAGATATCGAAGAAATAGTGCAGGATAATGTTGGTTTTTTTTTGTATCTAAAATTAAAATCTATTAATGCAACTTTATAGATAATTTAATCTAGAATTCAGTCATATTTATTTTATCGCTGTAGGTCAACTGGTTTGGCAGATATCGAAGAAATAGTGCAGGATAATGTTGGTTTTTTTTTGTATCTAAAATTAAAATCTATTAATGCAACTTTATAGATAATTTAATCTAGAATTCAGTCATATTTATTTTATCGCTGTAGGTCAACTGGTTTGGCAGATATCGAAGAAATAGTGCACGATAATGTTGGTTTTTTTTTGTATCTAAAATTAAAATCTATTAATGCAACTTTATAGATAATTTAATCTAGAATTCAGTCATATTTATTTTATCGCTGTAGGTCAACTGGTTTGGCAGATATCGAAGAAATAGTGCAGGATAATGTTGGTTTTTTTTTGTATCTAAAATTAAAATCTATTAATGCAACTTTATAGATTTTTAATCTAGAATTCAGTCATATTTATTTTATCGCTGTAGGTCAACTGGTTTGGCAGATATCGAAGAAATAGTGCAGGATAATGTTGGTTTTTTTTGTATCTAAAATTAAAATCTATTAATGCAACTTTATAGATAATTTAATCTAGAATTCAGTCATATTTATTTTATCGCTGTAGGTCAACTGGTTTGGCAGATATCGAAGAAATAGTGCAGGATAATGTTGGTTTTTTTTGTATCTAAAATTAAAATCTATTAATGCAACTTTATAGATAATTTAATCTAGAATTCAGTCATATTTATTTTATCGCTGTAGGTCAACTGGTTTGGCAGATATCGAAGAAATAGTGCAGGATAATGTTGGTTTTTTTTTTGTATCTAAAATTAAAATCTATTAATGCAACTTTATAGATAATTTAATCTAGAATTCAGTCATATTTATTTTATCGCTGTAGGTCAACTGGTTTGGCAGATATCGAAGAAATAGTGCAGGATAATGTTGGTTTTTTTTTGTATCTAAAATTAAAATCTATTAATGCAACTTTATAGATAATTTAATCTAGAATTCAGTCATATTTATTTTATCGCTGTAGGTCAACTGGTTTGGCAGATATCGAAGAAATAGTGCAGGATAATGTTGGTTTTTTTTGTATCTAAAATTAAAATCTATTAATGCAACTTTATAGATAATTTAATCTAGAATTCAGTCATATTTATTTTATCGCTGTAGGTCAACTGGTTTGGCAGATATCGAAGAAATAGTGCAGGATAATGTTGGTTTTTTTTTGTATCTAAAATTAAAATCTATTAATGCAACTTTATAGATAATTTAATCTAGAATTCAGTCATATTTATTTTATCGCTGTAGGTCAACTGGTTTGGCAGATATCGAAGGAATAGTGCAGGATAATGTTGGTTTTTTTTTGTATCTAAAATTAAAATCTATTAATGCAACTTTATAGATATGTTATACTCGATTTTCACCGTGCTTTCCTTACTTTCAAGGAGAAGAGTGAAATCGGGACGAGAACCGTTCGAAATAAAAGACTGAGTTTGTATTAATGCTCTAAAGGCCCGCTGTCTAGGCTAGGCTGCAACCTCTAGAGTGATTTATTTATATAGTTTGTTTATATATTTATTTTATTTAGAATACTCTAAGGCCCGCTGTCTAGGCTGGGCTGCGACCTTTGGAGTATGTTGTTTTAAGTCTGAACGTGTTCTGTGTCTTTTTACTTAAAATCCATCCTCTTTTATACTATTGATTTTACCCCTTCTACCCATACCAGCCTTACGAAATTCCTTGTTGTATCAGCTATTTTCCAATATATTGGGCAACGCACAGTAAAGGGTACTAGTGCACTATCAGCATAGTTACCATTTCTGTTTATTGAACCCAATATATTGGTAAACGCGTCATAAATGCATCATCAGCGGAGTTCTCATTCAATCGACTCATTCTGTTTACATTTTACTCGCACACATTTCAGCTTTGGTTATGTTGCCTTTGCATTTTCTCTGTTCCGCCTTTGAGTGCAGTGGTTATGCAATTTGAATACCACCGCCAAGCAAAGAGATAAGCGAGTCGTACTCTTAAATGAGAAAATAACCAGAGAGTGACAGTTTATGGTGTCATCAATTTGGTATTTTATGTGTGTAGGCTAAACGATAATGTGAGCGGTTCGTAAATCAGTGTGACAGAGTTCGATTGTGTGGGAACCGAGAGATATGGCATTAGGCACTTGTGTTGGGCGTAATACGGAAGGCGATTGGCAGATCGTGGTTCTAGGTAGAAGGTTATGTATGTAGTGTATGTAGTGTATGTAATGTAGTGTGGTCACTACATCCCGCTCTCCTTAAAGGGAGGAAATTATGCCTTGAAGAGGTTAATTTTCTCAAGAGGGTGGATTGGAAGTTTACAATTTCTGACGTATGTTTTTTTTCAAAGAGTTTTTAGGTAGTTTGTATGTAATTGAAGAATTTTAAATTAACATAATAGGCTAATTGGTATTGTTTACATGTGTATTCTTATGTTTATGGTTTCTTATTGCTAGTGTATATATGATATGTAATTTAAATTAAGTTGGGCGTGCCTTTGGGTACGCCAATGTTATGACTTATGGCTAGTATGTTTATGTATATTTAAATTGTTTTGTATGTACATTAAAAAATTTGATAGTATGTATTTAGAATCTTATAATTTTCGTTTCTTATGGATAGTATGTATATGTGTACATTGTTTTTTGTGTACTAAGGTTTATATAAAATTGTTTAATGGGATTTGGAAAATTCTTTTTGTTTTTCGTTTTTTATTTTGTATTTCTTATGACTAGTGTGTATCTTATGGCTAGTATGTGTACATTTAAATTGTTTTGTATTTATAAAGGTAAAATTGTTTGACAGTATTAGGGTTTTGTTTTGTTTTTTTATTTTGAATTTCTTTTATGACTAATATGTATGTATTTGAAAACTTAAATTGATTTGTGTGTACTTTTGGGTACTAATGTTTATTATGTATATTTTATTGATTAAGCAAATATTGAACAAGTGTTTACCTTTTCTCTTACTCGGTTAACCGTCTGTTGCAAGGCTTAGTCTGATTTCCGGTAATTCAGTTATTGTCTCCGTTTGTGGTGTCTGTCTGGTTTTGAACGCAATTACCTTGTCTTTGTTACTGTCGAGGGGCTTGTTCTTGTTAACTACGTATGTTCGATAGTGTCTATAGCAAAATAGGACTAGTGTTATTGCTACTATCGTATAGATTAGGGTATAGTGGTGCAGGTTGTGAGTATCCAATGTTAGCATAAGTTTGGATTCTTCGTGTTTTAGTACGTCTATGTCGTGTGAGATCAGTTGTAAGTCATTGTCGCTCGAGAATTTTACGACTGCTACTTCGGATGTGTAGTTGGGTAGGTTGTTGGAGATAATATGGGAGATATTTAAAGGGGGAATGTAGGAGTTAGTGAGATTTGTGGATGTTTCGCTAATTGCCTGTATTGTGAGTTCTTTTGACTTCACATAACAATTCTTTTGCAGTTCTATTTTAGCACTATTTGTTAGGGTATATGTGGCTGTGTCTTCTCCACATATTTCGTCGATCACGTACTCTGTTAAGGATGAAAATAGCCAAATGTTTGGTTGGGAGAGTTGTATCCAAGTCGTTGTGGGCTTAGATTGTCTTATCTCGCAAGTATTAGGTAGATTGTCATTGCCTTTTAGTAGTTGGATTTCACATTGTATATCATTAGTGTCTGTGTTGAACAAGGGGTGAGTTAGGGGACAAAAAAATTTGTCATTCAGGGATTTACAGTTTGTTAAATCTGCCTTGTTCCAATTTGAAAAACGGTCTTTTCTATAATTTATAATGATATATTGGGCTGAGGGTTGTATGAATACGAATTGATTATTGTGTCGGGTTGGAAGGGGTATGACTTTAAAAATACGGAAGTTGTCTACTAGGGGAAGAGGGATTTTTATTTCATAGATAATTTTTTCGGTTCGAATGGCTACGCTAGTGGTACAAATTTGGTATAGATGAAGTATGTTTTCGTCATTGACTACGAAGGGTAGCCTCATACCATTTGGGAGTTCTTGTTTGATTTGTGCCAATGCGGGTTTTATTTGATCTGGGGAGATTATTGATAGGTGTGGCTTACCGTGTTTTACGTCGCTCACAAGATCTAGTATGTCACTAAGTGTGTTTTGGTACCTGATAATGATTAGTGTGACTAGGGAGGTTAAGGATTCTATCTCAAGAAACATCTTTTGATCGTGGTTTGTGTTTACCAAGTTTGTTATCATGCGTTTGGTGTCTTCTATTTTCGAGTTTATCGCTAACATTTGGTTTTCTATGGTTCTTTCCGACTTACTGAAAATGTTTTTCGTAGTTTCTAGATACTTTAATAATATGTTTGGTGTGTAGTTTTTGTTCCATAAGGGTTTTTTGTTTTGTATACTGCATGCTAGTCTTGTAGGTGTTGTATGTTGTTGTTGTGAAGTAGTTTGGATTTTCTTCCGATTTGGACTACTGTGTTCTCGTCAGAGAGGATTTTAGTCACCTCGTATGGTCCTTCCCAGAGGGTAGAAAGTTTGTTTTGCCTCGTCTGGTTTCGTATGAGGACTTTGTCGCCTATATTAAATCTTTTGGGTTTGCTGTGTTTGTCGTATTGTAGTTTCGTCTTTTCCTTTTTGTCATGTAAATGCTCTCTGGCAATTTTGTATCCGTGCTGAAGTCGAGCTTTCAGTTCGTTGGCGTAATCGTCATAGTTGTAAGATGTTTGTGGGTTTCTGTAGAGTGAGCTAGGTATTTTTGGTGGAAAGCCATATAATAATTCGTGCGGACTGTAAGTAGTACTGGTGTGTGGAGTTGTGTTGTACACAAACATAGAATATGGGAGCCAGGTATCCCAAGTGAGTGGGTCTTGGTTCACGTAATGTCTCAGATATTCTGCTAACGTTTTATGGCTGCGTTCGAGTGCGCCGTTAGTCTGAGGGTGGTACGGGGTAGTTTGTAATTTTTTCGTCTTCAGTATCCTACATACTTCCTTAAAGAGATTACTGAGGAAGTTCGTACCTTGATCCGTTAATATTGAGTCCGGGATTCCGAAACGACAGATTATACGTTCTATTAGTATTCGAGCTATAGTAGTTGCTTCCGCATTGGGTATCGCGATTGCCTCGCTAAATTTTGTCAGATCGTCCTGGAAAGTAAGTATATACTTGTTGTTGTCGTAACTGACAGGTAACGGTCCCACAATGTCCAATGCTACTCGCTCGAATGGGGTCTTACTTGTGGTCGTTATTTTTAGAGGTATTTTCGGAATCTTGGACGGTTTATTCTTCTGGCATGACTCACATTTTCGGATGTATTCTTTTGTGTCTTTTGTCATAGTTGTCCAATAGTACGTCTGTTTTATACGTTTTAGCGTTCGTGTTGTCCCTTGGTGTCCGCCGAAAGGGGATTCGTGGTTTTCGTGTAGAATGCGTGCTATGTCTTCTTTGTTGTCTATTAATATTCTTTTGTCAATGTGAATGTAAAGGGTCATATGTTCTCGTTTAAAAATGTTATATATTGCGGTTTTGATTTCGTCGTGGTTGTTGCCGGTAAGTGGCAAAGAGATTGCTATACAATTCAGTTTTCTTTCCTTGCACCTTTCGTAGATATTCTGTAAACACTTTGATATGATTTGTTGATCAGAGATGCTTCTTAAGGGAATTGGTAAAGTGACGATGTGGTAATCGCAATTGGGTGTAGGTTTTGAAAGTTTTAAAATTTGTCCTATATCAGGTTTTGTGAAGTTATCGAATTGTTCAGTTAAAAGTTCCTCGTCAGGGGAGTTTGTAAGAGGAAGGAGGATAACCTTGAAAGAAATTTTGTTGTTTGAGAATATTGAATCTGTCTTTTGAATCAGATTCAAATTTGAAGGAAGTTGGGGGTTTGTTGTGTTCGCCTCTACCCTATTTGGTTCGGTAACTGAGTCAAGAATCTGTTTTTGGCGTCTTGTAGTTACTAGTACTTTTGTGTTCTCTGTGTCACTTATTCGGACGCGACTGAGAGCGTCCGCGATCACGTTGCTTTTTCCCGACTTGTGTACAATCTTGAACTCATATTCCTCCATCAAGATACGCCAGCGTAAAAGTCTTGAGGTAGGATTCTTTTGTCCAATTAACCATAATAAATTATTATGGTCAGTGCAGATTGTAAACTTCCTTCCGAATATGTACGGTCGGAATTGTTGCAGGGCGTACGTGATGGCGAGCAACTCTTTTTCGGAAGTCGTATACCTCGTTTCTGCGTCGTTTAGAGTGCGGCTGGAGAAGGAAATGGGTTTGTCTTCTCCTATTGGACCTTGAGAGAGTACTGCTCCTAGAGCTATGTCACTTGCATCAGTGGTGACAATAAATTCCTGGTTGAAATCAGGGTAGGCGAGAATAGGGGGGTTTATAATTTTTTCCTTCAATTTCCTGAACGACTCGTCGCAGAAGGCGTCCCACTTAAAGACTACATTTTTCCTCAGTAATTTGGTTAGGGGTTTGGCCAGATCTGCGAAATTAGGGATAAATTTTCTATAATAACCTACGAAACCGAGAAATGACTTAATGTCCTTTGGTTTTTTTGGTATTGGGAAAGATTTAACTGCCTTGATTTTCTGAGGATCCGGTCGTATTCCCTCTTCGGAAATAACGTGTCCGAGGTAGGTAAGCTCCTTGCGAACAAAATGACACTTATCAGGTTGCAATTTTAGATGGTGGTCCCGAAGACGATCGAGAACCTTAATTAGCCGTTTATTGTGATCGTTTAGATCGTACCCGTATATGACGATGTCATCTACGTAGACAAAACATTCAATGCCTTGTAGTCCCATCAATACATTGTTCATCAACCTCTGAAATGTTGCTGGTGCATTCTTTAATCCGAATGGCATACGATTGTACTCATAATGTCCAAATGGGGTACTAAATGCGGTTTTACCTTTGTCTTCTTCATCCATCAGGATTTGGTGGAAACCTTTGGCCAGGTCGAGAGTACTGAAGTACTTCGAATTTCCGAGCTGGTCAAGGATGTCGGTTATGTTGGGTAGTGGGTAAGCGTCTCCAAGAGTCAGCTCATTCAGTTTCCTGAAATCAACCACTACCCTCCAACGTTTTGTTCCATCCTTGGTGGCTTTTTTTGGAACTAGAAGAAGAGATGAATTCCATGGGCTATAGCTTGGTTGTACTATGCCGTCTTCCAACATTTCATCAATTTGTTTGTGTATTTCTTCTTTTTGGCTTTCTGGGAGTCTATAGGGTCTGGTGAATAGGGGGGGCTTACCATCTTCTACTATTACCTTGTGTCTTATGGAATCTGTGTGAGTTAGATGATCGCCTTTAATGTAAAAAAGGTCGTTGTATTCGCGACAAATTTTGAGAATTGAATTTTTCTCTTCACTGTTGCAGTGATCCAATTCGATTAATGAATTTAATTTGTCTAGTCGCTTTTTCACAGAGTTTTCTAAATTTCCTTTGCTTACTATTTCAAAATTATTTAATTCATCCCAGTCTAAATTAATTGTATCTATGTCAATTACCTGATCTTCTTCTAAAGTGTTCATCAGTAAAATTTTAATTTGCGAATTGTAAGGTTTCGCTTGAGTTTCTCCTAGGTAAATTCCTGGAGTTATTTGCTTCTTTTTTATAATGATTTCTGAAGGGGATTTATATAAAAATGGGACTTCAACTACCTGTTGGCTTCTTTGTTTTAGTGTAATATGCGATTTGTTCATTCTCTTTTGTTCATTTTTATTGTTGTTATTATTATTTTTTATCTCGGTCTTATTTGTTGCTAAGGGCCTGTCCCTCTTAGTCTTATTTTCTGCCGGATTTTTGAAAATTGCCTCGGTCTCTGCTAATGGTCTGTCCCTCTTAGTCTTATTTTCTGCCGGGTCTTTGTATTCTATTTCCTCTGACGAAATCAGAATTATTTCATTTAGATTATCGGCCAAATGTTGAGACTTACTGAGAATGCGTTTACTCCTAGCTTGCTGCGGGTTGTTAATTAGTGGAACTACTGGTCCGTTTTGAGATGCGGAGTCAGATAATGGTTCACGTTTTAACCCGTTGATTGCAGGCTGGAGGTTGCTGATAACTGTATCAGTATTTGGTCGCCTTTGGTCGCACCTTGATACTTTGTTATCCGTTTTCTCAGCAACACCCGTAGGTAACACCCCGAAAGATGTAGTCTCTTGACGTTTTTCTGGTTGAGTAATTCTGTTGGATCTAGAGGATATTATTAAATTTTGCCTTGTGAAGTTTTGGGGAGGTGGATATTCGTTGAATACCTTTCCTACCCCACTTATAATGGCAGTGGAATTTTGAACAAAAGGATTAATTTCTAAACAGTTGTCTCGGTAGTTTATCTTACATTCGTATTTTTTTAAAAAGTCATTCCCAATTATCCCGTCAAAGTCTTGTTGAACTTGATGATCAAGGATGTGAAATGGATGTTGTAAAGCGATTGAATCCTCTTCCATTTGGAAAAACAAGGTTTCGTTAGTCATACTGGAACTTGTCACATTTTCACCACTCATTGTGGATATTATTATATCCTCATTAAGTAAAGGCGAAGTTGTGGAACCGCGTATAATGCTGATTTCTGCTCCAGTATCTATAACTAGATCCCTGTATTTTCCATCATTGAAAAGGATTCGAATCATGGATAGACTGTTATAGGAAAAGAGTTCGATTTTGAGTGTGAAGGTTATTGGGGGTGAACATCGGCCTGAACTGTCTGTCGGAAAGGATTGCCGTTTTCCTCCCGACGAGGGTCGTTTCCCGTATTGTTATTCTGTTGACCGGAGTGTTGTTGCAACTGATGTTGTTGCACATGATTCTGTTGCTGTTGCACATGCGGCTGTTGCATATGATGTAAGTTTACTTGTCGGCCTGTATTGCCAGGTCGATGATTTCTGGGAGGGGAAAAATTGTTATGTTGAGGCCGTTGGGAATTTTGTCTTACGTGAGACATTTTGAGTCGACACTCATTTTCTGTGTGGTGAAGCCTGCCGCAATAGTTGCATTTAATAATCTGCAGGTTACACTGTGCTTCGTGCTTTATAGCACGGGGAGAAAATTGTGGCAAATTCGTGTTTCGATAACACGTTGCCGAAGTGTGTCCAATCCTATTGCAGGTCTGACAGATGGGTCGAGGTGCGTTATGCCTCGCCGAAGATGTGGGGAGAGGATGATCGTGATCTATGCGGAGAGACTGATCCATGGCGTAGGATATGGCCTCTTTAAGTTGGCTGGCGCTGTGAGCCTTAACTAATAATCTCAAGCTGGGGTTTCTGATTCCGTCCTCAAACGTTTGGAGAGCAAGTTTGTGGTTTTCTAGTAGTAGAAAATCTTGGACGGCTCGCTCATTGGAGCTATCATATGTAGCAGCATCGAGAGAGAGAAGCAGCTGTGAGAGCCTGTCGCAATATTCTTTAATGGTCTCTTTCTGATGTTGCTTGGCTGCGAGAAGCTGGTTTTGGGCCGAAGTTCGGGACCTATGTTCCTTAAACTGGGATTCCAGTTCTTTCACTAGGTCCGTCCAGTGTGTTAGCTCTTTGTGCTGGATCAGCTCAAAGGCGGGACCTTGAAGTCGGGTCCTGACTATGCTAAGGAATAGCCTATGCTGGGTTTCTTCCTTAATATAGCTGAATAAGGTGTCTCCACATAAAATAAATTTGGACAGTTCGCCGGGTTTACCGTCGAACGTGGGGATGATATTGTTAATATCATTTAACGAGATTTTTACGTCCATAATGGATCGATTTGACTCCTGCGTTGGGTCAGTTGGAGCAAAGAAGGGTAAGGCTTTTAAAAGCTTTAAAGTGTGTGCGTTGCGTCGGGTAAAAATGTTGGTGTTGTGGGAGGTTTAGAATTTTTTTTAAAAGAAAAAGGGAGCGTACCGTAAAGTCAAAAAATGTGGTTGTAGGAGTAAGCGCGTCAGACGGTTAACACGGTTCAAGTTACAATAATAATGTTTGGATTGTATAATGTATGTAAATGATCTTAATTCTATGTATATATATATAAATTTGTATTTACTTTTTTTTTTCTTGGTGTCTCCTTCTGATTGTCCGTCCTCTGCTTCGTTCGGGATAGGCCTGTGTCTGCTTCCTATTGTCAAAAAAAATTTTTTTGTTTTTACTTCTTTCACTTTTTCACTTTTTCACTTTATTTTACTTTCTGGTGTATAGCCCCAGAAACGCATCGAGTTCACAGCAGACTCGTTCTTGGTAGTAAGGATCTTTTACGTGGATCCCACCGCTGCCACCAATGTTATACTCGATTTTCACCGTGCTTTCCTTACTTTCAAGGAGAAGAGTGAAATCGGGACGAGAATCGTTCGAAATAAAAGACTGAGTTTGTATTAATGCTCTAAAGGCCCGCTGTCTAGGCTAGGCTGCAACCTCTAGAGTGATTTATTTATATAGTTTGTTTATATATTTATTTTATTTAGAATACTCTAAGGCCCGCTGTCTAGGCTGGGCTGCGACCTTTGGAGTATGTTGTTTTAAGTCTGAACGTGTTCTGTGTCTTTTTACTTAAAATCCATCCTCTTTTATACTATTGATTTTACCCCTTCTACCCATACCAGCCTTACGCAATTCCTTGTTGTATCAGCTATTTTCCAATATATTGGGCAACGCACAGTAAAGGGTACTAGTGCACTATCAGCATAGTTACCATTTCTGTTTATTGAACCCAATATATTGGTAAACGCGTCATAAATGCATCATCAGCGGAGTTCTCATTCAATCGACTCATTCTGTATACATTTTACTCGCACACATTTCAGCTTTGGTTATGTTGCCTTTGCATTTTCTCTGTTCCGCCTTTGAGTGCAGTGGTTATGCAATTTGAATACCACCGCCAAGCAAAGAGATAAGCGAGTCGTACTCTTAAATGAGAAAATAACCAGAGAGTGACAGTTTATGGTGTCATCAATTTGGTATTTTATGTGTGTAGGCTAAACGATAATGTGAGCGGTTCGTAAATCAGTGTGGCAGAGTTCGATTGTGTGGGAACCGAGAGATATGGCATTAGGCACTTGTGTTGGGCGTAATACGGAAGGCGATTGGCAGATCGTGGTTCTAGGTAGAAGGTTATGTATGTAGTGTATGTAGTGTATGTAATGTAGTGTGATCACTACAGATAATTTAATCTAGAACTCAGTCATATTTATTTTATCGCTGTAGGTCAACTGGTTTGGCAGATATCGAAGAAATAGTGCAGGATAATGTTGGTTTTTTTTTGTATCTAAAATTAAAATCTATTAATGCAACTTTATAGATAATTTAATCTAGAATTCAGTCATATTTATTTTATCGCTGTAGGTCAACTGGTTTGGCAGATATCGAAGAAATAGTGCAGGATAATGTTGGTTTTTTTTTGTATCTAAAATTAAAATCTATTAATGCAACTTTATAGATAATTTAATCTAGAATTCAGTCATATTTATTTTATCGCTATAGGTCAACTGGTTTGGCAGATATCGAAGAAATAGTGCACGATAATGTTGGTTTTTTTTTGTATCTAAAATTAAAATCTATTAATGCAACTTTATAGATAATTTAATCTAGAATTCAGTCATATTTATTTTATCGCTGTAGGTCAACTGGTTTGGCAGATATCGAAGAAATAGTGCACGATAATGTTGGTTTTTTTTTGTATCTACAATTAAAATCTATAAATGCAACTTTATAGATAATTTAATCTAGAATTCAGTCATATTTATTTTATCGCTGTAGGTCAACTGGTTTGGCAGATATCGAAGAAATAGTGCAGGATAATGTTGGTTTTTTTTGTATCTAAAATTAAAATCTATTAATGCAACTTTATAGATAATTTAATCTAGAATTCAGTCATATTTATTTTATCGCTGTAGGTCAACTGGTTTGGCAGATATCGAAGAAATAGTGCAGGATAATGTTGGTTTTTTTTTGTATCTAAAATTAAAATCTATTAATGCAACTTTATAGATAATTTAATCTAGAATTCAGTCATATTTATTTTATCGCTGTAGGTCAACTGGTTTGGCAGATATCGAAGAAATAGTGCACGATAATGTTGGTTTTTTTTGTATCTAAAATTAAAATCTATTAATGCAACTTTATAGATAATTTAATCTAGAATTCAGTCATATTTATTTTATCGCTGTAGGTCAACTGGTTTGGCAGATATCGAAGAAATAGTGCAGGATAATGTTGGTTTTTTTTTGTATCTAAAATTAAAATCTATTAATGCAACTTTATAAATAATTTAATCTAGAATTCAGTCATATTTATTTTATCGCTGTAGGTCAACTGGTTTGGCAGATATCGAAGAAATAGTGCAGGATAATGTTGGTTTTTTTTTGTATCTAAAATTAAAATCTATTAATGCAACTTTATAGATAATTTAATCTAGAATTCAGTCATATTTATTTTATCGCTGTAGGTCAACTGGTTTGGCAGATATCGAAGAAATAGTGCAGGATAATGTTGGTTTTTTTTTGTATCTAAAATTAAAATCTATTAATGCAATTTTATAGATAATTTAATCTAGAATTCAGTCATATTTATTTTATCGCTGTAGGTCAACTGGTTTGGCAGATATCGAAGAAATAGTGCACGATAATGTTGGTTTTTTTTTTGTATCTAAAATTAAAATCTATTAATGCCACTTTATAGATAATTTAATCTAGAATTCAGTCATATTTATTTTATCGCTGTAGGTCAACTGGTTTGGCAGATATCGAAGAAATAGTGCACGATAATGTTGGTTTTTTTTTGTATCTAAAATTAAAATCTATTAATGCAATTTTATAGATAATTTAATCTAGAATTCAGTCATATTTATTTTATCGCTGTAGGTCAACTGGTTTGGCAGATATCGAAGAAATAGTGCACGATAATGTTGGTTTTTTTTTTGTATCTAAAATTAAAATCTATTAATGCCACTTTATAGATAATTTAATCTAGAATTCAGTCATATTTATTTTATCACTGTAGGTCAACTGGTTTGGCAGATATCGAAGAAATAGTGCAGGATAATGTTGGTTTTTTTTTGTATCTAAAATTAAAATCTATTAATGCAATTTTATAGATAATTTAATCTAGAATTCAGTCATATTTATTTTATCGCTGTAGGTCAACTGGTTTGGCAGATATCGAAGAAATAGTGCAGGATAATGTTGGTTTTTTTTTGTATCTAAAATTAAAATCTATTAATGCAATTTTATAGATAATTTAATCTAGAATTCAGTCATATTTATTTTATCGCTGTAGGTCAACTGGTTTGGCAGATATCGAAGAAATAGTGCAGTATAATGTTGGTTTTTTTTTGTATCTAAAATTAAAATCTATTAATGCAACTTTATAGATAATTTAATCTAGAATTCAGTCATATTTATTTTATCGCTGTAGGTCAACTGGTTTGGCAGATATCGAAGAAATAGTGCAGGATAATGTTGGTTTTTTTTTGTATCTAAAATTAAAATCTATTAACGCAACTTTATAGATAATTTAATCTAGAATTCAGTCATATTTATTTTATCGCTGTAGTTCAACTGGTTTGGCAGATATCGAAGAAATAGTGCACGATAATGTTGGTTTTTTTTGTATCTAAAATTTAAATCTATTAATGCAACTTTATAGATAATTTAATCTAGAATTCAGTCATATTTATTTTATCGCTGTAGGTCAACTGGTTTGGCAGAGTGCAGGATAATGTTGGTTTTTTTTTGTATCTAA
Source organism: Portevinia maculata (assembly GCA_949715645.1). NCBI lineage: Eukaryota > Metazoa > Arthropoda > Insecta > Diptera > Syrphidae > Portevinia > Portevinia maculata. The sequence continues at coordinate 273,732,681 of OX454526.1, read as the reverse complement.
AATTAAAATCTATTAATGCAATTTTATAGATAATTTAATCTAGAATTCAGTCATATTTATTTTATCGCTGTAGGTCAACTGGTTTGGCAGATATCGAAGAAATAGTGCAGGATAATGTTGGTTTTTTTTTTGTATCTAAAATTAAAATCTATTAATGCAACTTTATAGATAATTTGATCTAGAATTCAGTCATATTTATTTTATCGCTGTAGGTCAACTGGTTTGGCAGATATCGAAGAAATAGTGCAGGATAATGTTGGTTTTTTTTTGTATCTAAAATTAAAATCTATTAATGCACATTTATAGATAATTTAATCTAGAATTCAGTCATATTTATTTTATCGCTGTAGGTCAACTGGTTTGGCAGATATCGAAGAAATAGTGCACGATAATGTTGGTTTTTTTTTGTATCTAAAATTAAAATCTATTAATGCAGCTTTATAGATAATTTAATCTAGAATTCAGTCATATTTATTTTATCGCTGTAGGTCAACTGGTTTGGCAGATATCGAAGAAATAGTGCAGTATAATGTTGGTTTTTTTTTGTATCTAAAATTAAAATCTATTAATGCAACTTTATAGATAATTTAATCTAGAATTCAGTCATATTTATTTTATCGCTGTAGGTCAACTGGTTTGGCAGATATCGAAGAAATAGTGCAGGATAATGTTGGTTTTTTTTTGTATCTAAAATTAAAATCTATTAACGCAACTTTATAGATAATTTAATCTAGAATTCAGTCATATTTATTTTATCGCTGTAGGTCAACTGGTTTGGCAGATATCGAAGAAATAGTGCACGATAATGTTGGTTTTTTTTTGTATCTAAAATTAAAATCTATTAATGCCACTTTATAGATAATTTAATCTAGAATTCAGTCATATTTTATTTATCGCAGTAGGTCAACTGGTTTGGCAGATATCGAAGAAATAGTGCAGCATGTTGTTGGTTTTTTTTTATCTAAAACAAAAATCTATTAATGCCACTTTATAGATAATTTAATCTATTATTCAGTCATATTTATTTGATCGCTGTAGGTCAACTGGTTTGGCAGATATCGAAGAAATAGTGCAGCATGTTGTTGGTTTTTTTTTGTATCTAAAATTAAAATCTATTAATGCCACTTTATAGATAAATTAATCTAGAATTCAGTCATATTTATTTGATCGCAGTAGGTCAACTAGTTTGGCAGATATCGAAGAAATAGTGCAGCATGTTGTTGGTTTTTTTTTTTGTATCTAAAATTTTATAGATAATTTAATCTAGAATTCAGTCATATTTATTTTATCGCTGTAGGTCAACTGGTTTGGCAGATATCGAAGAAATAGTGCACGATAATGTTGGTTTTTTTTTGTATCTAAAATTAAAATCTATTAATGCCACTTTATAGATAATTTAATCTAGAATTCAGTCATATTAATTTTATCGCTGTAGGTCAACTGGTTTGGCAGATATCGAAGAAATAGTGCAGGATAATGTTGGTTTTTTTTTGTATCTAAAATTAAAATCTATTAATGCAACTTTATAGATAATTTAATCTAGAATTCAGTCATATTTATTTTATCGCGTAGGTCAACTGGTTTGGCAGATATCGAAGAAATAGTGCAGGATAATGTTGGTTTTTTTTGTATCTAAAATTAAAATCTATTAATGCAACTTTATAGATAATTTAATCTAGAATTCAGTCATATTTATTTTATCGCTGTAGGTCAACTGGTTTGGCAGATATCGAAGAAATAGTGCAGGATAATGTTGGTTTTTTTTTGTATCTAAAATTAAAATCTATTAATGCAATTTTATAGATAATTTAATCTAGAATTCAGTCATATTTATTTTATCGCTGTAGGTCAACTGGTTTGGCAGATATCGAAGAAATAGTGCAGGATAATGTTGGTTTTTTTTTGTATCTAAAATTAAAATCTATTAATGCAATTTTAAAGATAATTTAATCTAGAATTCAGTCATATTTATTTTATCGCTGTAGGTCAACTGGTTTGGCAGATATCGAAGAAATAGTGCAGGATAATGTTGGTTTTTTTTTGTATCTAAAATTAAAATCTATTAATGCAATTTTATAGATAATTTAATCTAGAATTCAGTCATATTTATTTTATCGCTGTAGGTCAACTGGTTTGGCAGATATCGAAGAAATAGTGCAGGATAATGTTGGTTTTTTTTTGTATCTAAAATTAAAATCTATTAATGCAACTTTATAGATAATTTAATCTAGAATTCAGTCATATTTATTTTATCGCTGTAGGTCAACTGGTTTGGCAGATATCGAAGAAATAGTGCAGGATAATGTTGGTTTTTTTTTGTATCTAAAATTAAAATCTATTAATGCAACTTTATAGATAATTTAATCTAGAATTCAGTCATATTTATTTTATCGCTATAGGTCAACTGGTTTGGCAGATATCGAAGAAATAGTGCACGATAATGTTGGTTTTTTTTTGTATCTAAAATTAAAATCTATTAATGCAACTTTATAGATAATTTAATCTAGAATTCAGTCATATTTATTTTATCGCTGTAGGTCAACTGGTTTGGCAGATATCGAAGAAATAGTGCACGATAATGTTGGTTTTTTTTTGTATCTACAATTAAAATCTATTAATGCAACTTTATAGATAATTTAATCTAGAATTCAGTCATATTTATTTTATCGCTGTAGGTCAACTGGTTTGGCAGATATCGAAGAAATAGTGCAGGATAATGTTGGTTTTTTTTGTATCTAAAATTAAAATCTATTAATGCAACTTTATAGATAATTTAATCTAGAATTCAGTCATATTTATTTTATCGCTGTAGGTCAACTGGTTTGGCAGATATCGAAGAAATAGTGCAGGATAATGTTGGTTTTTTTTTGTATCTAAAATTAAAATCTATTAATGCAACTTTATAGATAATTTAATCTAGAATTCAGTCATATTTATTTTATCGCTATAGGTCAACTGGTTTGGCAGATATCGAAGAAATAGTGCACGATAATGTTGGTTTTTTTTTGTATCTAAAATTAAAATCTATTAATGCAACTTTATAGATAATTTAATCTAGAATTCAGTCATATTTATTTTATCGCTGTAGGTCAACTGGTTTGGCAGATATCGAAGAAATAGTGCACGATAATGTTGGTTTTTTTTTGTATCTACAATTAAAATCTATTAATGCAACTTTATAGATAATTTAATCTAGAATTCAGTCATATTTATTTTATCGCTGTAGGTCAACTGGTTTGGCAGATATCGAAGAAATAGTGCAGGATAATGTTGGTTTTTTTTGTATCTAAAATTAAAATCTATTAATGCAACTTTATAGATAATTTAATCTAGAATTCAGTCATATTTATTTTATCGCTGTAGGTCAACTGGTTTGGCAGATATCAAAGAAATAGTGCAGGATAATGTTTTTTTTTTTTTGTATCTAAAATTAAAATCTATTAATGCAACTTTATAGATAATTTAATCTAGAATTCAGTCATATTTATTTTATCGCTGTAGGTCAACTGGTTTGGCAGATATCGAAGAAATAGTGCACGATAATGTTGGTTTTTTTTTGTATCTAAAATTAAAATCTATTAATGCAACTTTATAGATAATTTAATCTAGAATTCAGTCATATTTATTTTATCGCTGTAGGTCAACTGGTTTGGCAGATATCGAAGAAATAGTGCAGGATAATGTTGGTTTTTTTTTGTATCTAAAATTAAAATCTATTAATGCAACTTTATAAATAATTTAATCTAGAATTCAGTCATATTTATTTTATCGCTGTAGGTCAACTGGTTTGGCAGATATCGAAGAAATAGTGCAGGATAATGTTGGTTTTTTTTTGTATCTAAAATTAAAATCTATTAATGCAACTTTATAGATAATTTAATCTAGAATTCAGTCATATTTATTTTATCGCTGTAGGTCAACTGGTTTGGCAGATATCGAAGAAATAGTGCAGGATAATGTTGGTTTTTTTTTGTATCTAAAATTAAAATCTATTAATGCAATTTTATAGATAATTTAATCTAGAATTCAGTCATATTTATTTTATCGCTGTAGGTCAACTGGTTTGGCAGATATCGAAGAAATAGTGCACGATAATGTTGGTTTTTTTTTTTTGTATCTAAAATTAAAATCTATTAATGCCACTTTATAGATAATTTAATCTAGAATTCAGTCATAGAGGTCAACTGGTTTGGCAGATATCGAAGAAATAGTGCACGATAATGTTGGTTTTTTTTTGTATCTAAAATTAAAATCTATTAATGCAACTTTATAGATAATTTAATCTAGAATTCAGTCATATTTATTTTATCGCTGTAGGTCAACTGGTTTGGCAGATATCGAAGAAATAGTGCACGATAATGTTGGTTTTTTTTTGTATCTACAATTAAAATCTATTAATGCAACTTTATAGATAATTTAATCTAGAATTCAGTCATATTTATTTTATCGCTGTAGGTCAACTGGTTTGGCAGATATCGAAGAAATAGTGCAGGATAATGTTGGTTTTTTTTTGTATCTAAAATTAAAATCTATTAATGCAATTTTATAGATAATTTAATCTAGAATTCAGTCATATTTATTTTATCGCTGTAGGTCAACTGGTTTGGCAGATATCGAAGAAATAGTGCACGATAATGTTGGTTTTTTTTTGTATCTAAAATTAAAATCTATTAATGCCACTTTATAGATAATTTAATCTAGAATTCAGTCATATTTATTTTATCGCTGTAGGTCAACTGGTTTGGCAGATATCGAAGAAATAGTGCACGATAATGTTGGTTTTTTTTTGTATCTAAAATTAAAATCTATTAATGCAACTTTATAGATAATTTAATCTAGAATTCAGTCATATTTATTTTATCGCTGTAGGTCAACTGGTTTGGCAGATATCGAAGAAATAGTGCAGGATAATGTTGGTTTTTTTTTGTATCTAAAATTAAAATCTATTAATGCAACTTTATAAATAATTTAATCTAGAATTCAGTCATATTTATTTTATCGCTGTAGGTCAACTGGTTTGGCAGATATCGAAGAAATAGTGCAGTATAATGTTGGTTTTTTTTTGTATCTAAAATTAAAATCTATTAATGCAACTTTATAGATAATTTAATCTAGAATTCAGTCATATTTATTTTATCGCTGTAGGTCAACTGGTTTGGCAGATATCGAAGAAATAGTGCAGGATAATGTTGGTTTTTTTTTGTATCTAAAATTAAAATCTATTAATGCAATTTTATAGATAATTTAATCTAGAATTCAGTCATATTTATTTTATCGCTGTAGCTCAACTGGTTTGGCAGATATCGAAGAAATAGTGCACGATAATGTTGGTTTTTTTTTTTTGTATCTAAAATTAAAATCTATTAATGCCACTTTATAGATAATTTAATCTAGAATTCAGTCATATTTATTTTATCGCTGTAGGTCAACTGGTTTGGCAGATATCGAAGAAATAGTGCACGATAATGTTGGTTTTTTTTGTATCTAAAATTAAAATCTATTAATGCAATTTTATAGATAATTTAATCTAGAATTCAGTCATATTTATTTTATCGCTGTAGGTCAACTGGTTTGGCAGATATCGAAGAAATAGTGCACGATAATGTTGGTTTTTTTTTGTATCTAAAATTAAAATCTATTAATGCCACTTTATAGATAATTTAATCTAGAATTCAGTCATATTTATTTTATCGCTGTAGGTCAACTGGTTTGGCAGATATCGAAGAAATAGTGCAGGATAATGTTGGTTTTTTTTTGTATCTAAAATTAAAATCTATTAATGCAATTTTATAGATAATTTAATCTAGAATTCAGTCATATTTATTTTATCGCTGTAGGTCAACTGGTTTGGCAGATATCGAAGAAATAGTGCAGGATAATGTTGGTTTTTTTTTGTATCTAAAATTAAAATCTATTAATGCAATTTTATAGATAATTTAATCTAGAATTCAGTCATATTTATTTTATCGCTGTAGGTCAACTGGTTTGGCAGATATCGAAGAAATAGTGCAGTATAATGTTGGTTTTTTTTGTATCTAAAATTAAAATCTATTAATGCAACTTTATAGATAATTTAATCTAGAATTCAGTCATATTTATTTTATCGCTGTAGGTCAACTGGTTTGGCAGATATCGAAGAAATAGTGCAGGATAATGTTGGTTTTTTTTTGTATCTAAAATTAAAATCTATTAACGCAACTTTATAGATAATTTAATCTAGAATTCAGTCATATTTATTTTATCGCTGTAGGTCAACTGGTTTGGCAGATATCGAAGAAATAGTGCAGGATAATGTTGGTTTTTTTTGTATCTAAAATTAAAATCTATTAATGCAACTTTATAGATAATTTAATCTAGAATTCAGTCATATTTATGTTATCGCTGTAGGTCAACTGGTTTGGCAGATATCGAAGAAATAGTGCAGGATAATGTTGGTTTTTTTTTGTATCTAAAATTAAAATCTATTAATGCAACTTTATAGATAATTTAATCTAGAATTCAGTCATATTTATTTTATCGCTATAGGTCAACTGGTTTGGCAGATATCGAAGAAATAGTGCACGATAATGTTGGTTTTTTTTTGTATCTAAAATTAAAATCTATTAATGCAACTTTATAGATAATTTAATCTAGAATTCAGTCATATTTATTTTATCGCTGTAGGTCAACTGGTTTGGCAGATATCGAAGAAATAGTGCACGATAATGTTGGTTTTTTTTTGTATCTACAATTAAAATCTATTAATGCAACTTTATAGATAATTTAATCTAGAATTCAGTCATATTTATTTTATCGCTGTAGGTCAACTGGTTTGGCAGATATCGAAGAAATAGTGCAGGATAATGTTGGTTTTTTTTGTATCTAAAATTAAAATCTATTAATGCAACTTTATAGATAATTTAATCTAGAATTCAGTCATATTTATTTTATCGCTGTAGGTCAACTGGTTTGGCAGATATCGAAGAAATAGTGCAGGATAATGTTGGTTTTTTTTTGTATCTAAAATTAAAATCTATTAATGCAACTTTATAGATAATTTAATCTAGAATTCAGTCATATTTATTTTATCGCTGTAGGTCAACTGGTTTGGCAGATATCGAAGAAATAGTGCACGATAATGTTGGTTTTTTTTTGTATCTAAAATTAAAATCTATTAATGCAACTTTATAGATAATTTAATCTAGAATTCAGTCATATTTATTTTATCGCTGTAGGTCAACTGGTTTGGCAGATATCGAAGAAATAGTGCAGGATAATGTTGGTTTTTTTTTGTATCTAAAATTAAAATCTATTAATGCAACTTTATAAATAATTTAATCTAGAATTCAGTCATTATATTTTATCGCTGTAGGTCAACTGGTTTGGCAGATATCGAAGAAATAGTGCAGGATAATGTTGGTTTTTTTTTGTATCTAAAATTAAAATCTATTAATGCAACTTTATAGATAATTTAATCTAGAATTCAGTCATATTTATTTTATCGCTGTAGGTCAACTGGTTTGGCAGATATCGAAGAAATAGTGCAGGATAATGTTGGTTTTTTTTTGTATCTAAAATTAAAATCTATTAATGCAATTTTATAGATAATTTAATCTAGAATTCAGTCATATTTATTTTATCGCTGTAGGTCAACTGGTTTGGCAGATATCGAAGAAATAGTGCACGATAATGTTGGTTTTTTTTTTTGTATCTAAAATTAAAATCTATTAATGCCACTTTATAGATAATTTAATCTAGAATTCAGTCATATTTATTTTATCGCTGTAGGTCAACTGGTTTGGCAGATATCGAAGAAATAGTGCACGATAATGTTGGTTTTTTTTTGTATCTAAAATTAAAATCTATTAATGCAATTTTATAGATAATTTAATCTAGAATTCAGTCATATTTATTTTATCGCTGTAGGTCAACTGGTTTGGCAGATATCGAAGAAATAGTGCACGATAATGTTGGTTTTTTTTTTGTATCTAAAATTAAAATCTATTAATGCCACTTTATAGATAATTTAATCTAGAATTCAGTCATATTTATTTTATCGCTGTAGGTCAACTGGTTTGGCAGATATCGAAGAAATAGTGCACGATAATGTTGGTTTTTTTTTGTATCTAAAATTAAAATCTATTAATGCCACTTTATAGATAATTTAATCTAGAATTCAGTCATATTTATTTTATCGCTGTAGGTCAACTGGTTTGGCAGATATCGAAGAAATAGTGCAGGATAATGTTGGTTTTTTTTTGTATCTAAAATTAAAATCTATTAATGCAATTTTATAGATAATTTAATCTAGAATTCAGTCATATTTATTTTATCGCTGTAGGTCAACTGGTTTGGCAGATATCGAAGAAATAGTGCAGGATAATGTTGGTTTTTTTTTGTATCTAAAATTAAAATCTATTAATGCAATTTTATAGATAATTTAATCTAGAATTCAGTCATATTTATTTTATCGCTGTAGGTCAACTGGTTTGGCAGATATCGAAGAAATAGTGCAGTATAATGTTGGTTTTTTTTTGTATCTAAAATTAAAATCTATTAATGCAACTTTATAGATAATTTAATCTAGAATTCAGTCATATTATTTATTTTATCGCTGTAGGTCAACTGGTTTGGCAGATATCGAAGAAATAGTGCAGGATAATGTTGGTTTTTTTTTGTATCTAAAATTAAAATCTATTAACGCAACTTTATAGATAATTTAATCTAGAATTCAGTCATATTTATTTTATCGCTGTAGGTCAACTGGTTTGGCAGATATCGAAGAAATAGTGCACGATAATGTTGGTTTTTTTTGTATCTAAAATTTAAATCTATTAATGCAACTTTATAGATAATTTAATCTAGAATTCAGTCATATTTATTTTATCGCTGTAGGTCAACTGGTTTGGCAGAGTGCAGGATAATGTTGGTTTTTTTTTGTATCTAAAATTAAAATCTATTAATGCAATTTTATAGATAATTTAATCTAGAATTCAGTCATATTTATTTTATCGCTGTAGGTCAACTGGTTTGGCAGATATCGAAGAAATAGTGCAGGATAATGTTGGTTTTTTTTTGTATCTAAAATTAAAATCTATTAATGCAACTTTATAGATAATTTAATCTAGAATTCAGTCATATTTATTTTATCGCTGTAGGTCAACTGGTTTGGCAGATATCGAAGAAATAGTGCAGGATAATGTTGGTTTTTTTTTGTATCTAAAATTAAAATCTATTAATGCAACTTTATAGATAATTTGATCTAGAATTCAGGCATATTTATTTTATCGCTGTAGGTCAACTGGTTTGGCAGATATCGAAGAAATAGTGCAGGATAATGTTGGTTTTTTTTTGTATCTAAAATTAAAATCTATTAATGCACATTTATAGATAATTTAATCTAGAATTCAGTCATATTTATTTTATCGCTGTAGGTCAACTGGTTTGGCAGATATCGAAGAAATAGTGCACGATAATGTTGGTTTTTTTTTGTATCTAAAATTAAAATCTATTAATGCAGCTTTATAGATAATTTAATCTAGAATTCAGTCATATTTATTTTATCGCTGTAGGTCAACTGGTTTGACAGATATCGAAGAAATAGTGCAGGATAATGTTGGTTTTTTTTTGTATCTAAAATTAAAATCTATTAACGCAACTTTATAGATAATTTAATCTAGAATTCAGTCATATTTATTTTATCGCTGTAGGTCAACTGGTTTGGCAGATATCGAAGAAATAGTGCACGATAATGTTGTTTTTTTTTTGTATCTAAAATTAAAATCAATTAATGCCACTTTATAGATAATTTAATCTAGAATTCAGTCATATTTATTTTATCGCAGTAGGTCAACTGGTTTGGCAGATATCGAAGAAATAGTGCAGCATGTTGTTGGTTTTTTTTTATCTAAAACAAAAATCTATTAATGCCACTTTATAGATAATTTAATCTATTATTCAGTCATATTTATTTGATCGCTGTAGGTCAACTGGTTTGGCAGATATCGAAGAAATAGTGCAGCATGTTGTTGGTTTTTTTTTGTATCTAAAATTAAAATCTATTAATGCCACTTTATAGATAAATTAATCTAGAATTCAGTCATATTTATTTGATCGCAGTAGGTCAACTAGTTTGGCAGATATCGAAGAAATAGTGCAGCATGTTGTTGGTTTTTTTTTTGTATCTAAAATTAAAATCTATTAATGCCACTTTATAGATAATTTAATCTAGAATTCAGTCATATTTATTTTATCGCTGTAGGTCAACTGGTTTGGCAGATATCGAAGAAGTAGTGCAGGATAATGTTGGTTTTTTTTTGTATCTAAAATTAAAATCTATTAATGCAACTTTATAGATAATTTAATCTAGAATTCAGTCATATTTATTTTATCGCTGTAGGTCAACTGGTTTGGCAGATATCGAAGAAATAGTGCAGGATAATGTTGGTTTTTTTTGTATCTAAAATTTAAATCTATTAATGCAACTTTATAGATAATTTAATCTAGAATTCAGTCATATTTATTTTATCGCTGTAGGTCAACTGGTTTGGCAGAGTGCAGGATAATGTTGGTTTTTTTTTGTATCTAAAATTAAAATCTATTAATGCAATTTTATAGATAATTTAATCTAGAATTCAGTCATATTTATTTTATCGCTGTAGGTCAACTGGTTTGGCAGATATCGAAGAAATAGTGCAGGATAATGTTGGTTTTTTTTTGTATCTAAAATTAAAATCTATTAATGCAACTTTATAGATAATTTAATCTAGAATTCAGTCATATTTATTTTATCGCTGTAGGTCAACTGGTTTGGCTGATATCGAAGAAATAGTGCAGGATAATGTTGGTTTTTTTTTGTATCTAAAATTAAAATCTATTAATGCAACTTTATAGATAATTTGATCTAGAATTCAGTCATATTTATTTTATCGCTGTAGGTCAACTGGTTTGGCAGATATCGAAGAAATAGTGCAGGATAATGTTGGTTTTTTTTTGTATCTAAAATTAAAATCTATTAATGCAACTTTATAGATAATTTAATCTAGAATTCAGTCATATTTATTTTATCGCTGTAGGTCAACTGGTTTGGCTGATATCGAAGAAATAGTGCAGGATAATGTTGGTTTTTTTTTGTATCTAAAATTAAAATCTATTAATGCAACTTTATAGATAATTTAATCTAGAATTCAGTCATATTTATTTTATCGCTGTAGGTCAACTGGTTTGGCAGATATCGAAGAAATAGTGCAGGATAATGTTGGTTTTTTTTGTATCTAAAATTTAAATCTATTAATGCAACTTTATAGATAATTTAATCTAGAATTCAGTCATATTTATTTTATCGCTGTAGGTCAACTGGTTTGGCAGAGTGCAGGATAATGTTGGTTTTTTTTTGTATCTAAAATTAAAAATCTATTAATGCAATTTTATAGATAATTTAATCTAGAATTCAGTCATATTTATTTTATCGCTGTAGGTCAACTGGTTTGGCAGATATCGAAGAAATAGTGCAGGATAATGTTGGTTTTTTTTTGTATCTAAAATTAAAATCTATTAATGCAACTTTATAGATAATTTAATCTAGAATTCAGTCATATTTATTTTATCGCTGTAGGTCAACTGGTTTGGCTGATATCGAAGAAATAGTGCAGGATAATGTTGGTTTTTTTTTGTATCTAAAATTAAAATCTATTAATGCAACTTTATAGATAATTTGATCTAGAATTCAGTCATATTTATTTTATCGCTGTAGGTCAACTGGTTTGGCAGATATCGAAGAAATAGTGCAGGATAATGTTGGTTTTTTTTTTGTATCTAAAATTAAAATCTATTAATGCACATTTATAGATAATTTAATCTAGAATTCAGTCATATTTATTTTATCGCTGTAGGTCAACTGGTTTGGCAGATATCGAAGAAATAGTGCAGGATAATGTTGGTTTTTTTTTGTATCTAAAATTAAAATCTATTAATGCAACTTTATATATAATTTAATCTAGAATTCAGTCATATTTATTTTATCGCTGTAGGTCAACTGGTTTGGCAGATATCGAAGAAATAGTGCAGGATAATGTTGTTTTTTTTTTGTATGTAAAATTAAAATCTATTAATGCAACTTTATAGATAATTTAATCTAGAATTCAGTCATATTTATTTTATCGCTGTAGGTCAACTGGTTTGGCAGATATCGAAGAAATAGTGCACGATAATGTTGGTTTTTTTTGTATCTAAAATTAAAATCTATTAATGCAACTTTATAGATAATTTAATCTAGAATTCAGTCATATTTATTTTATCGCTGTAGGTCAACTGGTTTGCAGATATCGAAGAAATAGTGCAGGATAATGTTGGTTTTTTTTGTACCTAAAATTAAAATCTATTAATGCAACTTTATAGATAATTTAATCTAGAATTCAGTCATATTTATTTTATCGCTGTAGGTCAACTGGTTTGGCAGATATCGAAGAAATAGTGCACGATAATGTTGGTTTTTTTTGTATCTAAAATTAAAATCTATTAATGCAACTTTATAGATAATTTAATCTAGAATTCAGTCATATTTATTTTATCGCTGTAGGTCAACTGGTTTGCAGATATCGAAGAAATAGTGCAGGATAATGTTGGTTTTTTTTTTGTACCTAAAATTAAAATCTATTAATGCAACTTTATAGATAATTTAATCTAGAATTCAGTCATATTTATTTTATCGCTGTAGGTCAACTGGTTTGGCAGATATCGAAGAAATAGTGCAGGATAATGTTGTTTTTTTTTTTGTATCTAAAATTAAAATCTATTAATGCAACTTTATAGATAATTTAATCTAGAATTCAGTCATATTTATTTTATCGCTGTAGGTCAACTGGTTTGGCAGATATCGAAGAAATAGTGCAGGATAATGTTGGTTTTTTTTTGTATCTAAAATTAAAATCTATTAATGCAACTTTATAGATAATTTGATCTAGAATTCAGGCATATTTATTTTATCGCTGTAGGTCAACTGGTTTGGCAGATATCGAAGAAATAGTGCAGGATAATGTTGGTTTTTTTTTGTATCTAAAATTAAAATCTATTAATGCACATTTATAGATAATTTAATCTAGAATTCAGTCATATTTATTTTATCGCTGTAGGTCAACTGGTTTGGCAGATATCGAAGAAATAGTGCACGATAATGTTGGTTTTTTTTGTATCTAAAATTAAAATCTATTAATGCAGCTTTATAGATAATTTAATCTAGAATTCAGTCATATTTATTTTATCGCTGTAGGTCAACTGGTTTGGCAGATATCGAAGAAATAGTGCAGCATAATGTTGGTTTTTTTTGTATCTAAAATTAAAATCTATTAATGCAACTTTATAGATAATTTAATCTAGAATTCAGTCATATTTATTTTATCGCTGTAGGTCAACTGGTTTGGCAGATATCGAAGAAATAGTGCAGGATAATGTTGGTTTTTTTTTGTATCTAAAATTAAAATCTATTAACGCAACTTTATAGATAATTTAATCTAGAATTCAGTCATATTTATTTTATCGCTGTAGGTCAACTGGTTTGGCAGATATCGAAGAAATAGTGCACGATAATGTTGTTTTTTTTTGTATCTAAAATTAAAATCAATTAATGCCACTTTATAGATAATTTAATCTAGAATTCAGTCATATTTATTTTATCGCAGTAGGTCAACTGGTTTGGCAGATATCGAAGAAATAGTGCAGCATGTTGTTGGTTTTTTTTTATCTAAAACAAAAATCTATTAATGCCACTTTATAGATAATTTAATCTATTATTCAGTCATATTTATTTGATCGCTGTAGGTCAACTGGTTTGGCAGATATCGAAGAAATAGTGCAGCATGTTGTTGGTTTTTTTTTGTATCTAAAATTAAAATCTATTAATGCCACTTTATAGATAAATTAATCTAGAATTCAGTCATATTTATTTGATCGCAGTAGGTCAACTAGTTTGGCAGATATCGAAGAAATAGTGCAGCATGTTGTTGGTTTTTTTTTTTGTATCTAAAAATTAAAATCTATTAATGCCACTTTATAGATAATTTAATCTAGAATTCAGTCATATTTATTTTATCGCTGTAGGTCAACTGGTTTGGCAGATATCGAAGAAGTAGTGCAGGATAATGTTGGTTTTTTTTTGTATTAAAATTAAAATCTATTAATGCCACTTTATAGATAGTTTAATCTAGAATTCAGTCATATTTATTTTATCGCTGTAGGTCAACTGGTTTGGCAGATATCGAAGAAATAGTGCAGCATGCTGTTGGTTTTTTTTTTTGTATCTAAAACAAAAATCTATTAATGCCACTTTATAGATAATTTAATCTAGAATTCAGTCATATTTATTTGATCGCTGTAGGTCAACTGATTTGGCAGATATCGAAGAAATAGTGCAGCATGTTGTTGGTTTTTTTTTGTATCTAAAATTAAAATCTATTAATGATACTTTATAGATAATTTAATCTAGAATTCAGTCATATTTATTTTATCGCTGTAGGTCAACTGGTTTGGCAGATATCGAAGCAATAGTGCAGCATGTTGTTGGTTTTTTTTGTATCTAAAATTAAAATCTATTAATGCCACTTTATAGATAATTTAATCTAGAATTCAGTCATATTTATTTGATCGCTGTAGGTCAACTGGTTTGGCAGATATCGAAGAAATAGTGCAGCATGTTGTTGGTTTTTTTTTGTATCTAAAACAAAAATCTATTAATGCCACTTTATAGATAATTTAATCTAGAATTCAGTCATATTTTTTTGATCGCTGTTGGTCAACTGGTTTGGCAGATATCGAAGAAATAGTGCAAGCATGTTGTTGCTTTTTTTTTTGTATCTAAAACAAAAATCTATTAATGCCACTTTATAGATAATTTAATCTAGAATTCAGTCATATTTATTTGATCGCTGTAGGTCAACTGGTTTGGAAGATATCGAAGAAATAGTGCAGCATGTTGTTGGTTTTTTTTTGTATCTAAAACAAAAATCTATTAATGCCACTTTATAGATAATTTAATCTAGAATTCTAGGTTTGGCAGATATCGAAGAAATAGTGCAGCACGTTGTTGGTTTTTTTTTGTATCTAAAACAAAAATCTATTAATGCCACTTTATAGATAATTTAATCTAGAATTCTAGGTTTGGCAGATATCGAAGAAATAGTGCAGCATGTTGTTGGTTTTTTTTTGTATCTAAAACAAAAATCTATTAATGCCACTTTATAGATAATTTAATCTAGAATTCAGTCATATTTATTTGATCGCTGTAGGTCAACTGGTTTGGCAGATATCGAAGAAATAGTGCAGCATGTTGTTGGTTTTTTTTTTGTATCTAAAACAAAAATCTATTAATGCCACTTTATAGATAATTTAATCTAGAATTCAGTCATATTTATTTGATCGCTGTAGGTCAACTGGTTTGGCAGATATCGAAGAAATAGTGCAGCATGTTGTTGTTTTTTTTGTATCTAAAACAAAAATCTATTAATTCCACTTTATAGATAATTTAATCTAGAATTCAGTCATATTTATTTGATCACTGTAGGTGAACTGGTTTGGCAGATATCGAAGAAATAGTGCAGCATGTTGTTGGTTTTTTTTTGTATCTAAAACAAAAATCTATTAACGCCATTTTATAGATAATTTAATCTAGAATTCAGTCATATTTATTTGATCACTGTAGGTCAACTAGTTTGGCAGATATCGAAGAAATAGTGCAGCATGTTGTTGGTTTTTTTTTTTGTATCTAAAATTAAAATCTATTAATGCAACTTTATAGATAATTTAATCTAGAATTCAGTCATATTTATTTTATCGCTGTAGGTCAACTGGTTTGGCAGATATCGAAGAAATAGTGCAGCATGTTGTTGGTTTTTTTTTTGTATCTAAAATTAAAATCTATTAATGCCACTTTATAGATAATTTAATCTAGAATTCAGTCATATTTATTTGATCGCTGTAGGTCAACTGGTTTGGCAGATATCGAAGAAATAGTGCAGCATGTTGTTGGTTTTTTTTTGTATCTAAAATTAAAATCTATTAATGCCACTTTATAGATAATTTAATCTGGAATTCAGTCATATTTATGTTATCGCTGTAGGTCAACTGGTTTGGCAGATATCGAAGAAATAGTGCAGCATGTTGTTGGTTTTTTTTGTATCTAAAGTTAAAATATATTAATGCCACTTTATAGATAATTTAATCTAGAATTCAGTCATATTTATTTGATCGCTGTAGGTCAACTGGTTTGGCAGATATCGAAGAAATAGTGCAGCATGTTGTTGTTTTTTTTTGTATCTAAAACAAAAATCTATTAATGCCACTTTATAGATAATTTAATCTAGAATTCAGTCATATTTATTTGATCGCTGTAGGTCAACTGGTTTGGCAGATATCGAAGAAATAGTGCAGCATGTTGTTGGTTTTTTTATGTATCTAAAACAAAAATCTATTAATGCCACTTTATAGATAATTTAATCTAGAATTCAGTCATATTTATTTGATCGCTGTTGGTCAACTGGTTTGGCAGATATCGAAGAAATAGTGCAGCATGTTGTTGGTTTTTTTTTGTATCTAAAACAAAAATCTATTAATGCCACTTTATAGATAATTTAATCTAGAATTCAGTCATATTTTTTTGATCGCTGTTGGTCAACTGGTTTGGCAGATATCGAAGAAATAGTGCAAGCATGTTGTTGGTTTTTTTTTGTATCTAAAACAAAAATCTATTAATGCCACTTTATAGATAATTTAATCTAGAATTCAGTCATATTTTTTTGATCGCTGTAGGTCAACTGGTTTGGCAGATATCGAAGAAATAGTGCAGCATGTTGTTGTTTTTTTTTTGTATCTAAAACAAAAATCTATTAATGCCACTTTAAAGATAATTTAATCTAGAATTCAGTCATATTTATTTGATCGCTGTAGGTCAACTGGTTTGGCAGATATCGAAGAAATAGTGCAGCATGTTGTTGTTTTTTTTTGTATCTAAAACAAAAATCTATTAATTCCACTTTATAGATAATTTAATCTAGAATTCAGTCATATTTATTTGATCGCTGTAGGTCAACTGGTTTGGCAGATATCGAAGAAATAGTGCAGCATGTTGTTGGTTTTTTTTTGTATCTAAAACAAAAATCTATTAATGCCACTTTATAGATAATTTAATCTAGAATTCAGTCATATTTATTTGATCGCTGTAGGTCAACTGGTTTGGCAGATATCGAAGAAATAGTGCAGCATGTTGTTGGTTTTTTATGTATCTAAAACAAAAATCTATTAATGCCACTTTATAGATAATTTAATCTAGAATTCAGTCATATATATTTGATCGCTGTTGGTCAACTGGTTTGGCAGATATCGAAGAAATAGTGCAGCATGTTGTTGGTTTTTTTTGTATCTAAAACAAAAATCTATTAATGCCACTTTATAGATAATTTAATCTAGAATTCAGTCATATTTTTTTGATCGCTGTTGGTCAACTGGTTTGGCAGATATCGAAGAAATAGTGCAAGCATGTTGTTGGTTTTTTTTTGTATCTAAAACAAAAATCTATTAATGCCACTTTATAGATAATTTAATCTAGAATTCAGTCATATTTATTTGATCGCTGTAGGTCAACTGGTTTGGCAGATATCGAAGAAATAGTGCAGCATGTTGTTGGTTTTTTTTTGTATCTAAAACAAAAATCTATTAATGCCACTTTAAAGATAATTTAATCTAGAATTCAGTCATATTTATTTGATCGCTGTAGGTCAACTGGTTTGGCAGATATCGAAGAAATAGTGCAGCATGTTGTTGTTTTTTTTTGTATCTAAAACAAAAATCTATTAATTCCACTTTATAGATAATTTAATCTAGAATTCAGTCATATTTATTTGATCGCTGTAGGTCAACTGGTTTGGCAGATATCGAAGAAATAGTGCAGCATGTTGTTGGTTTTTTTTTTGTGTCTAAAACAAAAATCTATTAATGCCACTTTATAGATAATTTAATCTAGAATTTAGTCATATTTTTTTGATCGCTGTAGGTCAACTGGTTTGGCAGATATCGAAGAAATAGTGCAGCATGTTGTTGGCTTTTTTTTGTATCTAAAACAAAAATCTATTAATGCCACTTTAAAGATAATTTAATCTAGAATTCAGTCATATTTATTTGATCGCTGTAGGTCAACTCGTTTGGCAGATATCGAAGAAATAGTGCAGCATGTTGTTGGCTTTTTTTTGTATCTAAAACAAAAATCTATTAATGCCACTTTAAAGATAATTTAATCTAGAATTCAGTCATATTTATTTGATCGCTGTAGGTCAACTCGTTTGGCAGATATCGAAGAAATAGTGCAGCATGTTGTTGTTTTTTTTGTATCTAAAACAAAAATCTATTAATTCCACTTTATAGATAATTTAATCTAGAATTCAGTCATATTTATTTGATCGCTGTAGGTCAACTGGTTTGGCAGATATCGAAGAAATAGTGCAGCATGTTGTTGGTTTTTTTTTGTGTCTAAAACAAAAATCTATTAACGCCACTTTATAGATAATTTAATCTAGAATTCAGTCATATTTATTTGATCACTGTAGGTCAACTAGTTTGGCAGATATCGAAGAAATAGTGCAGCATGTTGTTGGTTTTTTTTTTTTGTATCTAAAATTAAAATCTATTAATTCCACTTTATAGATAATTTAATCTAGAATTCAGTCATATTTATTTTATCGCTGTAGGTCAACTGGTTTGGCAGATATCGAAGAAATAGTGCAAGCATGTTGTTGGTTTTTTTTTGTATCTAAAACAAAAATCTATTAATGCCACTTTATAGATAATTTAATCTAGAATTCAGTCATATTTATGTTATCGCTGTAGGTCAACTGGTTTGGCAGATATCGAAGAAATAGTGCAGCATGTTGTTGGTTTTTTTTGTATCTAAAGTTAAAATATATTAATGCCACTTTATAGATAATTTAATCTAGAATTCAGTCATATTTATTTGATCGCTGTAGGTCAACTGGTTTGGCAGATATCGAAGAAATAGTGCAGCATGTTGTTGTTTTTTTTTGTATCTAAAACAAAAATCTATTAATGCCACTTTATAGATAATTTAATCTAGAATTCAGTCATATTTATTTGATCGCTGTAGGTCAACTGGTTTGGCAGATATCGAAGAAATAGTGCAGCATGTTGTTGGTTTTTTTATGTATCTAAAACAAAAATCTATTAATGCCACTATATAGATAATTTAATCTAGAATTCAGTCATATTTATTTGATCGCTGTTGGTCAACTGGTTTGGCAGATATCGAAGAAATAGTGCAGCATGTTGTTGGTTTTTTTTTGTATCTAAAACAAAAATCTATTAATGCCACTTTATAGATAATTTAATCTAGAATTCAGTCATATTTTTTTGATCGCTGTTGGTCAACTGGTTTGGCAGATATCGAAGAAATAGTGCAAGCATGTTGTTGGTTTTTTTTTGTATCTAAAACAAAAATCTATTAATGCCACTTTATAGATAATTTAATCTAGAATTCAGTCATATTTATTTGATCGCTGTAGGTCAACTGGTTTGGCAGATATCGAAGAAATAGTGCAGCATGTTGTTGGTTTTTTTTTGTATCTAAAACAAAAATCTATTAATGCCACTTTAAAGATAATTTAATCTAGAATTCAGTCATATTTATTTGATCGCTGTAGGTCAACTGGTTTGGCAGATATCGAAGAAATAGTGCAGCATGTTGTTGGTTTTTTTTGTATCTAAAACAAAAATCTATTAATGCCACTTTAAAGATAATTTAATCTAGAATTCAGTCATATTTATTTGATCGCTGTAGGTCAACTGGTTTGGCAGATATCGAAGAAATAGTGCAGCATGTTGTTGTTTTTTTTGTATCTAAAACAAAAATCTATTAATTCCACTTTATAGATAATTTAATCTAGAATTCAGTCATATTTATTTGATCGCTGTAGGTCAACTGGTTTGGCAGATATCGAAGAAATAGTGCAGCATGTTGTTGGTTTTTTTTTGTATCTAAAACAAAAATCTATTAATGCCACTTTATAGATAATTTAATCTAGAATTCAGTCATATTTATTTGATCGCTGTAGGTCAACTGGTTTGGCAGATATCGAAGAAATAGTGCAGCATGTTGTTGGTTTTTTTATGTATCTAAAACAAAAATCTATTAATGCCACTTTATAGATAATTTAATCTAGAATTCAGTCATATATATTTGATCGCTGTTGGTCAACTGGTTTGGCAGATATCGAAGAAATAGTGCAGCATGTTGTTGTTTTTTTTTGTATCTAAAACAAAAATCTATTAATGCCACTTTATAGATAATTTAATCTAGAATTCAGTCATATTTTTTTGATCGCTGTTGGTCAACTGGTTTGGCAGATATCGAAGAAATAGTGCAAGCATGTTGTTGGTTTTTTTTTGTATCTAAAACAAAAATCTATTAATGCCACTTTATAGATAATTTAATCTAGAATTCAGTCATATTTATTTGATCGCTGTAGGTCAACTGGTTTGGCAGATATCGAAGAAATAGTGCAGCATGTTGTTGGTTTTTTTTTGTATCTAAAACAAAAATCTATTAATGCCACTTTAAAGATAATTTAATCTAGAATTCAGTCATATTTATTTGATCGCTGTAGGTCAACTGGTTTGGCAGATATCGAAGAAATAGTGCAGCATGTTGTTGTTTTTTTTGTATCTAAAACAAAAATCTATTAATTCCACTTTATAGATAATTTAATCTAGAATTCAGTCATATTTATTTGATCGCTGTAGGTCAACTGGTTTGGCAGATATCGAAGAAATAGTGCAGCATGTTGTTGGTTTTTTTTTGTGTCTAAAACAAAAATCTATTAATGCCACTTTATAGATAATTTAATCTAGAATTCAGTCATATTTTTTTGATCGCTGTTGGTCAACTGGTTTGGCAGATATCGAAGAAATAGTGCAGCATGTTGTTGGTTTTTTTTTTTTTGTATCTAAAATTAAAATCTATTAATGCCACTTTATAGATAATTTAATCTAGAATTCAGTCATATTTATTTTATCGCTGTAGGTCAACTGGTTTGGCAGATATCGAAGAAATAGTGCAGCATGTTGTTGGCTTTTTTTTGTATCTAAAACAAAAATCTATTAATGCCACTTTAAAGATAATTTAATCTAGAATTCAGTCATATTTATTTGATCGCTGTAGGTCAACTGGTTTGGCAGATATCGAAGAAATAGTGCAGCATGTTGTTGTTTTTTTTGTATCTAAAACAAAAATCTATTAATTCCACTTTATAGATAATTTAATCTAGAATTCAGTCATATTTATTTGATCGCTGTAGGTCAACTGGTTTGGCAGATATCGAAGAAATAGTGCAGCATGTTGTTGGTTTGTTTTGTGTCTAAAACAAAAATCTATTAACGCCACTTTATAGATAATTTAATCTAGAATTCAGTCATATTTATTTGATCACTGTAGGTCAACTAGTTTGGCAGATATCGAAGAAATAGTGCAGCATGTTGTTGGTTTTTTTTTTTGTATCTAAAATTAAAATCTATTAATGCCACTTTATAGATAATTTAATCTAGAATTCAGTCATATTTATTTTATCGCTGTAGGTCAACTGGTTTGGCAGATATCGAAGAAATAGTGCAAGCATGTTGTTGGTTTTTTTTTGTATCTAAAACAAAAATCTATTAATGCCACTTTATAGATAATTTAATCTAGAATTCAGTCATATTTATGTTATCGCTGTAGGTCAACTGGTTTGGCAGATATCGAAGAAATAGTGCAGCATGTTGTTGGTTTTTTTTGTATCTAAAGTTAAAATATATTAATGCCACTTTATAGATAATTTAATCTAGAATTCAGTCATATTTATTTGATCGCTGTAGGTCAACTGGTTTGGCAGATATCGAAGAAATAGTGCAGCATGTTGTTGTTTTTTTTTGTATCTAAAACAAAAATCTATTAATGCCACTTTATAGATAATTTAATCTAGAATTCAGTCATATTTATTTGATCGCTGTAGGTCAACTGGTTTGGCAGATATCGAAGAAATAGTGCAGCATGTTGTTGGTTTTTTTATGTATCTAAAACAAAAATCTATTAATGCCACTTTATAGATAATTTAATCTAGAATTCAGTCATATTTATTTGATCGCTGTTGGTCAACTGGTTTGGCAGATATCGAAGAAATAGTGCAGCATGTTGTTGGTTTTTTTTTGTATCTAAAACAAAAATCTATTAATGCCACTTTATAGATAATTTAATCTAGAATTCAGTCATATTTTTTTGATCGCTGTTGGTCAACTGGTTTGGCAGATATCTAAGAAATAGTGCAAGCATGTTGTTGGTTTTTTTTTGTATCTAAAACAAAAATCTATTAATGCCACTTTATAGATAATTTAATCTAGAATTCAGTCATATTTATTTGATCGCTGTAGGTCAACTGGTTTGGCAGATATCGAAGAAATAGTGCAGCATGTTGTTGGTTTTTTTTTGTATCTAAAACAAAAATCTATTAATGCCACTTTAAAGATAATTTAATCTAGAATTCAGTCATATTTATTTGATCGCTGTAGGTCAACTGGTTTGGCAGATATCGAAGAAATAGTGCAGCATGTTGTTGTTTTTTTTGTATCTAAAACAAAAATCTATTAATTCCACTTTATAGATAATTTAATCTAGAATTCATTCATATTTATTTGATCGCTGTAGGTCAACTGGTTTGGCAGATATCGAAGAAATAGTGCAGCATGTTGTTGGTTTTTTTTTGTGTCTAAAACAAAAATCTATTAACGCCACTTTATAGATAATTTAATCTAGAATTCAGTCATATTTATTTGATCACTGTAGGTCAACTGGTTTGGCAGATATCGAAAAAATAGTGCAGCATGTTGCTGTTTTTTTTTTTTGTATCTAAAATTAAAATCTATTAATGCCACTTTATAGATAATTTAATCTGGAATTCAGTCATATTTATGTTATCGCTGTAGGTCAACTGGTTTGCAAGATATCGAAGAAATAGTGCAGCATGTTGTTGGTTTTTTTTGTATCTAAAGTTAAAATATATTAATGCCACTTTATAGATAATTTAATCTAGAATTCAGTCATATTTATTTGATCGCTGTAGGTCAACTGGTTTGGCAGATATCGAAGAAATAGTGCAGCATGTTGTTGGTTTTTTTTTGTGTCTAAAACAAAAATCTATTAACGCCACTTTATAGATAATTTAATCTAGAATTCAGTCATATTTATTTGATCACTGTAGGTCAACTGGTTTGGCAGATATCGAAGAAATAGTGCAGCATGTTGCTGTTTTTTTTTTTGTATCTAAAATTAAAATCTATTAATGCCACTTTATAGATAATTTAATCTGGAATTCAGTCATATTTATGTTATCGCTGTAGGTCAACTGGTTTGGCAGATATCGAAGAAATAGTGCAGCATGTTGTTGGTTTTTTTTGTATCTAAAGTTAAAATATATTAATGCCACTTTATAGATAATTTAATCTAGAATTCAGTCATATTTATTTGATCGCTGTAGGTCAACTGGTTTGGCAGATATCGAAGAAATAGTGCAGCATGTTGTTGGTTTTTTTTTGTATCTAAAACAAAAATCTATTAATGCCACTTTATAGATAATTTAATCTAGAATTCAGTCATATTTATTTGATCGCTGTAGGTCAACTGGTTTGGCAGATATCGAAGAAATAGTGCAGCATGTTGTTGGTTTTTTTATGTATCTAAAACAAAAATCTATTAATGCCACTTTATAGATAATTTAATCTAGAATTCAGTCATATTTATTTGATCGCTGTTGGTCAACTGGTTTGGCAGATATCGAAGAAATAGTGCAGCATGTTGTTGGTTTTTTTTGTATCTAAAACAAAAATCTATTAATGCCACTTTATAGATAATTTAATCTAGAATTCAGTCATATTTTTTTGATCGCTGTTGGTCAACTGGTTTGGCAGATATCGAAGAAATAGTGCAAGCATGTTGTTGGTTTTTTTTTGTATCTAAAACAAAAATCTATTAATGCCACTTTATAGATAATTTAATCTAGAATTCAGTCATATTTATTTGATCGCTGTAGGTCAACTGGTTTGGCAGATATCGAAGAAATAGTGCAGCATGTTGTTGGTTTTTTTTTGTATCTAAAACAAAAATCTATTAATGCCACTTTAAAGATAATTTAATCTAGAATTCAGTCATATTTATTTGATCGCTGTAGGTCAACTGGTTTGGCAGATATCGAAGAAATAGTGCAGCATGTTGTTGTTTTTTTTGTATCTAAAACAAAAATCTATTAATTCCACTTTATAGATAATTTAATCTAGAATTCAGTCATATTTATTTGATCGCTGTAGGTCAACTGGTTTGGCAGATATCGAAGAAATAGTGCAGCATGTTGTTGGTTTTTTTTTTGTGTCTAAAACAAAAATCTATTAACGCCACTTTATAGATAATTTAATCTAGAATTCAGTCATATTTATTTGATCACTGTAGGTCAACTAGTTTGGCAGATATCGAAGAAATAGTGCAGCATGTTGTTGTTTTTTTTTTTTTGTATCTAAAATTAAAATCTATTAATGCCACTTTATAGATAATTTAATCTAGAATTCAGTCATATTTATTTTATCGCTGTAGGTCAACTGGTTTGGCAGCTATCGAAGAAATAGTGCAGCATGTTGTTGGTTTTTTTTTGTATCTAAAATTAAAATCTATTAATGCCACTTTATAGATAATTTAATCTAGAATTCAGTCATATTTATTTGATCGCTGTAGGTCAACTGGTTTGGCAGATATCGAAGAAATAGTGCAGCATGTTGTTGGTTTTTTTTTGTGTCTAAAACAAAAATCTATTAACGCCACTTTATAGATAATTTAATCTAGAATTCAGTCATATTTATTTGATCACTGTAGGTCAACTGGTTTGGCAGATATCGAAGAAATAGTGCAGCATGTTGCTGGTTTTTTTTTGTATCTAAAATTAAAATCTATTAATGCCACTTTATAGATAATTTAATCTGGAATTCAGTCATATTTATGTTATCGCTGTAGGTCAACTGGTTTGGCAGATATCGAAGAAATAGTGCAGCATGTTGTTGGTTTTTTTTGTATCTAAAGTTAAAATATATTAATGCCACTTTATAGATAATTTAATCTAGAATTCAGTCATATTTATTTGATCGCTGTAGGTCAACTGGTTTGGCAGATATCGAAGAAATAGTGCAGCATGTTGTTGGTTTTTTTTTGTATCTAAAACAAAAATCTATTAATGCCACTTTATAGATAATTTAATCTAGAATTCAGTCATATTTATTTGATCGCTGTAGGTCAACTGGTTTGGCAGATATCGAAGAAATAGTGCAGCATGTTGTTGGTTTTTTTATGTATCTAAAACAAAAATCTATTAATGCCACTTTATAGATAATTTAATCTAGAATTCAGTCATATTTATTTGATCGCTGTTGGTCAACTGGTTTGGCAGATATCGAAGAAATAGTGCAGCATGTTGTTGGTTTTTTTTGTATCTAAAACAAAAATCTATTAATGCCACTTTATAGATAATTTAATCTAGAATTCAGTAATATTTTTTTGATCGCTGTTGGTCAACTGGTTTGGCAGATATCGAAGAAATAGTGCAAGCATGTTGTTGGTTTTTTTTTGTATCTAAAACAAAAATCTATTAATGCCACTTTATAGATAATTTAATCTAGAATTCAATCATATTTATTTGATCGCTGTAGGTCAACTGGTTTGGCAGATATCGAAGAAATAGTGCAGCATGTTGTTGGTTTTTTTTTGTATCTAAAACAAAAATCTATTAATGCCACTTTAAAGATAATTTAATCTAGAATTCAGTCATATTTATTTGATCGCTGTAGGTCAACTGGTTTGGCAGATATCGAAGAAATAGTGCAGCATGTTGTTGTTTTTTTTGTATCTAAAACGAAAATCTATTAATTCCACTTTATAGATAATTTAATCTAGAATTCAGTCATATTTATTTGATCGCTGTAGGTCAACTGGTTTGGCAGATATCGAAGAAATAGTGCAGCATGTTGTTGGTTTTTTTTTGTGTCTAAAACAAAAATCTATTAACGCCACTTTATAGATAATTTAATCTAGAATTCAGTCATATTTATTTGATCACTGTAGGTCAACTAGTTTGGCAGATATCGAAGAAATAGTGCAGCATGTTGTTGGTTTTTTTTTTGTATCTAAAATTAAAATCTATTAATGCCACTTTATAGATAATTTAATCTAGAATTCAGTCATATTTATTTTATCGCTGTAGGTCAACTGGTTTGGCAGATATCGAAGAAATAGTGCAGCATGTTGTTGGTTTTTTTTTGTATCTAAAATTAAAATCTATTAATGCCACTTTATAGATAATTTAATCTGGAATTCAGTCATATTTATTTGATCGCTGTAGGTCAACTGGTTTGGCAGATATCGAAGAAATAGTGCAGCATGTTGTTGGTTTTTTTTGTATCTAAAATTAAAATCTATTAATGCCACTTTATAGATAATTTAATCTGGAATTCAGTCATATTTATGTTATCGCTGTAGGTCAACTGGTTTGGCAGATATCGAATAGTGCAGCATGTTGTTGGTTTTTTTATGTATCTAAAACAAAAATCTATTAATGCCACTTTATAGATAATTTAATCTAGAATTCAGTCATATTTATTTGATCGCTGTTGGTCAACTGGTTTGGCAGATATCGAAGAAATAGTGCAGCATGTTGTTGGTTTTTTTTTCGTATCTAAAACAAAAATCTATTAATGCCACTTTATAGATAATTTAATCTAGAATTCAGTCATATTTATTTGATCGCTGTTGGTGAACTGGTTTGGCAGATATCGAAGAAATAGTGCAGCATGTTGTTGGTTTTTTTTTGTATCTAAAACAAAAATCTATTAACGCCACTTTATAGATAATTTAATCTAGAATTCAGTCATATTTACTTAATCGCTGTAGGTCAACTGGTTTGGCAGATATCGAAGAAATAGTGCAGCATGTTGTTGGTTTTTTTTTTGTATCTAAAAATAAAATCTATTAATGCCACTTTATAGATAATTTAATCTAGAATTCAGTCATAGTTATTTTATCGCTGTAGGTCAACTGGTTTGGCAGATATCGAAGAAATAGTGCAGCATGTTGTTGGTTTTTTTTTGTATCTAAAACAAAAATCTATTAATGCCACTTTAAAGATAATTTAATCTAGAATTCAGTCATATTTATTTGATCGCTGTAGGTCAACTGGTTTGGCAGATATCGAAGAAATAGTGCAGCATGTTGTTGTTTTTTTTGTATCTAAAACAAAAATCTATTAATTCCACTTTATAGATAATTTAATCTAGAATTCAGTCATATTTATTTGATCGCTGTAGGTCAACTGGTTTGGCAGATATCGAAGAAATAGTGCAGCATGTTGTTGGTTTTTTTTTGTGTCTAAAACAAAAATCTATTAACGCCACTTTATAGATAATTTAATCTAGAATTCAGTCATATTTATTTGATCACTGTAGGTCAACTAGTTTGGCAGATATCGAAGAAATAGTGCAGCATGTTGTTGGTTTTTTTTTTGTATCTAAAATTAAAATCTATTAATGCCACTTTATAGATAATTTAATCTAGAATTCAGTCATATTTATTTGATCGCTGTAGGTCAACTGGTTTGGCAGATATCGAAGAAATAGTGCAGCATGTTGTTGGTTTTTTTTTGTATCTAAAATTAAAATCTATTAATGCCACTTTATAGATAATTTAATCTAGAATTCAGTCATATTTATTTGATCGCTGTAGGTCAACTGGTTTGGCAGATATCGAAGAAATAGTGCAGCATGTTGTTGGTTTTTTTTGTATCTAAAATTAAAATCTATTAATGCCACTTTATAGATAATTTAATCTGGAATTCAGTCATATTTATGTTATCGCTGTAGGTCAACTGGTTTGGCAGATATCGAATAGTGCAGCATGTTGTTGGTTTTTTTATGTATCTAAAACAAAAATCTATTAATGCCACTTTATAGATAATTTAATCTAGAATTCAGTCATATTTATTTGATCGCTGTTGGTCAACTGGTTTGGCAGATATCGAAGAAATAGTGCAGCATGTTGTTGGTTTTTTTTTCGTATCTAAAACAAAAATCTATTAATGCCACTTTATAGATAATTTAATCTAGAATTCAGTCATATTTATTTGATCGCTGTTGGTGAACTGGTTTGGCAGATATCGAAGAAATAGTGCAGCATGTTGTTGGTTTTTTTTTGTATCTAAAACAAAAATCTATTAACGCCACTTTATAGATAATTTAATCTAGAATTCAGTCATATTTACTTAATCGCTGTAGGTCAACTGGTTTGGCAGATATCGAAGAAAACGTGCAGCATGTTGTTGGTTTTTTTTTGTATCTAAAAATAAAATCTATTAATGCCACTTTATAGATAATTTAATCTAGAATTCAGTCATAGTTATTTTATCGCTGTAGGTCAACTGGTTTGGCAGATATCGAAGAAATAGTGCAGCATGTTGTTGGTTTTTTTTGTATCTAAAACAAAAATCTATTAATGCCACTTTATAGATAATTTAATCTAGAATTCAGTCATATTTATTTGATCGCTGTAGGTCAACTGGTTTGGCAGATATCGAAGAAATAGTGCAGCATGTTGTTGGTTTTTTTTTTGTATCTAAAATTAAAATCTATTAATGCCACTTTATAGACAATTTAATCTGGAATTCAGTCATATTTATTTTATCGCTGTAGGTCAACTGGTTTGGCAGATATCGAAGAAATAGTGCAGCATGTTGTTGGTTTTTTTTTGTATCTAAAACAAAAATCTATTAATGCCACTTTATAGATAATTTAATCTAGAATTCAGTCATATTTATTTGATCGCTGTAGGTCAACTGGTTTGGCAGATATCGAAGAAATAGTGCAGCATGTTGTTGGTTTTTTTTTTGTTTCTAAAATTAAAATCTATTAATGCCACTTTATAGATAATTTAATCTAGAATTCAGTCATATTTATTTGATCGCTGTTGGTGAACTGGTTTGGCAGATATCGAAGAAATAGTGCAGCATGTTGTTGGTTTTTTTTTGTATCTAAAACAAAAATCTACTAATGCCACTTTATAGATAATTTAATCTAGAATTCAGTCATATTTATTTGATCGCTGTAGGTCAACTGGTTTGGCAGATATCAAAGAAATAGTGCAGCATGTTGTTGGTTTTTTTTTTGTATCTAAAACAAAAATCTATTAATGCCACTTTATAGATAATTTAATCTAGAATTCAGTCATATTTATTTTGATCGCTGTAGGTCAACTGGTTTGGCAGATATCGAAGAAATAGTGCAGCATGTTGTTGGTTTTTTTTTGTATCTAAAATTAAAATCTATTAATGCCACTTTATAGATAATTTAATCTGGAATTCAGTCATATTTATTTTATCGCTGTAGGTCAACTAGTTTGGCAGATATCGAAGAAATAGTGCAGCATGTTGTTGGTTTTTTTTGTATCCAAAGTTAAAATCTATTAATGCCACTTTATAGATAATTTAATCTAGAATTCAGTCATATTTATTTGATCGCTGTAGGTTAACTGGTTTGGCAGATATCGAAGACATAGTGCAGCATGTTGTTGGTTTTTTTTTATCTAAAATTAAAATCTATTAATGCCACTTTATAGATAATTTAATCTAGAATTCAGTCATATTTATTTTATCGCTGTTGTAGGTCAACTGGTTTGGCAGATATCGAAGAAATAGTGCAGCATGTTGTTGGTTTTTTTTTGTATCTAAAATTAAAATCAATTAATGCCACTTTATAGATAATTTAATCTAGAATTCAGTCATATTGATTTTATCGCTGTAGGTCAACTGGTTTGGCAGATATCGAAGAAATAGTGCAGCATGTTGTTGGTTTTTTTTTTGTATCTAAAATTAAAATCTATTAATGCCACTTTATAGATAATTTAATCTAGAATTCAGTCATATTTATTTGATCGCTGTAGGTCAACTGGTTTGGCAGATATCGAAGAAATAGTGCAGCATGTTGTTGGTTTTTTTTTGTATCTAAAAAAAAATCTATTAATGCCACTTTATAGATAATTTAATCTAGTATTCAGTCATATTTATTTGATCGCTGTAGGTCAACTAGTTTGGCAGATATCGAAGAAATAGTGCAGCATGTTTTTGGTTTTTTTTTGTATCTAAAATTAAAATCTATTAATGCCACTTTATAGATAATTTAATCTAGAATTCAGTCATATTTATTTTATCGCTGTAGGTCAACTGGTTTGGCAGATATCGAAGAAATAGTACAGCATGTTGTTGGTTTTTTTTTGTATCTAAAATTAAAATCTATTAATGCCACTTTATAGATAATTTAATCTAGAATTCAGTCATATTTATTTTATCGCTGTAGGTCAACTGGTTTGGCAGATATCGAAGAAAAAGTGCAGCATGTTGTTGGTTTTTTTTGTATCTAAAACAAAAATCTATTAATGCCACTTTATAGATAATTTAATCTAGAATTCAGTCATATTTATTTGATCGCTGTAGGTCAACTGGTTTGGCAGATATCGAAGAAATAGTGCAGCATGTTGTTGGTTTTTTTTGTATCTAAAATTAAAATCTATTAATGCCACTTTATAGATAATTTAATCTAGAATTCAGTCATATTTATTTTATCGCTGTAGGTCAACTGGTTTGGCAGATATCGAAGAAATAGTTCAGCATGTTGTTGGTTTTTTTTGTATCTAAAACAAAAATCTATTAATGCCACTTTATAGATAATTTAATCTAGAATTCAGTCAAATTTATTTGATCGCTGTAGGTCAACTGGTTTGGAAGATATCGAAGAAATAGTGCAGCATGTTGTTGGTTTTTTTTTGTATCTAAAACAAAAATCTATTAATGCCACTTTATAGATAATTTAATCTAGAATTCTAGGTTTGGCAGATATCGAAGAAATAGTGCAGCATGTTGTTGGTTTTTTTTTGTATCTAAAACAAAAATCTATTAATGCCACTTTATAGATAATTTAATCTAGAATTCTAGGTTTGGCAGATATCGAAGAAATAGTGCAGCATGTTGTTGGTTTTTTTTTGTATCTAAAACAAAAATCTATTAATGCCACTTTATAGATAATTTAATCTAGAATTCAGTCATATTTATTTGATCGCTGTAGGTCAACTGGTTTGGCAGATATCGAAGAAATAGTGCAGCATGTTGTTGGTTTTTTTTTTGTATCTAAAACAAAAATCTATTAATGCCACTTTATAGATAATTTAATCTAGAATTCAGACATATTTATTTGATCGCTGTAGGTCAACTGGTTTGGCAGATGTCGAAGAAATAGTGCAGCATGTTGTTGGTTTTTTTTTGTATCTAAAACAAAAATCTATTAATGCCACTTTATAGATAATTTAATCTAGAATTCTAGGTTTGGCAGATATCGAAGAAATAGTGCAGCATGTTGTTGGTTTTTTTTGTATCTAAAACAAAAATCTATTAATGCCACTTTATAGATAATTTAATCTAGAATTCAGTCATATTTATTTGATCGCTGTAGGTCAACTGGTTTGGCAGATATCGAAGAAATAGTGCAGCATGTTGTTGGTTTTTTTTTTGTATCAAAAACAAAAATCTATTAATGCCACTTTATAGATACTTTAATCAAGAATTCAGTCATATTTATTTGATCGATGTTGGTCAACTGGTTTGGCAGATATCGAAGAAATAGTGCAGCATGTTGTTGGTTTTTTTTTGTATCTAAAACAAAAATCTATTAATGAAACTTTATAGATAATTTAATCTAGAATTCAGTCATATTTATTTTATCGCTGTAGGTCAACTGGTTTGGCAGATATCGAAGAAATAGTGCAGCATGTTGTTGGTTTTTTTTATCTAAAATTAAAATCTATTAATGCCACTTTATAGATAATTTAATCTAGAATTCAGTCATATTTATTTTATCGCTGTAGGTCAACTGGTTTGGCAGATATCGAAGAAATAGTGCAGCATGTTGTTGGTTTTTTTTTGTATCTAAAATTAAAATCTATTAATGCCACTTTATAGATAATCTAGAATTCAGTCATATTTATTTTATCGCTGTAGGTCAACTGGTTTGGCAGATATCGAAGAAAAAGTGCAGCATGTTGTTGGTTTTTTTTTTGTATCTAAAATTAAAATCTATTAATGCCACTTTATAGATAATTTAATCTAGAATTCAGTCATATTTATTTGATCGCTGTTGGTGAACTGGTTTGGCAGATATCGAAGAAATAGTGCAGCATGTTGTTGGTTTTTTTTTGTATCTAAAATTAAAATCTATTAATGCCACTTTATAGATAATTTAATCTAGAATTCAGTCATATTTATTTTATCGCTGTAGGTCAACTGGTTTGGCAGATATCGAAGAAATAGTGCAGCATGTTGTTGGTTTTTTTTGTATCTAAAATTAAAATCTATTAATGCCACTTTATAGATAATTTAATCTAGAATTCAGTCATATTTATTTGATCGCTGTAGGTCAACTGGTTTGGCAGATATCGAAGAAATAGTTCAGCATGTTGTTGGTTTTTTTTTGTATCTAAAACAAAAATCTATTAATGCCACTTTATAGATAATTTAATCTAGAATTCAGTCAAATTTATTTGATCGCTGTAGGTCAACTGGTTTGGAAGATATCGAAGAAATAGTGCAGCATGTTGTTGGTTTTTTTTGTATCTAAAACAAAAATCTATTAATGCCACTTTATAGATAATTTAATCTAGAATTCTAGGTTTGGCAGATATCGAAGAAATAGTGCAGCATGTTGTTGGTTTTTTTTGTATCTAAAACAAAAATCTATTAATGCCACTTTATAGATAATTTAATCTAGAATTCTAGGTTTGGCAGATATCGAAGAAATAGTGCAGCATGTTGTTGGTTTTTTTTTGTATCTAAAACAAAAATCTATTAATGCCACTTTATAGATAATTTAATCTAGAATTCAGTCATATTTATTTGATCGCTGTAGGTCAACTGGTTTGGCAGATATCGAAGAAATAGTGCAGCATGTTGTTGGTTTTTTTTTTGTATCTAAAACAAAAATCTATTAATGCCACTTTATAGATAATTTAATCTAGAATTCAGTCATATTTATTTGATCGCTGTAGGTCAACTGGTTTGGCAGATGTCGAAGAAATAGTGCAGCATGTTGTTGGTTTTTTTTTGTATCTAAAACAAAAATCTATTAATGCCACTTTATAGATAATTTAATCTAGAATTCTAGGTTTGGCAGATATCGAAGAAATAGTGCAGCATGTTGTTGGTTTTTTTTGTATCTAAAACAAAAATCTATTAATGCCACTTTATAGATAATTTAATCTAGAATTCTAGGTTTGGCAGATATCGAAGAAATAGTGCAGCATGTTGTTGGTTTTTTTTTGTATCTAAAACAAAAATCTATTAATGCCACTTTATAGATAATTTAATCTAGAATTCAGTCATATTTATTTGATCGCTGTAGGTCAACTGGTTTGGCAGATATCGAAGAAATAGTGCAGCATGTTGTTGGTTTTTTTTGTATCTAAAATTAAAATCTATTAATGCCACTTTATAGATAATTTAATCTAGAATTCAGTCATATTTATTTGATCGCTGTAGGTCAACTGGTTTGGCAGATATCGAAGAAATAGTTCAGCATGTTGTTGGTTTTTTTTTGTATCTAAAACAAAAATCTATTAATGCCACTTTATAGATAATTTAATCTAGAATTCAGTCAAATTTATTTGATCGCTGTAGGTCAACTGGTTTGGAAGATATCGAAGAAATAGTGCAGCATGTTGTTGGTTTTTTTTGTATCTAAAACAAAAATCTATTAATGCCACTTTATAGATAATTTAATCTAGAATTCTAGGTTTGGCAGATATCGAAGAAATAGTGCAGCATGTTGTTGGTTTTTTTTTGTATCTAAAACAAAAATCTATTAATGCCACTTTATAGATAATTTAATCTAGAATTCTAGGTTTGGCAGATATCGAAGAAATAGTGCAGCATGTTGTTGGTTTTTTTTTGTATCTAAAACAAAAATCTATTAATGCCACTTTATAGATAATTTAATCTAGAATTCAGTCATATTTATTTGATCGCTGTAGGTCAACTGGTTTGGCAGATATCGAAGAAATAGTGCAGCATGTTGTTGGTTTTTTTTTTGTATCTAAAACAAAAATCTATTAATGCCACTTTATAGATAATTTAATCTAGAATTCAGTCATATTTATTTGATCGCTGTAGGTCAACTGGTTTGGCAGATGTCGAAGAAATAGTGCAGCATGTTGTTGGTTTTTTTTTGTATCTAAAACAAAAATCTATTAATGCCACTTTATAGATAATTTAATCTAGAATTCTAGGTTTGGCAGATATCGAAGAAATAGTGCAGCATGTTGTTGGTTTTTTTTGTATCTAAAACAAAAATCTATTAATGCCACTTTATAGATAATTTAATCTAGAATTCAGTCATATTTATTTGATCGCTGTAGGTCAACTGGTTTGGCAGATATCGAAGAAATAGTGCAGCATGTTGTTGGTTTTTTTTTTTTGTATCAAAAACAAAAATCTATTAATGCCACTTTATAGATAATTTAATCAAGAATTCAGTCATATTGTGCAGCATGTTGTTGGTTTTTTTTTGTATCTAAAACAAAAATCTATTAATGCCACTTTATAGATAATTTAATCTAGAATTCAGTCATATTTATTTGATCGCTGTAGGTCAACTGGTTTGGCAGATGTCGAAGAAATAGTGCAGCATGTTGTTGGTTTTTTTTTGTATCTAAAACAAAAATCTATTAATGCCACTTTATAGATAATTTAATCTAGAATTCTAGGTTTGGCAGATATCGAAGAAATAGTGCAGCATGTTGTTGGTTTTTTTTTATCTAAAATTAAAATCTATTAATGCCACTTTATAGATAATTTAATCTAGAATTCAGTCATATTTATTTTATCGCTGTAGGTCAACTGGTTTGGCAGATATCGAAGAAATAGTGCAGCATGTTGTTGGTTTTTTTTGTATCTAAAATTAAAATCTATTAATGCCACTTTATAGATAATCTAGAATTCAGTCATATTTATTTTATCGCTGTAGGTCAACTGGTTTGGCAGATATCGAAGAAATAGTGCAGCATGTTGTTGTTTTTTTTTGTATCTAAAATTAAAATCTATTAATGCCACTTTATAGATAATTTAATCTAGAATTCAGTCATATTTATTTGATCGCTGTAGGTCAACTGGTTTGGTAGATATCGAAGAAATAGTGCAGCATGTTGTTGGTTTTTTTTTTGTATCTAAAACAAAAATCTATTAATGCCACTTTATAGATAATTTAATCTAGTATTCAGTCATATTTATTTGATCGCTGTAGGTCAACTAGTTTGGCAGATATCGAAGAAATAGTGCAGCATGTTGTTGGTTTTTTTTTGTATCTAAAATTAAAATCTATTAATGCCACTTTATAGATAATTTAATCTAAAATTCAGTCATATTTATTTTATCGCTGTAGGTCAACTGGTTTGGCAGATATCGAAGAAATAGTGCAGCATGTTGTTGGTTTTTTTTTGTATCTAAAATTAAAATCTATTAATGCCACTTTATAGATAATTTAATCTAGAATTCAGTCATATTTATTTTATCGCTGTAGGTCAACTGGTTTGGCAGATATCGAAGAAATAGTGCAGCATGTTGTTGGTTTTTCTTGTATCTAAAATTAAAATCTATTAATGCCACTTTATAGATAATTTAATCTAGAATTCAGTCATATTTATTTGATCGCTGTAGGTCAACTGGTTTGGCAGATATCGAAGAAATAGTGCAGCATGTTGTTGGTTTTTTTTTTGTATCAAAAACAAAAATCTATTAATGCCACTTTATAGATAATTTAATCAAGAATTCAGTCATATTGTGCAGCATGTTGTTGGTTTTTTTTTTGTATCTAAAACAAAAATCTATTAATGCCACTTTATAGATAATTTAATCTAGAATTCAGTCATATTTATTTGATCGCTGTAGGTCAACTGGTTTGGCAGATATCGAAGAAATAGTGCAGCATGTTGTTGGTTTTTTTTTGTATCTAAAATTAAAATCTATTAATGCCACTTTATAGATAATTTAATCTAGAATTCAGTTATATTTATTTTATCGCTGTAGGTTAACTGGTTTGGCAGATATCGAAGAAATAGTGCAGCATGTTGTTGGTTTTTCTTGTATCTAAAATTAAAATCTATTAATGCCACTTTATAGATAATTTAATCTAGAATTCAGTCATATTTATTTGATCGCTGTAGGTCAACTGGTTTGGCAGATATCGAAGAAATAGTGCAGCATGTTGTTGGTTTTTTTTTGTATCTAAAACAAAAATCTATTAATGCCACTTTATAGATAATTTAATCTAGAATTCAGTCAAATTTATTTGATCGCTGTAGGTCAACTGGTTTGGCAGATATCGAAGAAATAGTGCAGCATGTTGTTGGTTTTTTTTTGTATCTAAAACAAAAATCTATTAATGCCACTTTATAGATAATTTAATCTAGAATTCAGTCATATTTATTTGATCGCTGTTGGTCAACTGGTTTGGCAGATATCGAAGAAATAGTGCAGCATGTTGTTGGTTTTTTTTTATCTAAAATTAAAATCTATTAATGCCACTTTATAGATAATTTAATCTAGAATTCAGTCATATTTATTTTATCGCTGTAGGTCAACTGGTTTGGCAGATATCGAAGAAATAGTGCAGCATGTTGTTGGTTTTTTTTTGTATCTAAAATTAAAATCTATTAATGCCACTTTATAGATAATCTAGAATTCAGTCATATTTATTTTATCGCTGTAGGTCAACTGGTTTGGCAGATATCGAAGAAATAGTGCAGCATGTTGTTGTTTTTTTTTGTATCTAAAATTAAAATCTATTAATGCCACTTTATAGATAATTTAATCTAGAATTCAGTCATATTTATTTGATCGCTGTAGGTCAACTGGTTTGGTAGATATCGAAGAAATAGTGCAGCATGTTGTTGGTTTTTTTTTTGTATCTAAAACAAAAATCTATTAATGCCACTTTATAGATAATTTAATCTAGTATTCAGTCATATTTATTTGATCGCTGTAGGTCAACTAGTTTGGCAGATATCGAAGAAATAGTGCAGCATGTTGTTGGTTTTTTTTTGTATCTAAAATTAAAATCTATTAATGCCACTTTATAGATAATTTAATCTAGAATTCAGTCATATTTATTTTATCGCTGTAGGTCAACTGGTTTGGCAGATATCGAAGAAATAGTGCAGCATGTTGTTGGTTTTTTTTTGTATCTAAAATTAAAATCTATTAATGCCACTTTATAGATAATTTAATCTAGAATTCAGTCATATTTATTTTATCGCTGTAGGTCAACTGGTTTGGCAGATATCGAAGAAATAGTGCAGCATGTTGTTGGTTTTTCTTGTATCTAAAATTAAAATCTATTAATGCCACTTTATAGATAATTTAATCTAGAATTCAGTCATATTTATTTGATCGCTGTAGGTCAACTGGTTTGGCAGATATCGAAGAAATAGTGCAGCATGTTGTTGGTTTTTTTTTTGTATCAAAAACAAAAATCTATTAATGCCACTTTATAGATAATTTAATCAAGAATTCAGTCATATTGTGCAGCATGTTGTTGGTTTTTTTTTGTATCTAAAACAAAAATCTATTAATGCCACTTTATAGATAATTTAATCTAGAATTCAGTCATATTTATTTGATCGCTGTAGGTCAACTGGTTTGGCAGATATCGAAGAAATAGTGCAGCATGTTGTTGGTTTTTTTTTGTATTTAAAATTAAAATCTATTAATGCCACTTTATAGATAATTTAATCTAGAATTCAGTTATATTTATTTTATCGCTGTAGGTTAACTGGTTTGGCAGATATCGAAGAAATAGTGCAGCATGTTGTTGGTTTTTCTTGTATCTAAAATTAAAATCTATTAATGCCACTTTATAGATAATTTAATCTAGAATTCAGTCATATTTATTTGATCGCTGTAGGTCAACTGGTTTGGCAGATATCGAAGAAATAGTGCAGCATGTTGTTGGTTTTTTTTTGTATCTAAAACAAAAATCTATTAATGCCACTTTATAGATAATTTAATCTAGAATTCAGTCAAATTTATTTGATCGCTGTAGGTCAACTGGTTTGGCAGATATCGAAGAAATAGTGCAGCATGTTGTTGGTTTTTTTTTGTATCTAAAACAAAAATCTATTAATGCCACTTTATAGATAATTTAATCTAGAATTCAGTCATATTTATTTGATCGCTGTTGGTCAACTGGTTTGGCAGATATCGAAGAAATAGTGCAGCATGTTGTTGGTTTTTTTTTTGTATCTAAAACTAAAATCTATTAATGCCACTTTATAGATAATTTAATCTAGAATTCAGTCATATTTATTTGATCGCTGTAGGTCAACTGGTTTATCAGATGTCGAAGAAATAGTGCAGCATGTTGTTGGTTTTTTTTTGTATCTAAAACAAAAATCTATTAATGCCACTTTATAGATAATTTAATCTAGAATTCTAGGTTTGGCAGATATCGAAGAAATAGTGCAGCATGTTGTTGGTTTTTTTTTGTATCTAAAATTAAAATCTATTAATGCCACTTTATAGATAATTTAATCTAGAATTCAGTCATATTTATTTTATCGCTGTAGGTCAACTGGTTTAGCAGATATCGAAGAAATAGTGCAGCATGTTGTTGGTTTTTTTTTTGTATCTAAAATTAAAATCTATTAATGCCACTTTATAGATAATTTAATCTAGAATTCAGTCATATTTATTTTATCGCTGTAGGTCAACTGGTTTGGCAGATATCGAAGAAATAGTGCAGCATGTTGTTGGTTTTTTTTTGTATCTAAAATTAAAATCTATTAATGCCACTTTATAGATAATCTAGAATTCAGTCATATTTATTTTATCGTTGTAGGTCAACTGGTTTGGCAGATATCGAAGAAATAGTGCAGCATGTTGTTGTTTTTTTTTGTATCTAAAATTAAAATCTATTAATGCCACTTTATAGATAATTTAATCTAGAATTCAGTCATATTTATTTGATCGCTGTAGGTCAACTGGTTTGGTAGATATCGAAGAAATAGTGCAGCATGTTGTTGGTTTTTTTTTTGTATCTAAAACAAAAATCTATTAATGCCACTTTATAGA
Source organism: Portevinia maculata (assembly GCA_949715645.1). Taxonomy (NCBI): domain Eukaryota; kingdom Metazoa; phylum Arthropoda; class Insecta; order Diptera; family Syrphidae; genus Portevinia; species Portevinia maculata. The sequence continues at coordinate 273,693,442 of OX454526.1, read as the reverse complement.
TAATTTAATCTAGTATTCAGTCATATTTATTTGATCGCTGTAGGTCAACTAGTTTGGCAGATATCGAAGAAATAGTGCAGCATGTTGTTGGTTTTTTTTTGTATCTAAAATTAAAATCTATTAATGCCACTTTATAGATAATTTAATCTAGAATTCAGTCATATTTATTTTATCGCTGTAGGTCAACTGGTTTGGCAGATATCGAAGAAATAGTGCAGCATGTTGTTGGTTTTTTTTTTGTATCTAAAATTAAAATCTATTAATGCCACTTTATAGATAATTTAATCTAGAATTCAGTCATATTTATTTTATCGCTGTAGGTCAACTGGTTTGGCAGATATCGAAGAAAAAGTGCAGCATGTTGTTGGTTTTTTTTGTATCTAAAACAAAAATCTATTAATGCCACTTTATAGATAATTTAATCTAGAATTCAGTCATATTTATTTGATCGCTGTAGGTCAACTGGTTTGGCAGATATCGAAGAAATAGTGCAGCATGTTGTTGGTTTTTTTTTGTATTTAAAATTAAAATCTATTAATGCCACTTTATAGATAATTTAATCTAGAATTCAGTTATATTTATTTTATCGCTGTAGGTTAACTGGTTTGGCAGATATCGAAGAAATAGTGCAGCATGTTGTTGGTTTTTCTTGTATCTAAAATTAAAATCTATTAATGCCACTTTATAGATAATTTAATCTAGAATTCAGTCATATTTATTTGATCGCTGTAGGTCAACTGGTTTGGCAGATATCGAAGAAATAGTGCAGCATGTTGTTGGTTTTTTTTTGTATCTAAAACAAAAATCTATTAATGCCACTTTATAGATAATTTAATCTAGAATTCAGTCAAATTTATTTGATCGCTGTAGGTCAACTGGTTTGGCAGATATCGCAGAAATAGTGCAGCATGTTGTTGGTTTTTTTTTGTATCTAAAACAAAAATCTATTAATGCCACTTTATAGATAATTTAATCTAGAATTCAGTCATATTTATTTGATCGCTGTTGGTCAACTGGTTTGGCAGATATCGAAGAAATAGTGCAGCATGTTGTTGGTTTTTTTTGTTGTATCTAAAACTAAAATCTATTAATGCCACTTTATAGATAATTTAATCTAGAATTCAGTCATATTTATTTGATCGCTGTAGGTCAACTGGTTTATCAGATGTCGAAGAAATAGTGCAGCATGTTGTTGGTTTTTTTTTGTATCTAAAACAAAAATCTATTAATGCCACTTTATAGATAATTTAATCTAGAATTCTAGGTTTGGCAGATATCGAAGAAATAGTGCAGCATGTTGTTGGTTTTTTTTTGTATCTAAAACAAAAATCTATTAATGCCACTTTATAGATAATTTAATCTAGAATTCAGTCATATTTATTTGATCGCTGTAGGTCAACTGGTTTGGCAGATATCGAAGAAATAGTGCAGCATGTTGTTGGTTTTTTTTTTGTATCTAAAACAAAAATCTATTAATGCCACTTTATAGATAATTTAATCTAGAATTCAGTCATATTTATTTGATCGCTGTAGCTCAACTGGTTTGGCAGATATCGAAGAAATAGTGCAGCATGTTGTTGGTTTTTTTTTATCTAAAATTAAAATCTATTAATGCCACTTTATAGATAATTTAATCTAGAATTCAGTCATATTTATTTTATCGCTGTAGGTCAACTGGTTTGGCAGATATCGAAGAAATAGTGCAGCATGTTGTTGGTTTTTTTTTGTATCTAAAATTAAAATCTATTAATGCCACTTTATAGATAATTTAATCTAGAATTCAGTCATATTTATTTTATCTCTGTAGGTCAACTGGTTTGGCAGATATCGAAGAAATAGTGCAGCATGTTGTTGTTTTTTTTGTATCTAAAACAAAAATCTATTAATGCCACTTTATAGATAAATTAATCTAGAATTCAGTCATATTTATTTGATCGCTGTAGGTCAACTGGTTTGGCAGATATCGAAGAAATAGTGCAGCATGTTGTTGGTTTTTTTTTATCTAAAATTAAAATCTATTATTGCCACTTTATAGATAATTTAATCTAGAATTCAGTCATATTTATTTTATCGCTGTAGGTCAACTGGTTTGGCAGATATCGAAGAAATAGTGCAGCATGTTGTTGGTTTTTTTTTTGTATCTAAAATTAAAATCTATTAATGCCACTTTATAGATAATCTAGAATTCAGTCATATTTATTTTATCGCTGTAGGTCAACTGGTTTGCCAGATATCGAAGAAATAGTGCAGCATGTTGTTGTTTTTTTTTGTATCTTAAATTAAAATCTATTAATGCCACTTTATAGATAATTTAATCTAGAATTCAGTCATATTTATTTGATCGCTGTAGGTCAACTGGTTTGGCAGATATCGAAGAAATAGTGCAGCATGTTGTTGGTTTTTTTTTGTATCTAAAATTAAAATCTATTAATGCCACTTTATAGATAATTTAATCTAGAATTCAGTCATATTTATTTTATCGCTGTAGGTCAACTGGTTTGGCAGATATCGAAGAAAAAGTGCAGCATGTTGTTGGTTTTTTTTGTATCTAAAACAAAAATCTATTAATGCCACTTTATAGATAATTTAATCTAGAATTCAGTCATATTTATTTGATCACTGTAGGTCAACTGGTTTGGCAGATATCGAAGAAATAGTGCAGCATGTTGTTGGTTTTTTTTTTGTATCTAAAATTAAAATCTATTAAAGCCACTTTATAGATAATTTAATCTAGAATTCAGTCATATTTATTTTATCGCTGTAGGTCAACTGGTTTGGCAGATATCGAAGAAATAGTGCAGCATGTTGTTGGTTTTTCTTGTATCTAAAATAGAAATCTATTAATGCCACTTTATAGATAATTTAATCTAGAATTCAGTCATATTTATTTGATCGCTGTAGGTCAACTGGTTTGGCAGATATCGAAGAAATAGTGCAGCATGTTGTTGGTTTTTTTTTGTATCTAAAACAAAAATCTATTAATGCCACTTTATAGATAATTTAATCTAGAATTCAGTCAAATTTATTTGATCGCTGTAGGTCAACTGGTTTGGCAGATATCGAAGAAATAGTGCAGCATGTTGTTGGTTTTTTTTTGTATCTAAAACAAAAATCTATTAATGCCACTTTATAGATAATTTAATCTAGAATTCAGTCATATTTATTTGATCGCTGTTGGTCAACTGGTTTGGCAGATATCGAAGAAATAGTGCAGCATGTTGTTGGTTTTTTTTTGTATCTAAAACTAAAATCTATTAATGCCACTTTATAGATAATTTAATCTAGAATTCAGTCATATTTATTTGATCGCTGTAGGTCAACTGGTTTGGCAGATGTCGAAGAAATAGTGCAGCATGTTGTTGGTTTTTTTTTTGTATCTAAAACAAAAATCTATTAATGCCACTTTATAGATAATTTAATCTAGAATTCTAGGTTTGGCAGATATCGAAGAAATAGTGCAGCATGTTGTTGGTTTTTTTTTGTATCTAAAACAAAAATCTATTAATGCCACTTTATAGATAATTTAATCTAGAATTCAGTCATATTTATTTGATCGCTGTAGGGCAACTGGTTTGGCAGATATCGAAGAAATAGTGCAGCATGTTGTTGGTTTTTTTTTTGTATCTAAAACAAAAATCTATTAATGCCACTTTATAGATAATTTAATCTAGAATTCAGTCATATTTATTTGATCGATGTTGGTCAACTGGTTTGGCAGATATCGAAGAAATAGTGCAGCATGTTGTTGGTTTTTTTTTGTATCTAAAACAAAAATCTATTAATGCCACTTTATAGATAATTTAATCTAGAATTCAGTCATATTTATTTGATCGCTGTAGGTCAACTGGTTTGGCAGATATCGAAGAAATAGTGCAGCATGTTGTTGTTTTTTTTGTATCTAAAACAAAAATCTATTAATGCCAATTTATAGATAATTTAATCTAGAATTCAGTCATATTTATTTGATCGCTGTAGGGCAACTGGTTTGGCAGATATCGACGAAATAGTGCAGCATGTTGTTGGTTTTTTTTTGTATCTAAAACAAAAATCTATTAATGCCACTTTATAGATAATTTAATCTAGAATTCAGTCAAATTTATTTGATCGCTGTAGGTCAACTGGTTTGGCAGATATCGAAGAAATAGTGCAGCATGTTGTTGGTTTTTTTTTGTATCTAAAACAAAAATCTATTAATGCCACTTTATAGATAATTTAATCTAGAATTCAGTCATATTTATTTGATCGCTGTTGGTCAACTGGTTTGGCAGATATCGAAGAAATAGTGCAGCATGTTGTTGGTTTTTTTTTTGTATCTAAAACTAAAATCTATTAATGCCACTTTATAGATAATTTAATCTAGAATTCAGTCATATTTATTTGATCGCTGTAGGTCAACTGGTTTGGCAGATGTCGAAGAAATAGTGCAGCATGTTGTTGGTTTTTTTTTGTATCTAAAACAAAAATCTATTAATGCCACTTTATAGATAATTTAATCTAGAATTCTAGGTTTGGCAGATATCGAAGAAATAGTGCAGCATGTTGTTGGTTTTTTTTTGTATCTAAAACAAAAATCTATTAATGCCACTTTATAGATAATTTAATCTAGAATTTAGTCATATTTATTTGATCGCTGTATGGCAACTGGTTTGGCAGATATCGAAGAAATAGTGCAGCATGTTGTTGGTTTTTTTTTTGTATCTAAAACAAAAATCTATTAATGCCACTTTATAGATAATTTAATCTAGAATTCAGTCATATTTATTTGATCGATGTTGGTCAACTGGTTTGGCAGATATCGAAGAAATAGTGCAGCATGTTGTTGGTTTTTTTTTTGTATCTAAAACAAAAATCTATTAATGCCACTTTATAGATAATTTAATGTAGAATTCAGTCATATTTATTTGATCGCTGTAGGTCAACTGGTTTGGCAGATATCGAAGAAATAGTGCAGCATGTTGTTGTTTTTTTTTGTATCTAAAACAAAAATCTATTAATGCCACTTTATAGATAATTTAATCTAGAATTCAGTCAAATTTATTTGATCGCTGTAGGTCAACTGGTTTGGCAGATATCGAAGAAATAGTGCAGCATGTTGTTGGTTTTTTTTTGTATCTAAAACAAAAATCTATTAATGCCACTTTATAGATAATTTAATCTAGAATTCAGTCATATTTATTTGATCGCTGTAGCTCAACTGGTTTGGCAGATATCGAAGAAATAGTGCAGCATGTTGTTGGTTTTTTTTTATCTAAAATTAAAATCTATTAATGCCACTTTATAGATAATTTAATCTAGAATTCAGTCATATTTATTTTATCGCTGTAGGTCAACTGGTTTGGCAGATATCGAAGAAATAGTGCAGCATGTTGTTGGTTTTTTTTTGTATCTAAAATTAAAATCTATTAATGCCACTTTATAGATAATTTAATCTAGAATTCAGTCATATTTATTTTATCTCTGTAGGTCAACTGGTTTGGCAGATATCGAAGAAATAGTGCAGCATGTTGTTGTTTTTTTTGTATCTAAAACAAAAATCTATTAATGCCACTTTATAGATAAATTAATCTAGAATTCAGTCATATTTATTTGATCGCTGTAGGTCAACTGGTTTGGCAGATATCGAAGAAATAGTGCAGCATGTTGTTGGTTTTTTTTTATCTAAAATTAAAATCTATTAATGCCACTTTATAGATAATTTAATCTAGAATTCAGTCATATTTATTTTATCGCTGTAGGTCAACTGGTTTGGCAGATATCGAAGAAATAGTGCAGCATGTTGTTGGTTTTTTTTTTGTATCTAAAATTAAAATCTATTAATGCCACTTTATAGATAATCTAGAATTCAGTCATATTTATTTTATCGCTGTAGGTCAACTGGTTTGCCAGATATCGAAGAAATAGTGCAGCATGTTGTTGTTTTTTTTTTGTATCTTAAATTAAAATCTATTAATGCCACTTTATAGATAATTTAATCTAGAATTCAGTCATATTTATTTGATCGCTGTAGGTCAACTGGTTTGGCAGATATCGAAGAAATAGTGCAGCATGTTGTTGGTTTTTTTTTGTATCTAAAATTAAAATCTATTAATGCCACTTTATAGATAATTTAATCTAGAATTCAGTCATATTTATTTTATCGCTGTAGGTCAACTGGTTTGGCAGATATCGAAGAAAAAGTGCAGCATGTTGTTGGTTTTTTTTGTATCTAAAACAAAAATCTATTAATGCCACTTTATAGATAATTTAGCTAGAATTCAGTCATATTTATTTGATCACTGTAGGTCAACTGGTTTGGCAGATATCGAAGAAATAGTGCAGCATGTTGTTGGTTTTTTTTTTGTATCTAAAATTAAAATCTATTAATGCCACTTTATAGATAATTTAATCTAGAATTCAGTCATATTTATTTTATCGCTGTAGGTCAACTGGTTTGGCAGATATCGAAGAAATAGTGCAGCATGTTGTTGGTTTTTCTTGTATCTAAAATAGAAATCTATTAATGCCACTTTATAGATAATTTAATCTAGAATTCAGTCATATTTATTTGATCGCTGTAGGTCAACTGGTTTGGCAGATATCGAAGAAATAGTGCAGCATGTTGTTGGTTTTTTTTTGTATCTAAAACAAAAATCTATTAATGCCACTTTATAGATAATTTAATCTAGAATTCAGTCAAATTTATTTGATCGCTGTAGGTCAACTGGTTTGGCAGATATCGAAGAAATAGTGCAGCATGTTGTTGGTTTTTTTTTGTATCTAAAACAAAAATCTATTAATGCCACTTTATAGATAATTTAATCTAGAATTCAGTCATATTTATTTGATCGCTGTTGGTCAACTGGTTTGGCAGATATCGAAGAAATAGTGCAGCATGTTGTTGGTTTTTTTTTTTGTATCTAAAACTAAAATCTATTAATGCCACTTTATAGATAATTTAATCTAGAATTCAGTCATATTTATTTGATCGCTGTAGGTCAACTGGTTTGGCAGATGTCGAAGAAATAGTGCAGCATGTTGTTGGTTTTTTTTTTGTATCTAAAACAAAAATCTATTAATGCCACTTTATAGATAATTTAATCTAGAATTCTAGGTTTGGCAGATATCGAAGAAATAGTGCAGCATGTTGTTGGTTTTTTTTTGTATCTAAAACAAAAATCTATTAATGCCACTTTATAGATAATTTAATCTAGAATTCAGTCATATTTATTTGATCGCTGTAGGGCAACTGGTTTGGCAGATATCGAAGAAATAGTGCAGCATGTTGTTGGTTTTTTTTTTGTATCTAAAACAAAAATCTATTAATGCCACTTTATAGATAATTTAATCTAGAATTCAGTCATATTTATTTGATCGATGTTGGTCAACTGGTTTGGCAGATATCGAAGAAATAGTGCAGCATGTTGTTAGTTTTTTTTTGTATCTAAAACAAAAATCTATTAATGCCACTTTATAGATAATTTAATCTAGAATTCAGTCATATTTATTTGATCGCTGTAGGTCAACTGGTTTGGCAGATATCGAAGAAATAGTGCAGCATGTTGTTGTTTTTTTTTGTATCTAAAACAAAAATCTATTAATGCCAATTTATAGATAATTTAATCTAGAATTCAGTCATATTTATTTGATCGCTGTAGGGCAACTGGTTTGGCAGATATCGAAGAAATAGTGCAGCATGTTGTTGGTTTTTTTTTGTATCTAAAACAAAAATCTATTAATGCCACTTTATAGATAATTTAATCTAGAATTCAGTCAAATTTATTTGATCGCTGTAGGTCAACTGGTTTGGCAGATATCGAAGAAATAGTGCAGCATGTTGTTGGTTTTTTTTTGTATCTAAAACAAAAATCTATTAATGCCACTTTATAGATAATTTAATCTAGAATTCAGTCATATTTATTTGATCGCTGTTGGTCAACTGGTTTGGCAGATATCGAAGAAATAGTGCAGCATGTTGTTGGTTTTTTTTTTGTATCTAAAACTAAAATCTATTAATGCCACTTTATAGATAATTTAATCTAGAATTCAGTCATATTTATTTGATCGCTGTAGGTCAACTGGTTTGGCAGATGTCGAAGAAATAGTGCAGCATGTTGTTGGTTTTTTTTTGTATCTAAAACAAAAATCTATTAATGCCACTTTATAGATAATTTAATCTAGAATTCTAGGTTTGGCAGATATCGAAGAAATAGTGCAGCATGTTGTTGGTTTTTTTTTGTATCTAAAACAAAAATCTATTAATGCCACTTTATAGATAATTTAATCTAGAATTTAGTCATATTTATTTGATCGCTGTATGGCAACTGGTTTGGCAGATATCGAAGAAATAGTGCAGCATGTTGTTGGTTTTTTTTTTGTATCTAAAACAAAAATCTATTAATGCCACTTTATAGATAATTTAATCTAGAATTCAGTCATATTTATTTGATCGATGTTGGTCAACTGGTTTGGCAGATATCGAAGAAATAGTGCAGCATGTTGTTGGTTTTTTTTTTGTATCTAAAACAAAAATCTATTAATGCCACTTTATAGATAATTTAATGTAGAATTCAGTCATATTTATTTGATCGCTGTAGGTCAACTGGTTTGGCAGATATCGAAGAAATAGTGCAGCATGTTGTTGTTTTTTTTGTATCTAAAACAAAAATCTATTAATGCCACTTTATAGATAATTTAATCTAGAATTCAGTCATATTTATTTGATCGCTGTTGGTCAACTGGTTTGGCAGATATCGAAGAAATAGTGCAGCATGTTGTTGGTTTTTTTTTGTATCTAAAACTAAAATCTATTAATGCCACTTTATAGATAATTTAATCTAGAATTCAGTCATATTTATTTGATCGCTGTAGGTCAACTGGTTTGGCAGATGTCGAAGAAATAGTGCAGCATGTTGTTGGTTTTTTTTTGTATCTTAAACAAAAATCTATTAATGCCACTTTATAGATAATTTAATCTAGAATTCTAGGTTTGGCAGATATCGAAGAAATAGTGCAGCATGTTGTTGGTTTTTTTTTGTATCTAAAACTAAAATCTATTAATGCCACTTTATAGATAATTTAATCTAGAATTCAGTCATATTTATTTGATCGCTGTAGGTCAACTGGTTTGGCAGATGTCGAAGAAATAGTGCAGCATATTGTTGGTTTTTTTTTGTATCTAAAACAAAAATCTATTAATGCCACTTTATAGATAATTTAATCTAGAATTCTAGGTTTGGCAGATATCGAAGAAATAGTGCAGCATGTTGTTGGTTTTTTTTTGTATCTAAAACAAAAATCTATTAATGCCACTTTATAGATAATTTAATCTAGAATTCAGTCATATTTATTTGATCGCTGTAGGGCAACTGGTTTGGCAGATATCGAAGAAATAGTGCAGCATGTTGTTGGTTTTTTTTTTGTATCTAAAACAAAAATCTATTAATGCCACTTTATAGATAATTTAATCTAGAATTCAGTCATATTTATTTGATCGATGTTGGTCAACTGGTTTGGCAGATATCGAAGAAATAGTGCAGCATGTTGTTGGTTTTTTTTTTGTATCTAAAACAAAAATCTATTAATGCCACTTTATAGATAATTTAATCTAGAATTCAGTCATATTTATTTGATCGCTGTAGGTCAACTGGTTTGGCAGATATCGAAGAAATAGTGCAGCATGTTGTTGTTTTTTTTGTATCTGAAACAAAAATCTATTAATGCCACTTTATAGATAATTTAATCTAGAATTCAGTCATATTTATTTGATCGCTGTAGCTCAACTGGTTTGGCAGATATCGAAGAAATAGTGCAGCATGTTGTTGGTTTTTTTTTATCTAAAATTAAAATCTATTAATGCCACTTTATAGATAATTTAATCTAGAATTCAGTCATATTTATTTTATCGCTGTAGGTCAACTGGTTTGGCAGATATCGAAGAAATAGTGCAGCATGTTGTTGGTTTTTTTTTGTATCTAAAATTAAAATCTATTAATGCCACTTTATAGATAATTTAATCTAGAATTCAGTCATATTTATTTTATCTCTGTAGGTCAACTGGTTTGGCAGATATCGAAGAAATAGTGCAGCATGTTGTTGTTTTTTTTGTATCTAAAACAAAAATCTATTAATGCCACTTTATAGATAAATTAATCTAGAATTCAGTCATATTTATTTGATCGCTGTAGGTCAACTGGTTTGGCAGATATCGAAGAAATAGTGCAGCATGTTGTTGGTTTTTTTTATCTAAAATTAAAATCTATTAATGCCACTTTATAGATAATTTAATCTAGAATTCAGTCATATTTATTTTGTCGCTGTAGGTCAACTGGTTTGGCAGATATCGAAGAAATAGTGCAGCATGTTGTTGGTTTTTTTTGTATCTAAAATTAAAATCTATTAATGCCACTTTATAGATAATCTAGAATTCAGTCATATTTATTTTATCGCTGTATGTCAACTGGTTTGGCAGATATCGAAGAAATAGTGCAGCATGTTGTTGTTTTTTTTTTGTATCTTAAATTAAAATCTATTAATGCCACTTTATAGATAATTTAATCTAGAATTCAGTCACATTTATTTGATCGCTGTAGGTCAACTGGTTTGGTAGATATCGAAGAAATAGTGCAGCATGTTGTTGGTTTTTTTTTTGTATCTAAAACAAAAATCTATTAATGCCACTTTATAGATAATTTAATCTAGTATTCAGTCATATTTATTTGATCGCTGTAGGTCAACTAGTTTGGCAGATATCAAAGAAATAGTGCAGCATGTTGTTGGTTTTTTTTTGTATCTAAAATTAAAATCTATTAATGCCACTTTATAGATAATTTAATCTAGAATCCAGTCATATTTATTTTATCGCTGTAGGTCAACTGGTTTGGCAGATATCGAAGAAATAGTGCAGCATGTTGTTGGTTTTTTTTTGTATCTAAAATTAAAATCTATTAATGCCACTTTATAGATAATTTAATCTAGAATTCAGTCATATTTATTTTATCGCTGTAGGTCAACTGGTTTGGCAGATATCGAAGAAAAAGTGCAGCATGTTGTTGGTTTTTTTTGTATCTAAAACAAAAATCTATTAATGCCACTTTATACATAATTTAATCTAGAATTCAGTCATATTTATTTGATCGCTGTAGGTCAACTGGTTTGGCAGATATCGAAGAAATAGTGCAGCATGTTGTTGGTTTTTTTTTTTGTCTAAAATTAAAATCTATTAATGCCACTTTATAGATAATTTAATCTAGAATTCAGTCATATTTATTTTATCGCTGTAGGTCAACTGGTTTGGCAGATATCGAAGAAATAGTGCAGCATGTTGTTGGTTTTTTTTGTATCTAAAACTAAAATCTATTAATGCCACTTTATAGATAATTTAATCTAGAATTCAGTCATATTTATTTGATCGCTGTAGGTCAACTGGTTTGGCAGATATCGAAGAAATAGTGCAGCATGTTGTTGGTTTTTTTTTCTATCTAAAACAAAAATCTATAAATGCCACTTTATAGATAATTTAATCTAGAATTCAGTCAAATTTATTTGATCGCTGTAGGTCAACTGGTTTGGCAGATATCGAAGAAATAGTGCAGCATGTTGTTGGTTTTTTTTTGTATCTAAAATTAAAATCTATTAATGCCACTTTATAGATAATTTAATCTAGAATTCAGTCACATTTATTTGATCGCTGTAGGTCAACTAGTTTGGCAGATATCGAAGAAATAGTGCAGCATGTTGTTGGTTTTTTTTTTGTATCTAAAATTAAAATCTATTATTGCAGGCATAATTCGGTTCGGGTGGAACGACATCACGCTGAAAGTCTACAAGAAGGATGATTTGGACGCTGATAAGCGACCCCATCATCCCTGCGAATCTGTTGTGTCGGGCGCAAGCGCAGCAGTCACCTTCCCCTCCCTAGAGGATAACATTTCAGAGCCCTCTAAGGAACCAACCATGTCTCTACCCCCTGTGATCGACTCCCAGTCGGTCATGGACACACACGACACCAATGACAATGACCTTCTGAGGAAAGACGAGCTCCTTAGCTCATCCTCTGTATTGGAAGGCTTGCCCAACAGGGATCCTCTGAGTGAGGATGAACTTCTCAGTTCGTCCTCTGATTTGGAGGACCTCAATAAAACAGTGATGGAGGCTTCTCTACAAGATCGTAGCATCAATGCTGCAGATCATTCAGATAAACCTCCAACACTCGATTAAGGCTTCGGCCGCCCTTATTCTCCGCCTAGCAAAAACCGGAGAAGACTTAGTCTTGGTCCAGGAGCCCTGGGTCGTCAATAACCTGGTTCGTGGACTGAAGACCCCTGGATACTACCCACTATATGTGTCCGACAAAGGTAAACCTAGATCGTGCATACTAGTGAAGAGTAGCCTTAATGCTTATCTACTCCCTAATTTCAGCGATCGAGATACGACGGCTGCCAAACTGGAGACTGCTGGTAGCACATACTGGTTGGCATCAGCGTATCTTGCTCATGACAACCTGGGACCTCTCCCTGGTGCTAACCTGGAGAGTTTTATTGCGGAAGTAGAGAGGCGGAAAGCTGTGCTCATCATCGGATGCGACGCTAATGCGCATCACACCGTATGGGGCAGTACTGATATCAACAGCAGAGGTGAGTCACTTTTTGATTATATTTTAAGTACTAACCTCATTGTGTGCAACATGGGTAATGAACCCACCTTCATCACCAAGAATCGACAACAAGTCTTAGACATTACTCTTGTCTCCGATAACATCCACAAATTGATATCGAGTTGGAGGGTTTCGTCTGACCATTCCTTCTCCGACCACCAATATCTTACCTTCAACCTAAACGTTGACATCCGCTGCCAATCCACATTCCGAAACCCTCGGAAAACAGACTGGCCCAAATACAGAGATACTATGCGTAGACATATAACCTCTGAACTCTTAAGTCCCCCTCGCAATCCTAGCGAGCTTGACAGCAAAGTCAACAAGCTCACGATGGCTTTTACGGAATCGATGGCTGTTTCCTGCCCACTCGTACGACCCAGGGGGAAAAAGAAGCCACATTGGTGGATACCTGAATTAGGAGCACTGAGAAATGATTGCAGGAGACTCTTCAATCGAGCTAAAAGCTCAAGATCCAATACTGACTGGGACTCCTATAAAGTATCCCTCAAATTATACAAAAAAGAATTAAGGAAGGTCAAAAGATCTTCGTGGAGACTCCTCTGTGGCAAAATAGAAAAAACCTCAGAGGCATCAAGGCTAAGAAAAATCCTTGCTTCAAATCCAACTATGCCTAGCTGCCTAAAGAAAACAGATGGCTCGTGGACTACATCCAGCGAGGAATCGCTCAATCTGCTACTTGACACACACTTCCCTGGTAGCTCCAACATTACCGACCATAGTAACCTAAACAGGTCACCTATGGATATACAGGTAACATATTCTCAAAATCTGATTACTAGGGACAAGCTTCTTTGGGCACTACAAAGCTTCAAGCCCTTCAAGTCTGCAGGACCTGACGGCATAATACCTGCCGAACTTCAGAGGACTTCGGACATCATTCTACCAACACTGGAGATGATTATGAAAAGCTCTTTAAAGCTGACTCACATTCCTCAGGCTTGGAGAGAAGTTAAAGTAGTCTTCATACCCAAGGCTGGCAAATACTCCCATGTTAGTCCAAAAGACCTCAGACCCATCAGTCTATCATCATTCCTCCTCAAAACGCTGGAGCGTCTGATTGATATCCATCTTCGCATGAATATAAGCCCGCAACTGCTGTCTGCGGCACAACATGCGTACATTAAGGGTAAATCAGTGCCCTTCACTCATTGGTACGCACCATAGAATACTCCCTTCACCACAAGGAATACACTATGGTTGCCTTCCTAGACATAGAGGGCGCTTTTAACAACGTCGACACATCTGCAATCGCAAATGCACTAACAGAACTAAATGTGGATGGATCGCTTGGTGCATTGATCAATCTTTTGCTCACAAGCAGGATTATCAACTCAAAACTGGGCGTTTCATCCGCTAGAAGGTCTGTCAGTAGAGGCACGCCACAAGGTGGTGTCCTCTGCCCCCTTCTGTGGAACTTGGTGGTGAATAAACTACTGACATGCCTGGAAGGGGAGGGTTGCACGGTGATTGCCTATGCGGATGACATTGCTATTGCCGTCTCAGGGAAATACCTCAACACTCTAAAGGAACTCCTTCAAAACGCTCTCAACAAGCTTTCAATTTGGGCAAGAAGCTGTGGGCTGGGGGTTAACCCTCACAAAACCGAGCTTGTCCTCTTCTCCAGGAAATATAAAATCCCTCATATCGACCCTCGCTCTATCAACGGTACAAGCTTAACCTTTTCCGACGAAGCTAAATTTCTGGGTCTAATATTCGATAAGAAGTTAAGCTGGAAACCCAATGTACAAGAAAGAGTAAGGAAAGCTACAGTAGCACTTTTCTCTTGCAAAAAAGCCATCGGAAATTAGTGGGGCCTACAGCTGCGCATATCACACTGGCTATACGTATCGGTAGTTAGACCGATCCTGACATACGGGGTGGTTGTCTGGTGGACTGCTCTAGACAAAGCGGTAAACCGTGATAAGCTGAGCAAGGTGCAATGCACAGCTTCTCTGTGTATCTGCGGAGCACTCCGTACGACCCCCTCCGCTGAACTGGACATTTTACTGCATCTAACACCCCTGGATATTTTCAGCAGGCAATCAGCTGCCTGCTCCGCTGTCCGTTTAAAAGCCACATCACAGTGGATCAATACGAATATTGGCCACTCTATCATTCTGGACTCACATGGGTCCCAAACAAGAAACATCGACTACACTATACCCCAGCTACAGTTCGAAAAGAACTTCCAAATCACTATCCCCTCCAGATCACTCTGGGAGGAGGCTGATTGCACGGAAGATAATTCGATCCACTTGTACACCGACGGATCAAAAACTAGTGATGGGGTCGGAGGTGGTGTTTTCTCAGAAAGACTTAATATCAGTCTCTCTTTCCGTCTTCCTGATCATTGTAGCGTGTTCCAGGCGGAAATCATGGCGATTAAGGAAGTCTTGTCGTGGCTAAAGAGAAACGTGATATCCGCTAAGGACATCCGCATATTCTCGGATAGTCAAACCGCGCTGAAATCCTTGGATTCAGTCTCTTCAAACTCCATCGTAGCCATAGACTGCCGTTCGTCTCTTGAGGAGATGGCAGAGCAGTTCAACTTTCACCTCTTTTGGGTGCCAGGGCACAGAGACATCCCAGGGAACTGTAGGGCAGACGAACTCGCCAAAAAAGGAACAGCATTACCTCTTCTACCTGATAAAGGTTTCTTAGGTATGCCCATCGCTACTTGTAAACTCATGCTTAAGCTAGCCGCAGTCGAGAGTACAAACCTCAGGTGGACAGGTAGTGATACGTGTCTAGCGACCAAGCATATCTGGCCAAAGCTGGACCTGCGACGCTCTCTGAGTTTGATCTCACTTAACCGACTGCATATTAGCTCTGTCATAGGTGTCATCACAGGGCACTGTCTAATAGGCAAGCACGCATCAAGGCTTGGCGTCTATTCTAACGACTTCTGCAGAAGATGCAGGGATGAGGAGGAGGAGGAGACTACACTTCATCGCCTCTGCACATGTCCTGCACTCTCCCATAAAAGAAACTAACTAACTCAGATGTTAGAAGTCTATCACGCTTCATTAGAAGCTCCAAATGGCTTTAGCGGGTAGTGGTAGATACTCCCGATCTTAGTGGCATCACAATGGACCTCTTTGGTCTAAGTGTGTTTGCTTTCGGCTAACAGCCACCTCCACCTAACCTAACCTAACCTATCAACTGCACCGACGAGGCTATGGACGCAATCAACACAACAATAAACAAGTTTTCTAAATTCCTAAAGGTCATAAGAATATTAGCATTTTATATACGTTTTCCGTCTAATTGCAGAAAATCGAAAGATGCCAGGGAGCTTAGTTCTTTAACACCGGACGAAATCCAATCGGGAACCAAAGTAGCCACCAAGGCAACACAAAGGAAAATGTTTCCCCTGGAGATGCAACACTATCTGGAGAAGAAAACGATTGCAAAATCTTTGCAAAGTCTCAACGCCTTTGTCGACGCCGAAGGAATTTTAAGAGTAGGAGGGCGCCTGCAAAACTCGCTACTTACCTACGATGAACAACACCCTATTATCATCAAATCGAATCACCATTTCACTGATCTCGTCATTAGAAATGCCCACGAAAAGACCTACCACGGTGGCATTCAACAGATGGTGACGTATATCAGGAAAACCTTTTGGATTCCACACATCAAACGAAGTGTGAACAAGTGGATTCATCGATGTGTTGTCTGTTATAGACACAAAGCAGCAACAATGCAGCAACTTATGGGTAACCTGCCTGCACCCCGCGTCAGAATGGCCAGACCATTCTTGAATACTGGCGCTGATTACGCCGGACCGATTGAAGTCAAAACGTGGAAAGGACGCGCCGCAAAAAACTTTCAAGGGATACTTCGCTCTATTTATTTGTTTGGCTACAAAAGCTGTTCATCTGGAAGTGGTTTCCGAGCTAACAACACAAGCCTTTATAGCAGCGTACTGACGCTTCACCGGACGAAGAGGCATTTGTGCGCAAATTTATAGCGACTGCGGCACAAATTTTGTAGGAGCAAACACCGAACTCAACAAAATGTTAAAATCCGCGAATCACGATTGGGCTGAAGTCGCGGGAACACTAGCCAACTGGGGAACCAAATGGAACTTTATTCCCCCGCTTCCCCTCACTTCGGAGGATTATTGGAAGCGGGGGTGAAATCAGTCAAGTTTCATTTAAAACGAATAATGGGCAATGAAAGGTTCACTTTCGAAGAACTCAACACGCTTCTAGCGCAAATAGAAGCATGTCTGAATTCCAGACCTTTATGTCCATTTTCAGACAACCCAGACGACTTGGAAGTAATCACTCCTAGCCACTTCTTGATCGGAGAATCGCTACACACAGTACCACAAGGAGACACTACGCTTTCGAAAATGAACTACATCGACCGTTGGAAACAAGTTCAGATCAAAGTAGATTCATTTTGGAAAAAGTGGAGTGGCGAATATCTTTCACGATTGCAACAACGCCCAAAGTGGACGAAAATAACCGAGACACCGAACGTAGGCGATCTGGTTCTCGTTAAGGATGAACGATTACCACCATCACAGTGGATCTTAGCGAGAATCGAACAGACTCACCCTGGAGAAGACGGTCTAATCCGCGTAGTCACATTAAAGACAAAATCAGGACAACTTAAACGCCCTATCACAAAAATTAGCAGTCTGCCGTCAAACACCTTACCCGAGGACAACACAAAAATTTAATATAATCTTTTAATCAGCAACGAATTTCCAACAACAATCGAAACAATAACAATCAAAAAAAAAAAAACCATCGAATCATATGAAATCAAAATGCACTCAACACAAAACACATACGCGCGCGCGACCACAAGACACAAAATTTAAGTTAACACAACACTTAAATTATTTAAATCGAAATAACCTACACGAAATTTAACATACAACACTTCTTACTCTAAAACGACGATTAATTTGTAATAACTACACTGTATTTCACTCAACCTATCAAAAAACAGTCGTAGATATTTATTAACACAACACAGAACAATCACGAATTAAAAAAAAAATAAAAAATAAAAAACTAAAACCAAGACGCCAGATAATCAAACAATACGAAAAAAAAAAATTAATTCACCGGCCGACGCAAGGCAACGAATCAAAACTAAAAACGAGCACTTGATTCGATTTGTTTTGGTTTTTTCTTCATAGCGGATGCATACGGGTTTCTTATCAATGAGAACTTGTTTAGCACCTTGTGAACAACACAAAATACTGCAATTGGGGGTTGCGGTAATAAGTAAAGGAGTAAGGGAGACGTCTATAATTACACTAGCGATTGAGCAGCCACAACAGGTGCATGATGATAGGCGATGTAGAAACACAAACAAAACATTTTGTCATAGCAATTAATTTGTTGTTTTATGTGCATGCACCACTTTGATATATTTACCTTATTAATACGTGTTCTATTTTCATGTACGATGTTCTGCATGACGATTCGTTCCACTGTAAACCACAATGGACCACGCCAGGGCCGCCTCAAGGGGAAACTGCTGAAGGCGCCACGACAAATATTTGCGAACTCCGTTCACAGGCGGGGAGAATGTTTAGATATAAGTTTATATTATTGTATTCCACTCAATTGTTGCTAATCGTCTATGTAAACACTGTCATGTTATCGAAATCGTCACTAAATGTCATATCGTCACCAAATGTCATTTTTTTTCGTATATAAAAAGTAGAGTAAAAAGTCAAAAAGGGCAGTGTTCGAATTGTACCTACTACACACGAAACACATATAAATTTTAAGACAAATAAACTAATTTTATAACGTGGTAAAAGTGAGTTTGAATTGCGTTAAGTGAATTCACTACAACACAAAACAATACAAAGGGGCTTACGTAGACCTGGTCAAATGGTTTTGAAAAATGTCATCCCGAAATTCGTTGATCGTTTTTAAGGAAATTTTTATTTATTAGAATATGCCTTATTAACATCGTTCTAGAGGTTTTCATATTCAAAAACATTTTCCTTCTTCTTCGGTTTTTTAATTTTCTTAATTCTGCCAATTTTTGTCCCATGTTCTCAAAAACTGTTTTTTCCAAAGCTTAGAACAATAAGTAAAAATATTTTTGTTGATAGCCATTTTTTAAATGTATGTACTAGAAATCAAATCAAAAACTTCTAACAAATAATTTATATTTCTCATTTTGTCAACGTTTGCTATTATGAACTCAATTTAAACAAAGTATGAAAGATTGTGCATAAACAGCATGTGAAAACATATTCAAGGCAAGATTTTAAACTTAGTGAGACCCAAAAAAGTTTTACTTCAGTCGTGTGGTCTAAGGCACACTCGTTTTTTTTATTTCCCAATATAACAGTTTTTTTTTGCCGGTTATAACTGAATTATTTGAAATCTATAATGAATACATACAGTATACAACAAAGCGTTAAAATTATCGATTTTTTGTATTCTTGTCAACGATCAATTGTTATAACACAGCGAAAATATAACCAATATTTCAATTCGAGATCAGGGGCCCTACTACGTTTCCTGATTCTATCGAATCTATTCGAATTGAATCGAATTGTAAATAATGTTGCCTATATTTCTTAAAACGAAAATCCGGGGGCAACACACCAGCATCAGTTAAACCCATCATTGTTTAATTGTCGCTCGCTGATGATGGTTCCGCAGCTGAGAACCGAAATGCATACCTACGTGATAAATAAAAAATAATTTTGAAAATTTCAAACAGAAAAGTTTTTCGGTTTTGTTTTTAGTTTTTACTTCTTTTTATTACGATTTTTGCGGTCAATAAGGTGTAATAACTTTTAATTAATACACCCATCCAGTTGCAATGTTTGGTGCGCTGTTATGGCCGAAAAAGTATTTGGCCCATATTTATTCGAGAATGAGGATGAAACGTCAGACACGATTTCCGGAGCTTCTCACAGAACAATGGTCGACAACTTTTTTGGACCAATGGCGGAGTAGCATCCTAATTTGTGGTCCCAAGAAGATGGATCGACTGCGCACACTGGTAGGAAAACTATGGAACTGCTGATGAAACTTTTGGCGAATGTTTGATTTCCCCTTGGCACCTGTTTTGGCAGAATTAATCGCCCGACTTTTTTTTGTATGGGGAAAGGGTGTCCCAGGAAAGAAGGCGATTTTGTTTTCCTGTTTTTGACACGCATACCCTCTATTTTTGTTCGATTTAGGTCTAAGTACTTGAATATAAAATTTTATAGCGATAGGATAACAGGAACCCGTGCCGACTTGTTGTCAAACTTAGAACCTAGCAATTTGTAGGTACTAGGTCAATTTTCGACTACATTAGAATTGTTGAAATGAAACTCATACTAATCAAAATAGTTATTTATTACAAGAACAGCTCTTATTTATTCTTTTAAACAATTCACACACCATATTTTTTTTTCAAAGTTGTCTTCCTACAATCCGGGTATATCTTCCTGTGTTCCTGTACACAACGCAATAGAAACTGTTTTTGTTCCTCTTCAACCGTAATTAAGCTATGGAAGTCTTGCATAAGCTTTACAGCTCTTTCAGCTATGTCATTAACTACTCTGAGCGTAGAAACAGCGTTTTTGGCTTCTAGAAACGAAGTCGAAGTATTCCATGAAGAAGGACATTCTTGAAGAAAGCTGTCATCAATTTTGAGACGAGAGAAAAAGAACTTGCTTCTGATCGATTCGAAGTCTTCTATATTTTTATCTAAACAAAAAGAAGAAAAAAATAGATAGTTGATAGGTAAAAGAAAATGATTAATTGAAAACTAAAGCCGTTATTACGCAATAAGTATAAAATACTTACCATATAACGAACCATTAAGTTCCTCCTTCGTTGGAATGTACCGTTTCTCATGGGTGAATGCATTTTCTTTAGCTAAATTTGCGACCATTTTAACTTTACTTTCTAGGTCCACCTTATCGTCAAATAAGGACAGCATAACTACTTCATCCCTCAAGTACCATAAATGCTGATTAAACTTCTGCAACGCTGCTTTCGAGATACTTTTATCAACTTTTTTGTAAGCATTCATTGGCTTAAGGAAACACAAATCCTGGTAAGGAGATTTCACTGCCAAAGTGCATTGCAGCCATGGCTTAACGTAGCATGTGACAATGAAGAAGCAGACGTCTAGTAGTGATGCCTTTTCTTTGCTGTTAATTTTAAATTGAGAACTAAGCAACGATATTTTTAGGCAATAAATAGCTCTTGCCATCTATCGAGATTGGTGCATGGTGCCGGGAGGCCTAATCTTAAACTGCTTTTCTGTATTTCCGCCTAAAAATATTATACAAAGCTCAATCAATTCTCGATAATCATCTCTGATTAATTGCTTGGTCAATTCAGTGCAATAGAACTTGAGTAGTTTTTCTATCTCAAAAACCGTAAGGAAATCTTGTACCCTTTCTCTATAATTTTGAATATTGACGGAGTTGATATTTTTCCAACAATCTCTAAACTTTTTAAACAAGAATCTCGGGACTTGTTGTCACTTGGCTTATTTTGGCTTCAAACACACCTTTCAATACCAGCTCGTTGACATGGTGACGGCAAGCATATAGAAGCACTTCCCTCTCATGTTTCTGCTCCAAGAGAACACAGGCACCATTGATGCGCCCTGTATTCGACGCCGTAGTATCGCAACAGAGAATTTGCACTTTATCTGCAAGGTCCCAATCTACGATCGCGTTCCAAATAGCCTGGGCCTGTTCTTTCCCGGTAGAACTTTCCAATTTAGGTATACCAATAAGTAGCTCTTCCTTACCAAATGTTATCACAATAGGGAGACGTTCTTCTTTTGATTTTCGAGCATCAAGGCCTGGAAGTAATTTGCCATCCCAATGTACTAAAACAACATCTGGAACTTTGTTTTTAAAATCGATTTTTATGGTTTTCGCACGTTCCTCTCGCTTTTGTGGGCGGATTCTTTGGATGGAAGACTTACTTATTATAAATTCGTCAACATTATGCCCAAATGCCTCCGTTGTAGCTTGCAGAATGTAGACAGAATCTCGAATACTCAACTGACACCGGTCTAAGGCAGCTACTAATTTAGGAGTAATGAAATCTTTTCTCACCATAATTTTACTGGTTCCGGGTAATGTGCTCTCGTTGGCATTTGATAAATTTTCTTGTAGATCCATATTGTGTTCAGAACAAGATAAATCGTCCTGTAACGGTCTACAGACATATGAAGCAGACTTCGATTTGATTCGGCGGTTCTCTTCTTCAATATTTCTAAGTCGCTTCCTTTGCTCTTTATCAGCCAATTTTTTATCCACTCCAGCTAAGTGACCGGGCCGTACTGGCTCTCTTTGTCGCAGTAAAAATATTCTGTCTTCTTCTATCTTTATCAATTGAAGTGCATCCGCGTGTGAAATATCAAATAAATTGTCCAAATTGATTGCAAACTCTTCTTGACGCCGCTTGAAGACATCTCGAACTTTTTTCGAATTTTTCTGCAAATCTCTCCAAACTTGGTATACGTCCACAAGTTTCTTTACGCAATTAGGCAAAGATTTAGTTGGAATCCGTGCTTTTTCCCAAAAAATTATACACACGCGAATAGCTAAATTTGCACTTTCATTGACAGTTAAATTCACTTCACGGATATTGTAAAAAAAACAGCGAGAACTTGTCTATTGGACGGAAGTTTCGATCCTGTTATTTGGTGTTTTGTTTCTCCTATTAAATATATATTATTTTTAGAACTACGCAATTCCCCGGACATGATAAATAGCCAAAAAAAATACGTTCACTAAAAAATTCAACTCAATGTAATAGGCTAATTAACGAAAAGAGCGCGCTCGATAAGTATGCAAGCACTGACATGTATCGATGCAAGTCGGCACGGGTTCCTATGATCCAAAGTTTATGAAATTTGATTTGTAGGTGTTTTGACACAAGACGAACAAAATAAGAGGGTATGAGTTATAAAAAAACACTTTAATTTTGTTGGGACACCCTTTGGGGATATTTAAAAGATGAAGTGTATCTTAATAAAACAGAGGCTATTAGAAAGCTAAAATAAAATATTCGAGACGTAATACGGAGCCTGCAACCAGCTTAAAAGAGCCAATGTCTTTATCGAGCAAAATGGTGGACATTTGTCTGATGTCATATTTCTAATATAGTACCTTGATTTCCATAAAATGTATTAAATATACAAAAAAAAAATTATTCAAAACAAATGCTTATTACAAGAGTTATGCGTGTTTAACATTGGTAGATCTTATTTGGCCCCACCCTGTTTTTACAAAGCAATAACCCATCTTAAAGATTATTATTTTTTTTTTCAAAAATAAATAAATAAATATACGGGATTAACGGCCCATACAGGGCCTAAAACCTAGCTTCTCCAACCATTTGCTTGTGCGAAGTGAAGTGACCTACAATTTTAAGCCGAATCCGAACGGCAAAGAAGCTTCCCATGACAATTGATACTCTTAGATATTTGTCAGATGTTCACAGGCAGTGGAAAAACTTATAGATTAGTAGTCCAATACACTAACCTCTGCGCACACTAATTTTTTCACTTTTCCAAAAAATATTTTGGGTGCAAACGAAAATGCAAAAATTTAAGCAAACTCTTGTTCAGTTATTAGAACGCAGCAATATTGTGTGAGCCAATTCCTTCCGATCTTCTCTCAGTAGAACGCTTCTTAATGATACATATTTCTTAGTTTAAGTTTTCGTAGTACAAATTGTGGAAATTGTCACTGGATCGGACATTTTTGCAGGCTGTTAAAAAATGCA
This sequence comes from Portevinia maculata, assembly GCA_949715645.1. Classification (NCBI taxonomy): domain Eukaryota; kingdom Metazoa; phylum Arthropoda; class Insecta; order Diptera; family Syrphidae; genus Portevinia; species Portevinia maculata. Next base: position 273,670,042 of record OX454526.1, on the reverse strand, counting down.
TGGGCGCACCTAAATATCCGATTACCTTAATTTTAAACGAATTTCTTGGTGCACCAATTTAAAAAAAAGGCATAACAGCCATTATTGTTTGTTAAATTTTATTACAAATAGCTCTTAATAATCTAAGGTTTAAGCAAAATGTACAAAAGTTTGACAAATTATCGAGCTACGTATGCTTAACATTAACAATAATTTATTTGTCTTGATACACTTTTCCAACAAACTCAATAAATTCATTGTAAAGCACGTCAGGCACTTCCATAGCCGCAAAATGCCCACCATTATCAATGTGACTACTGTGAATCAAATTGGGGAACTTATCTTTCAACTGCCAATCAAAGACAGGTGTCAAATCGTTACTAAAGCGAGTACAACCCATTGGCACATATGAAGTGATTCTATCGACTGAAATTATCGCCTGTTGTTTCGACATGGCTTCGGCATAGAACCGCATACTGGACGTTATTTTATTGTTTAAGTAGTAGATCATAATGTTATCAAGCAAAGCATCCATATCTATTCCCAGATTGTCAAGTCCGCCATTTTCCAAGTCACGATTCTTCTTATTCGTTCCGGTTGAGAATTTCTCCAAAATGTATGCCGCCAATCCAACAGGGCTGCTGGCTAATGCTATACCAATTGTATCTGGTTTGGTTGCTTGAATATGGAAATAACCAGTTTCTAACATCAGGTTAGAGAACTTTTCTGACAGTGGAAAATAGTAACCATGATGTTCTGGTTTGACGAACAGTGAGGGATAGACGCTGGCAATAAGGCTCTTGACAATCGATAAAGGAGTACTTATTATACACAAGTTTGAATGATATCCAATAACGTTATCAGGAAATAGGGTAGCCAGTTGACTTCCGATAATTGATCCCCAATCACCGCCTTGAATTACAAATTTATTATAGCCCAAGCGAAGCATTAGGTTGCGCATGACAGTTGCCATTTCATAGACGACGAATCCTTTTTTTGCTGGAGCCTAGAAAACAAAAGAAATTTATTTCATTAATTAAGATGTGTAAGGAAAGATTGAAGTTCTCCTAAAAATAACGTGCATTTGCTCAATAAGTAACAAGTCAGCCATGAAAATAAGTGAGATCTAAAATAACCCCACGTTCTTAGTTTCCGTATAGTTATTAGATATTTTCAGTGTAGCAGAATTGAAACAACGCCAGGTTATGAAAGAACTCTGTTATAAAAACTGAAATGTTCTTTAAAACTAAGGTGTGTTTTTTTGCAAGCGTGTACACGCTTATTCACATTTGCATATTAAATACAACCACCACCTAGCTTTTATACGCTTACTTCAGCGGGGATAACTATCGCCGCTAAGTCCTTCAGCAGATATATATCAATGCTTTCAAATACCGTTTTGTAGATTTCTTATAACTTTTGTTATCAAATATCAAAACTTTGACATTTTTGACCTACTGAAATGACACATTCACCCGAAGTTTACTTGAAATTTTAACCTTATACTCTCTAAGGACCCGAAATAATCAAGTTTAAGAACTTTTGAAATTCGGACACAAACTCAAAAAAAATCGAATAAATCAAATTATTAGCTAGAAAGCTGAAATTTTTTAAATATGATCTTTGACTCCTAAAACTGCTCGGGAAATACAAGTTCTAAAATCCGCCCACTGACACGCCCACAATTTAAAAAAAACGTTTTTTGAAAAACTAAAGTTTGAGCTAGGGAGCTGAGATTTATAATATAGACTCTCTAGGTTTCCCTTATACTTATGTTTAAATATTTTTTAAGTCCGCCTACTGACACGCCCACAATTGAATAAAACTTGAAAAAATTAAAATTAAAATAAGTAGAGCGTCCTTAACAATTCAACCATACTTAGACTTTTGTCACGCCCACTTATGAGGGATAGGAATAAGAATTGGGTATCCAACAGTTCGCCCAAGCGGAGTGTAGCCCGTCGCTATGTTTTTTTTTCGAATTTTCAGGTTCAATAAACTCTACTTTGGCTGAAGAAAAGAGCCAAAATGACAAAAGTCAGCCAGCATAGTGCTGCCAAGATGCCAAGTCGAAGTGGAGCGTTTTTTTTTCTCTCTCTCTTTTTTTTAAACCTATATATGCTTGCATTAAAAAATGCTCGACTGTGACTTGGCAGCATTATGATCTCTCTCATTTGACATTTAAGCAGTTTTCTCGAGTCACACTAGAGTAAATTGATCCAAAATACTACTCTGGCGCTCGACTGTGACTTGGCAGCACTATGATGGCTGTCAGTTGACATTTAGGCTGTTTTCAGTCAAGTTAAAGTCTAATGAATCTAAAAATAAAATACCAAAATACTACTCTGATTAAATATCTTATTAAGTGGTTCGGAAATAGCACGGGCTTTAATATACGATCGACTCGTATATTCATATATATCAACCCAGTGCCCACTGAACCTGGAATTCCAAAATACTGCTCGGATTAAGTTACTTATTAAGGGCGAGCAAATTAAAACTTGAAGTATAAAGTTGACCCCTATCATCATCTTCATCGACTACTTACCTTGTCGTGGTGGAGATGCTTAGTAAGACCCCGTTGATACCGGTGAGCGATTGCAGTAGGGCTTCCCATGCTGTAAGGTCTCCGGAGGAGGGCTCCGAAGCTAAAGCTTAGTCAACCCAATTCTAGTGGTGGAGCGAGCGTAATTTAAACCGTGCCCAGGGACGAAAGGTTGAGGGTTTTATCAACCGTTAACGAGCTCCTTCAGATGCCCTGGCAGGGCCTGTCGTATTCAGCCTTACCCCAGTAGAACCGGCAATGCTGTGGTGGACCTTTTCTCACCGGCTTAATCGTAGGACTCAAATCTAACAATGAACAAAAATCAAACAAAAACAAAACAAAAAAACGAAAAACAAGAACAACAAAGCCTAGCGACATCTTCTAAAGCTGGCTTACGAACAGAAGACTTAGCAAAACAGGACGTGTTACGACATGTATTTTTTACTGGATAAAATAAAGAAAACCAAAAAGGAACAAAGAAACAAAGGCGTCCACAACGTTATAATATGTCTTTTATTCGACCTCTGCCAGTACACTTATTCCGTAAACTCATTACATTCATTATTTATATAAAATACAATAATACATATTTATATTTGTTCATAGTTCAATGTATCAAACTATTCTATTTTGCTATGACCGGGTGTTCCATATTGTGGATCCTATTGAACTCTCAACATTCTCCCCGGCCGTGAACGTAGTTCGCAAACTGCCTTCATTCATCTTCTTGTAGGAGCTCGTAACAACTTCCTTCCTTGTAACAAGTTTCCTGAATGGAAAATGATATTCGTCCACCTCAATGACGATCCTGTTGACGTTGACTACCTTGCCGACCTTCTTAAGTTCCATTTTGAACATGTAAAGAGAGAGACGATTAATATTCTGACATATAATCAAACATATTTGTCCAATGAGATAGACAAGGACAGACAAAAGACGAAATTCAATATAAAAAATGTAAACATTTATAAATGCATGTGCAAGGTACAATGTGCATCTCCCTTGCACTCGTATTCCACTCTAAGTCCAGTTCAATATAGTTTTATCATAAATATGAATGGCGATCGTGCGGTTTTGTTTGTTTGTAGTTATAGTATAGTATTGTAATGAATTTAATTTAAAGTGTCAACGGAAGTGTAGTTTTTTTTTTTTGTTTGTTTGTATAATTTATGTGTTCGGTTAAATATAGTGATCGTGAATTTTATAGTGACGGTGATGACGACGATAACGATGATAATGCTGATGATGCTGATGCTGATGATGATGCTGATGAAGATGATAGCTGCTGAATCGCAGGTGATAATTTAAATTCATTAGTTAATTTGTTTTTTTTTTTTGCATTTACTACAATCAGCAGTCGAATTATATGTGTGTGTGTATATTCGCGAGTGCAATTAAATATTATGCTCGGCGCATAAGTGCATTTTTATATATATATACGAGTATTTTGAACTTTGGTTTGTTTTGGTTTTTATTTGTGATATGGTAGGAATGTGCTGGTTTTGTTCCGTAGTGTTATCGATAATCGATTACAACGATTGTTGTGTTCGATATGGTTTTTGTGGTTTTGTGTTAGTCGAATATGCTAGTAATTATTTGTTAAGTGTTAAGTTATGCATGACATGTTTTTGCTACGATGCCTTAGTTATATGATTGTGAAATGGCTATGTTACGAAATCGCGTGTTTTTGATACGACGGCTTTTCCATAGCGTATAGATTGGTTGTGAACGTTTTATTTGTGTTAGATGTGGACTGTATGTTAATATGTGATAGGTCTAGGTTGATATTGTCGTGTAGTGAATGTTTTAATTGTCATTATCCAGTTTTTTTTTTTTTGATTTCAGATTTTTGTGTGTTTAAATGTATATATTTATAGAAGTGTATTGTCCTCGTTGCTTTTGTTGGTTGGTAGGCTACATATTTTTGCGATTGGTCGTTTGAGGAGCCCTGATTTCGTTTTAAGGGTTACGACACGAGTCAATCCGTCCGATCCGGGATGAGTTTCTTGGATTCTCGCTAGGCTCCAACGAGACGGTGGAAGACGTTCGTCTTTGATAATCACCAAATCGCCGATTTTTGGTTCGCCTTCGGTTTTGACCCATTTCGGTCGTTGTTGGAGTCGCGACAGGCATTCGGTGTTCCATTTGCGCCAAAACGTATCAAGGAATAATTGTAGCTGTTTCCAACGGTCCAGATATCCCGCCTTCCGCAATGCGCTGTCGCCTTGTGGTATTGTTTGAAGGGGTTCGCCGACCAGAAAGTGTGCTGGCGTGATAACTTCTAAGTCATCAACGTTGTCGGAAAGAGGGCATAAGGGCCTTGAATTCAGACACGCTTCTATTTGTGCCAGAAGCGTGGCGAGTTCCTCGTAGGTAAGCCTCTCGTTGCCGACTACTCTTTTCAAGTGGTACTTGACCGACTTCACCCCGGCTTCCCATAGTCCTCCAAAATGAGGAGAAGCGGGGGGAATGAAATGCCATTCGGTACCTAAATTCGCCAATTTTCCAGCGACCTCGTTCCAATCATGCTGCGCATCCCGTAACATCCTTTGTAGTTCGGCGTTAGCTCCGATGAAATTTGTGCCGCAATCACTATATATTTGGGTGCATACTCCACGTCGTGCCGTAAAGCGTCGGAAAGCTGCCAAAAACGCTCGAGTTGTTAGGTCAGACACCACCTCGATATGAATCGCCTTCGTCGCTAAACAGATGAAAAGTGCGAAATATCCCTTATATGATTTTCCACCGCGACCTTTCCAAGATTTTAATTCGATCGGCCTGCATCTGCATAGTCAACGCCAGTGTGGCTAAATGGTCTGGACATTTGTACCCGTGCTGCTGGTAAACTGCCCATCAGCTGCTGCATTTCCTTGGCCTTCTGTCGAAAACAGTCGTTGCACCTGTGGATGTGGTATTTGACAATCCTCTTAATCTGCCCAATCCAGTATGTCCGTCTGATGTAGGCAACCATTTGCTGAATTCCACCATGGAATGTTTTGCCGTGAGCGTCTCGAACTACCAGACCGGTGAAGTGGTGATTAATTTTTAGCATTATGGGGTGCTGCTCCTCATAAGTTAGGGTGGAATTCTGCAGGCGTCCTCCCACACGCAAGATCCCGTGAGCATCGATGAATGCGTTTAGTGCGCACAAGGGTTTTGGTGTTCTGCCCGTTGTTTCCATCTCCAATAGCTCCGTCGGGAACATCTCCTTTTGTGATGCCTTGACTGCGAGGAATGTTGCCGCGGATAAGTCCTGTAGGGTTAGTGGCTCCGATCTCCTCTCATCTTTCGTTCTTCTGCAATTATAGGCGAATCGCAAACACGTAGCTAAAACCCTCGCTACTTTTGAGAGATGAGAAAACCGGTGAACCACCTCACTAACGCTATCGCCGTTTGAGCTGTGAACACAGTGTGCTCTGACTGCACGTCTCTCTACCTCTGTGTCAATGTTTAAGGGCTGTTCAGGAGCCTCAAACTCCCATCGATTATGTAAGAAACGCGGTCCTCTCCACCAAAAGTCCAGTGACTCAAGAGCTCCAGGGAGTACGCCTCGTGATGCTAGGTCAGCGGGATTATGGTGCGTTGGTACATGCCTCCATGCATTAATCGTGGTTAGGCGTTGTATTTCGGAGACGCGATTAGCTACAAACGTGTCCCATTTTGCAGGCGGTGAACGTATCCAGGCAAGCGCAATCATGGAATCTGTCCATGCGTAAGTCGTTTGAACCTTCATAACTTCGACAGCGTATTGAAGTAAAGTGGCCAAAATTACTGCTCCACAAAGTTCCAAGCGCGGAAGAGACACGGTCCTCTTACAAGGAGCTACTTTGGTCTTTGAGATGACGAGATGAACATGAATATTGTCATCGCTGTCCAAAACTCGAACATAAACCGCTGCACCAAATGCTTTCATCGAGGCGTCGCAAAACCCATGCAACTCCACCGCCTTATTATTCTGCATCGTGTTGATCCACCTTGGAATTTTGTTGCGTTCTATCAGTGGCAGTTCTCGGCGAAAAGCTTCCCACTGCTCCTTTAACTGCAAGGGGATGGGATCATCCCAGTTCGAACCGAGGCTCCAAAGTTGTTGCATCATCATCTTGGCAGTGATGATACACGGTGAAATCCAGCCAAGTGGATCAAACAATTTAGCTATCGTAGACAACATTGACCTCTTCGTTATTTCTTTAGTATCCGGTTGAAAATTCTGAAAGGAAAATGAGTCACTTATGGGGTACCACTTAATTCCCAGTGTTTTAACATGGTTCAGTGATCCGAACGGAAGCTCAAAATCGATTTCACGATCTCGCTCCTGGATGTCCTCCACCAACGCTTTCTCGTTACTTGTCCACTTTCTCAAATGAAATCCTGCAGAGGCTAACAATTGACGAGTCTCGTTACGCTTTTGCCTAGGGTCGTCTACAGAATCGGCTCCGCTGATCAAGTCGTCGACGTACATGTCCTCACGAACCACCTTTGCTCCCACGGGAAAATTGTGTTCCTCGTCATCAGCCAACCTTTTCAGGATCCGGATTGCTAAATATGGTGCACTCGCAGTACCAAAAGTGACCGTTTTTAGCTTGTAGGCCTTCAGCGGTGCAGATTGTTGTTCCCTCCAGACGATTAGCTGATAGTAGCGATCACAGGGACTCACCAAAATCTGCCGATACATCTTTTCGATGTCTGCTGTGAACGTCACTCGATGAGTCCTCCATCGCAGAATTATGTCCACAATATTAGATTGTAGTTTTGGACCCACGAGTAAACGATCGTTTAAAGATGTCCCATCCGATGTCTTAGCCCCTGCGTCAAACACAACTCTGAGCTTTGTAGTGGTGCTAGTTGCTTTAAAGACTGCATGATGCGGCAAGAAGTAATGATACGGAGTTTTAAGTGTCACATCGTCCACTAGATCCACTTCCTCCATATGCTGTAGTGTCGAATACTCCCGTATACATGCGCTGTAATCATCATGCAATTTCGGATCTGAGACTAATTTTTTTTCCAACAGGGCAAATCGACGAAACGCGCATTCCTTACTGGACCCCATCGCAGGATGACCTTCCTCCCTAAACGGCAGCTTGACTTGATACCGCCCGTTGGATAAACGTTGGGTATGTCGAACAAAATGTTTATCACAAACGACGTCTTCTTCAGGATCCCTGGTTTGGAACGGCTCCTCCTCCATTTCCCAAAATTTTTGCAGCTCGGAACTCAGATCTGTGAACTGCACGAAACTACGTATATGCTGCGGATTATCAGCTGGAACTTTGCCAAGAATAACCCATCCTAATCGGGTTTTTTGTGCTATCGGAGCGATGTGGTTTTCGCTGCGCAGGATATCTGGAAGGAGTATTTCGGCGAAAACGTCACTTCCAAACAGTAAGTCTACTGGCGCAGGAACATGGATTCGGGACTCAAACCTGAAAGATGTGACCATTTGTCAGGTACCACCCGTTGGGCCGGAAGAAGCCCAGTCAGCGACTTGAAAACTAACGCCCGAACGACGCTCTCAAATGTCGAATGTCGCGATGCAAACATAATGTCGACATAGTTTTGTGTTATGCCACTGCTGACCATCCCCAACCCAGATACCTCGACAAAGGTACGATGCTTTTTCAATTTCAACAACTGTGCTGCAGACTCTGAGATAAATGTGGCTTCGGATCCGGGATCGATCAGAGCACGCAAATCATGGAAACGTCCATCAGCTGACCTAACCCTCACTACGGCTGTTGCTAATAACACCCTTGCTCGTTGTGAAAGTGAATAAAAAGTGTTCACTTGCCTACTCGTCGATGCTTGCTGGTTGTCCATAGGTTGAAAACCCGATGCATTTACATTTACAGCCCCCTGATGCGATTGCCTGGCTTGTGCATGTTGCATCGTTGTTGTTGGCGCATTGTTGCCTTGATTGTTCTTGTTGTTATCATGTACATGTAGAAGGGAATGATGACGCTGCTGACAGAAATAGCAATTCTTTATGCTCGGACATTCTCGCGACATGGGGCTATAGCCGAGACAATTGTCACAAACTCGTGCATTGCGAACTGCCTGTTTTCGTTGAATAGGGTTCATATTAAGAAAACTCTGACATTTCCTCAGCGAATGTTGACCACGTTGACACAGCTTACAGGAAACCACCTCCCTCGTAGAGGCCTTCGCCATAAGAACCCGTGGTGTCTCTGCATGCGACCGATTTTTCGTGCTGTTGGTTGCATCACTCCTTATCCAAGGCCTGGAACTCCCCTTCTGGTCCTGCTGGTCAACCACCTCAAGAGTGCGGAAGCGAGTTTCCAAAAATTCGACGAATTGTTTGTAAGTTGGCAGTTCCTTGAGGTTACCCAACTTTTCTTCCCAAAGCTGCTGTGTAGAAGTTGGAAGTTTATGGAGAAGGACGTAAATCAACACCGCATCCCAATGTTCCACGTGTAACCCCAAATTCGCCAACGCGTGGACACACTCTTGAGATGTATCCAGCAACTCCTTCAGTCCGTTCGCTGATTCCTTGAACAATGACGATTGTCCAAAAAGCAACTTAAGCTGGGCATTGACGAGAACCCGTTTATGGTCGTAGCGCGAAGTTAACAGTTCCCACGCCTTCGCATAATTGCCCGCTTCGCAAGATAGATGTTGCAGCAGACGCTCCGCCTCACCCTTCAAACAGGATTTTAAATAATGCATCTTGTCGATGTCATCTAAAGACGCGTTATTGTGAACCATGGACTGAAATAAACCTTGGAAAGACCTCCATGTTGTGTACGAGCCGCTGAATTTTGGAATATCGATTTCGCAAAGCCTAATTTTGTTGTTGGGTACCGTTGGTTCACCTGATGATCCGCCAGCCGTCGACGATGATGTCTGAGAGCATTTTTCCAACGCTTCCAGTAACTCAGTACGATACTCCAGGTAAATTTCAGTTATTTGCTCATACACTACTACTAATTCTGTCATTTTCAGATCTGCTTCAAGCCTTCCGACGATTGCCTGATGATAATGCCTAGCGACTCGCATGTTCTCTTCCAACATGTCAAGGCGACTTGCAACGTATTGCTGCAGCTTACGTTTCTTGGCGGCATTCTTGAAACTGGTGAAACTATTTACCACCAAGGTTAAAATGCCCTTTTGCAGCATACCGCAGTTGTAATTTGTCTCGGCCATTATTATACTCAGATTATATTATGTATTTTATGTATATATGTATGTAGTTTATGATATTATTTTAATAACGAAAAGTAATAAAAAGCAACACTTACTTGCTTTTGCTGCTAATTGGGATGTTGGCAAATGTTCTTGCAGACTTCGCGGACAAAGAATCCTTAATCCTCTGGACGTTGGACAAAGTTGCTTGATGTTTCCGGCGATTTATGTATTTCACGACGCGTAGAAAAAACGATTTACACACACACAATTTTTATGATTAATATTTGATTAATAGTTGATTTAAGTCTAATGCAACTTTTACAGATAGTCAAATTAATTGCACTCTACAATGCACTTTCTAACCTCTATTGCGAACAAATTTTTTTTTTTTTAAGTTTTTTCTGTTTATACAAATAACCATTAAACACTTAATTACACGCGAAAAAGACTAAACAATTTACTAATGCTACGAAGGACCAAATGTTACGACATGTATTTTTTACTGGATAAAATAAAGAAAACCAAAAAGACACAAAGAAACAAAGGCGTCCACAACGTTATAATATGTCTTTGATTCGACCTCTACCAGTACACTTATTCCGTAAACTCATTACATTCATTATTTATATAAAATACAATAATACATATTTATATTTGTTCATAGTTCAATGTATCAAACTATTCTATTTTGCTATGACCGGGTGTTCCATATTGTGGATCCTATTGAACTCTCAACAGGACGGGACTGACGACCGACTGAACTACAGAGTCAAAGACTGCTCGGAGTCCGTGAATTACTCGGACTCAGAGACAGCATCCATCAAAACATTGCACTCTGATGCAGAGGGTTCGACAAGGGCCGAAACGGCCAGCTGCTGTCGGAAGCCCGCACGTAAAAGAGGTGGACCCAGTTCCAACAAGCACAAATTGACCCGCTTAGCCAGGTTCCAGCTGAACCGCATCCTCGGAAAACCAGAGGATACATGGGACCACAAAGATAGGGACACGGTACGGTGGGCTAGAGACATGCTGGCGGAGAAGTCCGATCATCCTGAGACAGGGGGTCGTCCTCCGCACATGGCTTAGGCGAAACCACGTTAGCGTTGGGCACCGGAAAAGGGAAGCGACTCCTGAACATGGGATACCTACCCTCAAACACGGTGCACAAACTAATAGAACGGGGAAGGCCCCTTCTGTAACAGGAGGACCCCCCCAATCCGCACCAAACAACAACAACAACAACAAAAAACTGAGCAGCTCATCTGCTAACAAAAAGGACTTTGCGTCTAAACGTCCTAGATCACAGGACGATACCTCCAAAACCCCGAAGAAGGCAAAGAGCGCTGAATCAGCGCACAGACCCTTCAACGAGGTAGCGAAGGACAATTTGGTCTTCGGCATCTGCGACTGGAGCAATGATGAGGGGAGAATTAGTGGCGAGAACTGGCGAACGCTCAAGACGAGACTGACTATTGACATTCTCGCCTTTAACGACAGAGACCCCTCGACACTACTTCCCACCTTCACAGACAACGGGTGGTACCTCAACGGCGCCAAATGAGTGAGGTGCTCCGACCAGATGTCGGCTGACTTTTTGAAGGTAGCGATCCCGAGACTAACAAATCTTTGGGTCAACGCCAAGCTGAGTGTCGCTCACTGGAGCGACATGCCGGTCCGCCCAAGAGCTCGCACTTGGGTACCCCCAGGACACTCTGGTCCTAAAAATCCATGAGAAGCACGATAGACTACTCGCAGGCATGGTATCCTCGCTAAGTAGTCTTGGCTTAGAGGCTGCGCCCGAAAGTTCTTCTCTGGAAACAAACATGGCTGGAAGCAAAGTAGATGAACAACCCTCTACATCGGGGGTTGCTTCATCACAAGATCCGCTCCCTCAAGAGCAAAACAGTGGAGAACTATCCTCTGAATCAGAGAGGACAATTATAGAGACGCCTGTACTAGTCAGCGATGATGCTCCGACTAGTGCAGATTAACCTTCAGCACTCCAAAATAGCTTCGGCTAATCTACTTCTCCGCCTGGAAAAAGGTGGGGAAGATATCGCCCTTATCCAGGAGCCATGGGTCACAAACAACGACCGCATATCTAAACTCAGGGCAAAAAACTATTCCTTGTTCCATGCAAGAAATTCAGGTAAACCCAGAACTTGCATACTAGCAAAGAATAATATTAAAGCTTTCCTTCTTCCGAATTACAGCGACCCTGACTTCACTTGCGTGGGGTTAGATCAAGCCGGAAAGGGACCGCTGTGGATATCGTCAACCATATGACGACACGGGAGAAGTTCCATCAAATACGATACGCAGGACGGCACAGACAGCGGCTACTAGTAACACCCCACTGGAGGTAGGTGCTGACGCAAATGCGCACCACACCATATGGGGCAGCAGTGACATTAATAAAAGGATTGAGTTACTCTTTGAACATATTTTTGAAACTAACCTCGTAGTGTGTCACATGGGGTCTGAACCCACCTTTATAAACAGAATGAGGCAGGAAGTCATTGACCTGATACTGACCACCTGTTCACCTGATATAGTTATAGAAAATTGGAAAGTATCAAGTGAAGTCTCATTCTCGGACCACCGTTACATACTTTTCAACCTAAAATTTGAGACCCCCCCAACGAAAGTGTTGAACCCAAAAAACACAAATTGGCAGGTCTATAATTCTTTACTCAAAAAGAAACTAGACAGCCTAATTCACCGGAAGAATTAGATGAAATGGTGAACGCAGTAACGTCTGCAATGAACAAGGCCTTTAATAAGGCCTGCCCCACCAGCAGACACAAAGAAGGAGGTAAACCCCCGTGGTGGACCTCCACGATAGCTTCTCTGCGCAGTGATAGCAGGAGTAAGTTTAACAAGGCCAAGTCTTCAAGAATCCCAGCTGACTGGGATAGTTATAAAGACAGTCTTAAAAACTACAAAAAGGAAGTTAAGAGAGCACAGCGAGAGTCGTGGAAATCTTTCTGTGAGAACATAGAAAAAACAAGCGAATCCATTCGGCTGCGTAAGATCCTCTCAAAATCTCCACAAATACCTAGCGTCATACAAAGCCAAGCAGGAGTGTGGACCTCAACCAGCGAGGAGACCTTAGGCCAACTACTGGATACCCACTTCCCAGGCAACAAAGTAGAGGTAAATCACCCTACACAGCACCATCACAGGGTCCAAATGGTTCCGGAGCATATTGCTGACAATCGCAAACTGGCGTGGGCGATTAACAGCTTCCTCCCATATAAATCACCTGGACTAGATGGAATCACACCCATACAGCTACAGAAGAGTATCGAGACTCTCACACCCTGGCTACTGGTGATTTTCAATAGCTGCCTAAAACTCAGCTTTACGCCCACAGTTTCGAAAACGGTAAAAGTGGTCTTTATACCAAAATGCGGTAAAGCTTCACACTGTTCTCCAAAAGACTTCAGACCTATCAGTCTAACTTCATTCCTCCTGAAAACGTTGGAAAGACTTGTAGATTACTACATATGCTCAAACCTGGAAAACAATTCCCTTTCGAGGTGTCAACACGCTTATACCGAAAAGGCTTTTCAGTAGAAACAGCACTTCATTCGCTAGTCAGCACTATCGAAAAATCGCTGTATCACAAAGAATACACGATGGTATCCTTTCTGGATAGAGAAGGGGCTTTCAACAATGTCAATACAGAAGCCGTCACGAACGCACTCCTCAGACTAAATGTGGATAACTGCCTCTGCACCCGGATAAAGAACATGCTAGACAGCAGACTGATCCAGGCGGAGCTTGGCAGCTAACTGACCAGGAGGTCAGTGTACAGGGGCACACCACAAGGAGGAGTGCTCTCACCGCTACTATGGATCTTAGTAGTCAACGAGGTCATCTCCAACCTAGAGGAGGATGGATGCAAAGTGACGGCCTAACGGGGAAATTCCCAAACACGATCAGAGACCCAATGGAATCGGCTCTCAGGAAACTATCTTCCTGGTCCATTAAGGTCGGGCTCAATGTTAACCCATCCAAAACCGAACTGGTTTTATTTACGAGGAAAATTAAGGTTCAGGAGATAACGCCACCTACGCTCAACAACGAACCACTAAAATTTTGCAGCCAAGCTAAATACCGGGGAACGATCCTAGATAGCAAACTCAGTTGGAAACCAAATATCCAAGACCGCATAAGGAAGGCTACGATTGCCATTTACACCTGTAAAAAGGCCTTAGGCTCCAGATGGGGTCTACAGCCTAAGATAACACACTGGCTGTACACGGCGGTCGTCAGGCCTATCCTCACTTACGGTATCATAGCATGGTGGCCTGCAATATCGAAGCAATGCCACGCAAGCGCCCTAGAACGAATCCAGAGGGCAGCCTGCATATGCATCACAGGAGCCTTAAGATCCACACCAACGGCAGCCTTAACGACTATTTTAAACCTCCTGCCCATTGATATCTATGGGAAGCTGGTGGCCACTAAGGCGGCCCTGAGATTAAGAGGATCCAATTCGTGGCAAAGTTCACACATCGGGCACAGCAACATCCTAACTGCCCACAAGATTCCCAACAATACGGATTACCTAATCCAAACACTACATTTCAGTAATAAATACAAGACGGCCATCCCAGACCGAGCCAGCTGGGAAGACGGTCGTATTGTAAACAATAACGCCATAGAAATATACACCGACGGGTCAAAGACAGCCGGCGGCACGGAGCGGGCATGTTTTCAGGCAACCCTGCGCTCAACGTCGTACTACGACTGCCTGACCACTGCAGTGTATTTCAGGCAGAAGTCACGGCTATCCGCGAAGCAGCACGCAGACTCTCTATGAGCCCGATAGATGGAAAAACTATCGTGATCTACATAGACAGTCAGGCAGCGATTAAAGCCTTAGAATCATCAACAATAAGATCAAAGTTGGTAAAATAATGCCGCGAATCTCTTAACGAGATCTCGGTCAGATGTAACACTTCCCTGTGCTGGGTACCCGGTCACAGTGATATTCCAGGCAACTGCAAGGCGGACGAGTTAGCCAGACGGGGTTCCGCACAAGAACTCTCCGACAACAGAGAGTCACCGGCGGTACCCATTCAGACACTGAAACTCAAACTTCTAGATAATGCGTTATTAACTGTGTTTTATTAACCATGCGGATCTGGATCTGGATCAATTTAATACGTAAAACAAAAACAACACAGGATCTTGCTATTTATCGGGATCATTAATCGTGATCCAAAATGTAATTACAAAACTCACTACCTGTTTTTTCGTGGCGTTGCTTATTTAAATTATAGGAAATTATAGGAACACAATAATATTGCCAGACCAAAATATGAAACACTATTAATAACACAAAAAATCAATTAGCATATTTTCATATTCGAATAATTTACCACTGCGACTTTTGAGACGTTTTGCTTCGTAATATAATACACAAAAATTAATGGAAATATTAGCAGTACAATACTGTTAATATGTTGCATATTTGAACATAACATTTGAACATAGTTTCTGAAAAAAAAATATTGAGTGCAAAATGTATGTTGATTTGTATTCAAATGGCAACACCCCCGACACAACAAGCGATCATATTGTGACGCCACATTGTACCCTATATTTGCAATATGGCTGAGTGCCAATCGAAACTTGAAATACCTGGTATCGTCTGTTATGTGTTAAAAACAACTGTTGCCACAACTTGCCACTGATGATCCAGATCGTGTTATTATCAGATCGGATCCGTATCAAGATCATTGGGATAATAAAACGCGGCTAATGAAGTTTGAAAAATAATAATAATAAAATCACGAACAAAATATTCGGCGGGTTAGTGGTCGGACGTCGGAGGGATGTCAAACTTTGACATTTCCTGAAAAATTCATCGCATCGGTTCATCAGAAACGAAGAAAATGGGTTTTGGAAGCACTGTTTATCCCCGCTAACTGACTTAACGGCGATAGCTATCCCCACTAAAGTTAGCGTATATAGGATAAGTTGTCGTTGTATCTTACATGAAAATTTCAAATTATCCCTATTGCTGCTTCCAAAACCCATTTTCTTCGTTTCTGATGAATGTTGCGATGAATTTTTAAGGAAATGTCAAAGTTTGACATCCCGCGGACCACTGACACATCCCGCCGAATATTTTGTTCGTGATTTTATTATTATTTTTTTTTTCAAAATTTAGTAAATCTGTCAATGTGAAACTGTTTTTTATAATTTCAGAATATGTTTGGTATTAATTTCAACTGTCGGAAATTAATATTTTTGAATTTCACGATTTTCAATACAAATTTCAGTAATAAAAGTCATAGGTGCATGTGTGCTGCCAAGTTTTTTTTTTGTGAATTCTTAAGCGGCGATGGTCGTTTTTTAATGCCATTCCTGTATCCGCGTGCAAAGAAACACGGCTTATGACGTTGTTCGTTGCAATTGTATGTACAAAAATTATATTCTGACTGTTTGTATTTTGGTTTCTTTAATTAATAAACAAAAAACATTGAGCCACGAATATACTCAGCATTTCGTCGGTCCCTACCAAACGGGTAACGATCAGCGATGATATAAATCTGCCTAGATTCTAATTTCAATTATCTAAAAAGTGTCATTAATTTATTTTTGTTTTAGGAAGAAATACAAAATTAATTATATGCCACGCCATTCTTTTGGCAGCTTCCGACGAACATGTTTAGCAAAAAAAGTAGACATATTCTATATCCTCTGCCAAACGGGTTGGCCTACAGCGATGATATATAACTGTGACTTTACTTTGACATTAGCTGTGTTTTATTATCCATGCGGATCTGGATCTGGATCAATTTAATACGTAAAACAAAAACAACACAGGATCTTGCTATTTATCGGGATCATTAATCGTGATCCAAAATGTAATTACAAAACTCACTACCTGTTTTTTCGTGGCGTTGCTTATTTAAATTATAGGAAATTATAGGAACACAATAATATTGCCAGACCAAAATATGAAACACTATTAATAACACAAAAAATCAATTAGCATATTTTTATATTCGAATAATTTACCACTGCGACTTTTGAGACGTTTTGCTTCGTAATATAATACACAAAAATTAATGGAAATATTAGCAGTACAATAGCTGTGTTTTATTATCCATGCGGATCTGGATCTGGATCAATTTAATACGTAAAACAAAAACAACACAGGATCTTGCTATTTATCGGGATCATTAATCATGATCCAAAATGTAATTACAAAACTCACTACCTGTTTTTTCGTGGCGTTGCTTATTTAAATTATAGGAAATTATAGGAACACAATAATATTGCCAGACCAAAATATGAAACACTATTAATAACACAAAAAATCAATTAGCATATTTTTATATTCGAATAATTTACCACTGCGACTTTTGAGACGTTTTGCTTCGTAATATAATACACAAAAATTAATGGAAATATTAGCAGTACAATACTGTTAATATGTTGCATATTTGAACATAACATTTGAACATAGTTTCTGAAAAAAAAATATTGAGTGCAAAATGTATGTTGATTTGTATTCAAATGGCAACACCCCCGACACAACAAGCGATCATATTGTGACGTCACATTGTACCCTATATTTGCAATATGGCTGAGTGCCAATCGAAACTTGAAATACCTGGTATCGTCTGTTATGTGTTAAAAACAACTGTTGCCACAACTTGCCACTGATGATCCAGATCGTTTTATTATCAGATAGGATCCGTATCAAGATCATTGGGATAATAAAACGCGGCTATTAGAAGCAAACAACAGGTGGAATTGTACAACCAAGGGCTTAAGGACTTAAGGACTTACTGGTCTATCCCCGCTTAAGATGGCTAAGTTGTGGTTGTACTTAACATGCAAATGTGAATAAGCGAATGTACGCTTGAGTAAAAAACACAAATGATATTGTGAGTAAGGAAAGGGAAACTTCGCAAGTATCATTCAAAAATCCGAGTTCTTTTCTAACCTAGCCTTCAACTTCTGCTTGTAAGCAGTTTTTGAAACAGATAGCATAGCGTCAAAATATCGATAAAGGTACTTTAACTTTTAAGCTTTTAAAAATAATCCTATATCACAATCTATAAGTATCTCGTTTCAAAGTACGAAGATGGATTTGATAGTCAAACTCTTAGCGATATCTTATCTTTAAAAAAATTGTGTAATCTTACCGATGAAAATCCATATCCAACCAAACTTGGAGCAATAACATCAAACACAAATTTGTGCTTGTCTGAATAGTTGATAAGTTTCGGTATAAAATCATAGAATTCCCGCACTGAACCCGCCCACCCATGAAGCAGAAGTAATGGTATTCGAATGTGATCAGCACTGGGAACTTTGCCAATCGCCTTTGCATGAATGAAATGAATATTCAATCTAAACAAAAATATATTCGATCACATACAGGCCGAATTAAAACCAGCGATCACTGAATCTCACCCATTAATTTGTGTCGTGTAATGCTGAAACTTATTCAGATACTCCTGCCTGGCTGACCATTTTGGTAAATAAATATTTCGCCAATAGTCGACAAGCGATGTCATCTTTTTGCTGTTAAATCCATAAGTAAATCCGGCATCTTCGAGTGGTTCTTGTAATCTCAATGGACGATCGAGTATGCTTTTCAGATCGTCGATAACCTGAATAGACAGAACACATAATTTGTTTACACATTATTTATGAATGAAATAACTGATTACATACCTCTTGCTTAAAATTTATTTTAAAGGGCTTAACTGACTCGTTCTCGACATAATTGGACGCATCGCCAGGTCCGAAATATTTCTTTGTATCCAATTCTGGTATCGGAAAGGTTTTGGTGATCAGTCGGTAGCACACAAATGACAGAACTACCACTGATATCGCGATGGCTAGTTTTAAGTTCATGGCTGAGGACAATAGGGATGGCCGTCTAAAAAATAAAATGAATTAAATTCAATTTAAAGTTAATCAATTGTCAAACTGTTATTAATGAGAACAAGAGCACCTTTCCATTAGACGTGAACAGCGCTTCTGATCGTGGATTGTTTCTGGCATGAAAAAGCTTCGCCGCCTATATATGGTTAATGTATTGAGTACTTGGGATAGCTTCTCAGCGGGAAAAATAATAAGCGATGATGACGCTTACAGTAACAAGGCGCTTAGTTTTCATAGCTTTTGGAAACTTTTTAGAATCACTTAGCACAAATTGTAACGAACACTGCTTTCAAATCGATTCTTTTAGAAGCTTAAAGAAAGCATGTTTATATATGTGTCGCGACAGCTGCCGAGGAACCAGGTGCAGGTATACCAACGAATGCAATGAGTAGGCTTACTATTCATGATATCAGGAAGCTTCTTTGAACCACTTAGTTAAAATTGCGACGAATGAATACCAAATGCTGTCTAGACGTCAGCTGTAAGATTTTTCTTGAAGAATTATGCTCTATTTGTGAGTAGTGAAAGGTTGGTTAAAACAATTCTTCAGAAGATTTTGTTCTCGAGGTGAACTTGGAAGCTAGCCAGAAAAAGATTCTTTTAAAATGTTCGCTATATATTCGACTATACGGTGAGATGATAAATCTAATTTATTTAATTACAATCCCCTAGTTTTTTTCAAGGCAGTCAAAATGAACATTTTTGGTTTCAAAGATTTGAAAAGCGCCATGTTAATAAGAAACGACGGCTGGAATTTCCCAAGATCAAACAAGGAAGTACTTGAAAAGCGTATAAAAAGATGCGACACTAGGATGAGGCCATTGCGAATATTTCGTTGCAGGGGTTCACATCCGAGATTTTCTTAAAAAGTTTGTTAAGAATATTTAAAAAAGCGTTAAAAAAACTGTTTTAATTTAGTTAAAAAAAATGGGTCCGGATATACTGACAGCGACAGAAAGAGGCAAAATTGATGCTTCCAAGGAGTTAGGACTCTCAGGCCGAGTAATCGCAAGGAGGCTAAATAGAAGTAAGACTTTTGTAAACAGTTATCTTGCGCACGGCCGAAGCAACAACATTGCTATAAAAGTGGGTTATTCTACGACTTGCCTCAAATTCTACTCTGCCAGTGACTTAACTAAGGGCCAACAGCGGGCTATCAGCCAGCATAGCAACGGTCCTAAGGATAATACGACAAAGTGGTACTATACAGAGAAGAAAACTTAGAAACAAACCCGTTTTGAGGCAAGTACACAAGGAACATCGAATGAATTTTGCAAGAGAACATGTCGCTTGAGGCAGTGAATGGAAACGCATTGTCTTTTCGGATGAAAAAAATGTTTAACCTTTACGGCGCCGATGGTTACAACTTTTATTTCCATGATCTAAGAAAGGAGGAGCTTATTTTGGCAAGACATCACAGCCGTACATCAGGTGAAATGGTGTGTCAAGCTATTACGCACTATGGCACAATCGAGCTAAAGATTTTGTCCACAACAATGAATGGAAACAATTACAAATGTTTGCTGGAACCGTCAGTTCCAAAAGTGAACAACATTTTCGGACCCCTGTCTTGGATATTCCAACAAGACAATGCCCCTATCCACACTTCCAGGCTTGTTAGAAGTTGGATTCAATCCGAAGACGTGGAACTTTTGCCATGGCCGCCTTATTCACCGGACGTAAACATAATCGAAAATGTTTGGGCATGGTTATCTCGTAAGTATATTATGAAGGCGGCAGACAATTTGAAGGCAAGTACACTTTAATCGGAGCTATTCGTGATGCCTGTTATTTAAAAAAAAAAACTGTATGATTCTATTCCAAACCGTCTTATAGAGATCATATCGAAAAATGGCGGGCATACTCGTTATGAATGTAGAAAACCAAAATAAATAAATGTTTTACGAGTAAAACCACAAAATGTAAACATTTTATTCATTTTTTCTTTTCTTTCGAAGATTTCGCATGTGGCCTCATCCTAGTGGCGCAATATATGTACCTGTTCACAGGTAGTAAAAGTTTCCGGATATAAAATTTCCAACAGGTAGGTATAAAGACTGAAAATCGATTGCAAAATGTATGGCTTCATCCTTGTGATCGCCAGTGTATGTATGTTTTCCCCTGAAGCAAAAAATTATGGCTTCATATAGTAATCTTTGTGCACTAACATCTGGCTTCCTCTGAAGCGATGAAGTAGGGCTTCAGAGGAAGCGCTTCAAAGGAAGCCACTAAGTAAGAGTGACTGCAGGTACGTACGCTATTTTTTGGGCAACAACAGAGTGCTCTCACAGTGCACTGAGGGTGATTTTTGTGTCGAAAGAAAAAGATAATTTGCGTAGACAGCAGTTAGAGTACACTCAGGGGAAAAAGTTACCAATAAAAATCGGCATTAGTTTTGCAAATTTGTAGCTTGCGCGCATTGACTTAAAATATCGTAATATTTTTGCGTGTCAAAACGTGACAAAATGTGACATTTTTCTACGCATAAAGTACGCGAACGGACCTAATGTAAAAGAGAAACGGAGAGACATATAGTCAGTAAGCGGTCCGATCATCTACATAATGCACTTATGAAGTCCTTCTGAATCGCTTCATTTCCCGCTGGGTTGTTCTTTTTGTTTTGAGTCTATAATTACAGTAAACAATTTATATATTATTCAGGGTAGACCTCAATCAAAAATGACGTGACTAGAATATAGGCAGGTGCAGAGAGCTTTGCTTTGGTATAGTTATTTTATATTGTTGCCGATTTAGATATCTGATTTCAGATAGAAAACTTAGATGACGGTTTAAAACCAAAATCACGAAGGTCATGTAAAGGTGTTATTAATTCATGACATAACTTGGATGACGCCACGAGCACCGGTTAGAACAATAAGTCAGCCGATACGACAGATATGAAAAGCTTAAAATTTGATAAGTGTCTAAACCTTGGACATGCCACTTGCTGTAAATATTATTAAAAGTTTTTGGGTGTAACAGTATGTGACTTGTATTTTGTTATGAAGTCATGGAATGATTTTCTGAAATTTCGCATTTTATCGTTTAGGGTAAATTGTCCAATGTTGGATCGCGGTCAATAGTGAATCACTCGCACTCATACTCATAAAGTTAGTAAACAAATTATTTTGGGGCAATTACTTATTATTGTTTAATATTTTTTTTTAACTACTGCATGCTTAACCCTTAGAGGTTCACAAGGTTATGTAGAGAGAACGGGAGGAGGAAGATGTTGTTAGGTAAACTTCGACCAAAAGCAAAGTTTCCATTTCCTTAGCAGAGGGTCGGCACGCTTGCGGTGGCTCGCGGCAATTCGCTCGTCGGTGGGGTGGTGTTCTTTCTACTTGTCTATCTGTTCCATAAAATAGATTATTCGTGCCGAGAAAAGAATAGGTTTCAATGTCTAGTATGTGGGAGGAATGTCTTTGTTCATATAGGTGATCTGCCTTAAAAGATGGGATGTAACTCAAGGCTACATAATCGTGGGAAGGGAGTGAAAAAAGAGAAGAGGGAAAACGAGACAACAAGGAAATAAGGCTGTCGCTGTTGATGACAGGGGATGATCTATAAGACATCCTTCGGCGGAACCCACCCTTATCCATTGTCCAAGGTCAATGGCTCCTTGGTTACCATGTGCCGATGCGTTTACTGGTAACCCCTAATACCATTTTGTCTACGCCTTATATGCCTCCATTAATCGCCGATCACGAACCTATCACCAAATTTTAGCAAACTTAAACCATCTTTCTAATGAAATCCATCAGGAAGGAATAAGGACTACTCCAAATTGTTTCATACAATTGCAAATTGTTTATATTTTTGGTAAAATCTTTTTAAAATTCATGGTAAGTATACATTGGTGGTTTTTAATATGTTAAATTTGTTCAAGTACTTCGTTTAAGAGAAAAAAAATAAGTTAAAATTCATGGTAAGTATACATTGGTGGTTTTTAATATGTTAAATTTGTTCAAGTACTTCGTTTAAGAGAAAAAAAATAAGTTAAAATTAATGGTAAGTATACATTGGTGGTTTTTAATATGTTAAATTTGTTCAAGTACTTCGTTTAAGAGAAAAAAAATAAGTTAAGTTAAGTAAGTATCAAGGGTGCCGAGACTAACTCACGCAAAAACTCTAACCAGACATATGAAATGTCGTAGAACGTTAAACATAATGGATAGTATTTACTGGCTAGTTATCGGATTTATCTAATCGTTCATGAAATTCTACGAGTATATTATTGAACCGATTAAAAATTAGCAATTTCAATTTCAAACTGATTTTGAATAAAAAAAAATTGAATAAGTATTTTAGCTTCCTACTTATGTTTTTGCCCAAAAGAAAATATAAAATTTAGCACTTACAGTTTTCTCTCTCGTATGAGACTACGAGTAGTAGTAAGACGTTTTAGTAGTGGACCGATACAGCATGCTCCTCCGTTTTGTGCGCACAAATCGTTTGGATGTGTCTGGATAGTTGATGAATAGGTGAATGAATGTTAGATGATCGGTGATTATTGTCTGGAAAAAAAATATTACGTATTTTATATTGTCTTTTAGGCACCCTAACGTGGCTAATGGTCCTACGACAAGGCACACAATATCATTTACATAAAAAAAAAACGATTATAATGTTACTTGCAGGTATGATGACACTATACTATATTTCTTATCCAAATAGAGGTAAGACGTCCGAGGTCTACCAAACTCGTTCCTAGGCTTGGCTAGTTTCTTGATACCATAGCTGTTTCTTGAGGTCGGGATTATGATTCCGTTGTCTGGTAGCTGGATTCTCTGTCTGGATGCTGATTGTTTCGTGACGTCTGATAAGGTACTCTTTGGCAGGTGCGTGGTTCCGGCGTGTCTAGGTGCTCCAGGGCATGCGCAGATGCGCATACAATAATAGTGGCAAAATCTAGTAGCGTTGGGGTGTTGGCGTCTCACGTGGCGAGTTGAGTCGTGTGAGGAGTACAATTTTCTGCCTTTACACAATAAAAAGAAGTTGTAAATTTTGCGCTACAGATATCGTCACTACCAACGTGCTTTACGAGCCACGAGACAGGAAAATGGGAGATATCTGAGGCCACCTTATCTGGAAGGGGTGGTGTGGGGTCATAATGGGTTATAAAATCATTCTTAATTATCATTACCTTCTTAGCTCTCGTTAAACAAAATTATAATTCGTTAATACGTATATGTATTACCCTCGGAAAGGAGGGGGTGGTGGTAATCGTAGATTTCTTTTCTTTTTTTTTCTTGGCCCCGGTATCACACGCGATAATGCGAAATAGTTTTTGATACCCGGTTTTCGTATTTTTGTTCCAAGAAACTTGCTCACGTACCTCACTTTAATGCAAACTCGGCTACTAAATGCCACCCATCGACACGACACAAAAAGAAAATGTCACGATCCGCTTTAAATTGTTCACTGCCAAAGAGTCAAAGAGAGAGTACATTGGCAATGTCGGCTTTTATAGTGGCCACGGCTTGTGAAATTTTTTTTTGCAACTTCCTGAGTGAAGATGGTGGCCATTGGAAGCAGTTACAGCGGTTGTCTAGTGTCATTGTGAGCTAGGCGTACAGTGGTTTGCGCAACGAATTGTGCTTTCAAAAAAAGATTTTGTTTTATATTTTTAATTAAAGGCGTACGCTACAAAATCATGGATTTGTGAACTACTTGTGGTTGAAAAAGACATGAAGAACGGATGCCTTTGAACGTATTTGCGAAAATCTGTTCTCGACCCACGACCTTGATTTCGTTTTGTAAACTACTTTCAATTACACTATACCCTCGTAATTTATTTTTGTATAATAGCGATATAACTAACATCACTATAGAAGTCACGTAATCGCCGATTCAGAAGATTCAATTACTTCTCCCCGTATCGGTAAACATTACTTCTTTACGCATGGATAGTGGACACTCTCTTTGTAAATATTTGTCCTGTTTGTAACTTATCCATTCGATTTTGCATTCCTAAGCATTTAATATGTAATTAAACGA
The DNA here is from genome assembly GCA_949715645.1 of Portevinia maculata. NCBI lineage: Eukaryota > Metazoa > Arthropoda > Insecta > Diptera > Syrphidae > Portevinia > Portevinia maculata. The sequence continues at coordinate 273,645,450 of OX454526.1, read as the reverse complement.
CATGCGTGCGGAATTATGCATATTAAGATATCTAGTGCATTGTTAAACGAGTCATCATGACCGATGCATGATCATCCATTCTACAAACGATTTATTGTAACGCATCACATTGCCTACGACACGACCATAGATGTTGCTCTCGTGGAATACAATCGTTTTGGGTTGGGGGTAAGGTCAGGGGAGGCGGTATGTATTGAAGTGCAGATGTTATTTCATATTTCATGTCAATAAAAGTTGAATCCGCTAAAGATTAGTGGACAAGGCGATGGAAATGTCGGTGTTCAGCCTATCCAATATGACAGAATAGATATGAAGGATGGTCCTGGCATTGCAGAGATAACTAATGTCTTAAATCCTTTGCATGATATATACCTATGGCTTTTCCATTAGTATTTTCAACAAGATATGTAGATTTTCCGGTCTGTTTTACTATTCGACATTTAACGAACTTCTTACTTAATTTCGCGTTGAAATGTTTTGAAGCGTTGTTCAAAACGAAATTCCTTCGATATACCTCCTCTCCTGGTTTGAAGACTCGGATCGAGGATCTCAAATTATACGACTTCTCATTTCGTTTAAACGCGAGTTGCAAATTTTCTTTAACCTTTTCTCGGATAAGCTCTAACCTGTTAGACAATGGCAAATATTCGATTTCACTTTCGTTAAGTGCTTGAAGTTTCCTACTCAACTGGTACATTCTAGCATGTGTCGTCATATGTCTACCGAAGAGTATGAAAAAGGGCGTCATTCCTGTCGATTGATGGACAGAGGTGCATAATGCTTGTTGGATATCAGTGAGATGATTATCCCACTCTCTCTGGTCAGCCTTCAGATAAGTCCTTATAGCAGACAAAATTGATCGGTTAACTCTTTCAGATGAGTTGGCCTGGGGCGAATAGACTGCATTTTTAATATGAGTTGTGCCGTACTTGGAAAGGAAATTAGAAAATTCTTGAGAGACAAATTGTTTGCCATTATCACTGTGCAGATACTCAGGGACTCCAAACTTTTGGAAAACTTCGGTTTCCAAGAAGTTTATGGCTAATCTCGACGTTGCTCTCGGCATAGCTTTTAGGAAAACAAATTTCGATACATGATCTAGCACAATGAATATGAATAAATTACCTTTATTCGTACGCACATAAGGACCCATAAAGTCTACGTACAATTTCTGAAAGGGTAGGTCAATCTGATGTTGTGCACCCATTGGTGGTCTGAGCGTAAAGTTTGGTGCCTTGTTTTGTTTACATGAATCACAATTTCGAACAAAATTTCTGACTTGAAGAACCATGTTTGGCCAAAAGCATGTTTGCCTGATTCTCTCTAAGGTCTTGCGAATGCCTCCATGTGAACAATTAGGTGGACAATGGTTGTTTATTATAATTGACTGGGTCAACTCTGTGGGTATCCATAATTTCCATTGAAACTGCGTCCGCAAATTGTTCGACTCATTAGGAAAAGATCGCTTGTAGACTAAATTATCTTCAACTTTTAGATCAGGTAACTTGTCTTTATTTTTCTGAACAGTTTCAAGGAGCTCTAGATAGTCGGTTGACTTGAATTCGGGGGCATTTAGGTCGGGTAAAAAATAATCGTTAGGAGACAGCGATATTCCGTCTAAGTGCGTACGAGACAAAGTATCGGGCACTATATTCTGAGCTCCTTTTCGATGTTGAATGTCAAAAGTGAAATTTTGCAGTTTTAAGGACCAACGAGCAAGCCTTCCACTCAGGTCTTTGAGACCCATGAGCCATTTGAGGCTGGCGTGGTCTGATATTATTGTGAACGGAGTGCCTTCGATATATGGTCTGAATTTTATTACTGAGCGTAGCGCTGCCAAGCATTCCTGTTCAGTAACTGTGTAATTTCGTTGGCAGGCATTCAATTTTTCGGAGAAAAATGCTACCGGCTTTTCGTTACCTTCATCGTCATATTGGAACAAAACTCCTCCAATACCAGTGCTTGAGGCATCGCATTGAATAATAAAACGCTTCGAAAAGTCGGGATTGCTAAGTAATGGGGCTGAAATGAGCGATATTTTTAAAGCTTCAAAGGAACTGATAGCTTCCGGGGTCATCGTAAAAGTTTTTGATTTTTTTATTGTGTCGGTCAAAGGCGAAGCGATTGCGGCGAAGTTCCTAATAAACCTGCGGTACCAACCACAAAGACCAAGGAACCTTCTTACCTGCTTCGGCGAAGTTGGTATAGGAAAATCCTTGATGGCGGATACCGGTTTGAGGTGGCCTTGTCCGACAATGTACCCTAGGTAGCGGAGTTCCTTAAAACAGAAAAAGGATTTTTCAACATTAATCGTTAATTGAGCGGAATTCAAGCAATCAGCTACTTGGGACAGAAGAGCAAGATGTTGGTCAAAATCAGAAGAGATGATAAGGAGATCGTCAAGATAGACAAACACGCTTTCCCTGAGTGCACTGGGGATCACCTTATCCATTAACCGACACATCCTTTGGGGTGCATTACACAGTCCAAAGGGCATGACGGTGAATTGATAAAGTGGTCGTCCTGGCACAGTGAATGCGGTTTTCTCTCTTGAACTTTCCTCTAGAGGGATTTGCCAGAAGGCGTCCTTGAGGTCCACACTACTTATGTAATGTGTTTCCCCAAGACGACTGAGCAAACCTTCTATATGAGGCAAAGGATACGCATCTCTTTTAGTCAGAGCATTAACCTTCCGGTAGTCTAAACATAGTCTGTTTTTGCCTGGTTTCTTTATAAGGACCACGGGGCTACTCCAGGCGCTCTGGCTTTCTTCTATGACTCCCATAGACAACATGCGATCCAGCTGCTCATATATCATCTTCTGTATCACCGGTGATACTGGATAATGGCGTTGTTTCACCGTTTCCGCATTGCTAGTATCAATAACGTGTATTTCAATGTTCGTTTTACCCAAACCTAGTTTAGTAAACGACGGAAATTTCGAGACAACTGCTTTAAGCCTTTGGGTTTGAATCTCGTTCAACTCATGAGATGGAGGTGGGATCTTGGTTACCTTATCATGTGGAATATTACAAGTGGTTTCCGAAAATATCTCACTGATGACATTGGGGGCTATCTGAAATTTCGACCAGAAGTCTATGCCTAGATAAAGGGGAAGTGACAAGCTGGGTACAAGATATAAATTCATTTTATCCGTTTTATTTCCATGCTCTACTGTCACGTTAACGCGTCCAACTACCGGCTGGCCTTTCCCGTCGGCGGTTCTAACAGTGGAGTTGTAGGGAAGAATTGAAATATCTAGATTTTTCAAAAGCTGAATACAGCCGTTACCTAAACAGGATACGGAAGCTCCGCTATCAAGCAAGCCGGAAATCTTCTTGCCTTGAATGATAACTAAAAATAATGTAAAAGGTCTAGGGTCAATCTGTTTTTCAAGCATAGTTTCACTTATAAGCTTTCTATACATACGTCTTTTTCTAAATCGGAGTCTATTCTTTGAAATCTTTAAAGGTATGTCCAGTTTATTATTAAATTGAACGTTGAATATCCTTTTACGGATCTCGTGGTATTCAACTAAACGTTCACTATAAGGTTTCTTGTAAAAGGGCGTTGTTTTGTTAGGTAGATTAACGTCAGTCTCAGACGGCATAGAAAAATTGTGTGGCACAGAGTTTAGTTTAGGGTCTCTTTCGGACGAAGTACTACATTGCTTACATAAAATGAAATTTTTGTTAATATTATCTGGTACGTCGTTTTTATAATCGGTCGAGGTGTTCGTGGCAGCGTCTTTCTTGCCTATTCCGGGTTCGTCTGTGTCGAACAACACCTCCCGGAGTTGGTTTTGTTCGCGCTCAGGTTTCCCTTCGACGGATTGCACTTTGGGCAGTCAAGAACTGTGTAACCGTCTGTTCCACATCGATAACAGAAAATATTTCGAATGGGGGCAGTACAATTAATGAATACATGACCAGAACGTTTGCAATTAAAACAGGTGACCTGACCAAGAGGTGCCTTGTCAGGGATACTTTTTAGGACAATTTGCAAAAGAAACAGCTGAGATATCCTCAGAGGATTCAAAAAACATTTCGCTAGGCTGTCCGGGTGATGAATAGTCAAGTTCATGCACATATCTGGCATTATTAAAGCGATTTTGAGTGGAGTATCTAGACTGTAACATTTTTTCGGTTCGACGGCATTCATCACGAAACTGCTCGAACGTTTCTATCTGCATGGGATAGATGAAATTCATCAGTCTAGCATTGATGTTGTTTCTTACAATTTTAATGATATCTAGCTCCCGAATAGGATCTCTCAACTGACTTATGAGATGTCTTATGCTTGAGTAAAACTCATCAAAAGATTCAGTAGGCATTTGTCTTCGGTCCATAATCTGCTTCAAAATTTCGAAATCATTTTCGAAACTCTTGAACCGCTTGAAAAGGGCTGCTCTTAGCATGTGCCAATCACCTCGCGGATTATTACGCAAGTGTTGCCAAAACCAATCTTCAGCTGATCCTTTTACTAGATGGTGGAAATTCCTCATTACTTCTTCCCACGGACAATCGTAGTTAGATTTCAAAACTTCGACGCGGAAGACAAAATCTTCAATAGACATTCCCTTATCGGTACCGTCAAAGATTATTCCCCAACGATCCAAATCGAATTTTCGACTGCTAGGTCTGCGAACTGGTTGGTCGGAAATTTGTCTGTTTAGATGTTGTGATAAACGATTGCTATCACATTGTATTGGTTCTTGTGAAGCATTTATGTTATGATTTTGTGAGTTATTTCCTGATCGTGAATTATTATTCGAATTGTACACTGAATGACGTGTGCTATTTGCAATTGCCTCTTCATGATTCAAGTCCGGAAGACCTGGCTCGTAATTGAAGTTATTTTGGTTAGTCTGGGCTAGTGGATTATTTTGTTGTAAGTTTTCCAACGTATGTCCGACATTATCTCGAATTAGACTAGCTAATTCTCTAAATAATGCATTTTTCAACTCAACCAGGCTTGCTTCTACTACGCTTTTGATGTGATGTGTGATGTGCAAATGGCTATTTGTATGTGGCTCAGCTGGTAAATTGGGAAATGCATTCCCCTCAAACGCTAAGCGTCGGTTGAAAGGGTCAATGACCCTTGTCATTTGATCACTTGAAGGTATCATTGGGAGGGACAAAATTGGGTTTGAAGTAGTAGTTGTGGTTGTTAACAAATTAGATGTGACCGTTGTGGCGACAAATGTAGGAATAGCTGAATTCGCTGCATTAGATTGCAGAGTTTCATTCAGGCTAACATGTCTACTATTTCTTAGAGAATGATTAAGCTGACTATTAGTGACATTAAGAGAACGATTGATATCATTTGCTTCGATTGTTCCTAGTGATGGAGGTGAATGTCGAACGCGACTGTTGTTGGTATGTGGTAAAGGAAAAGGAGTATCTGGAATTGGTTGTCTATTTGTGAGCGAGCGGGTTTGCATGCTCCGATTGATATCGTGTGCTTGACTTCTGCTTTGTTTGGCTACAGCTCCTGTGTTTTTGTGTCCGTTGGTACTCATGGTTTGTATATTGTTAAATAAAGGTATGCAATTTATAAGAAGGGTTTGATAATATTAGTTTGTATGTTTATCCTCTTGTCGTTTTGTATTAACTTAATCGAGTATGTAAACGCGAAAAGATGAACATAAAGTATTACTACTTAATATGAATGGTAGGTGTAAGATAATTCGATTTCTTCGGAAACTGGGTATGCGTTGCAAAAAAAATATTGTTGGTATTTCTTAGTAAATTGTAAATTCAAAAATTTCGTAAATGTATTTGGTGATTTTGGTTGTGATCGTTGAAATAAATTTAGGAGTATGCAGATATGGGCGTAAGCATTTAACCAAAATGGAGTAAAATGCGACAAAAATAGGGCAGATCATGAACAATTGAAAATTCCTTGAATATTTAATGTACAGGTATGAGATGTATTTGGTGCATCTTTCTACTGCAACTTACAAATAGCTATACAGCCTTGATTGAAAGGACTCGTAGAAGAACTTATAATCTCCGCGATCTCGTGCTGTTTATGTCGACACTGTAAAAAAATGAATGTCCTAGTGCAACTGACTTCTAATGACCTAACGTCTCGATAGAACGGACTCCTAGGATTCATTATTATAAAATCACAGGTACTGACATAAGAGGACATTAAATAAAATATTCGGTGTTATGAAAATTAAATGTTGAGAACTAGACATTAGGATATTATGCAGTAGCTTGCAAGAATCCGCAAAAAAAATCTTGCAATGCAACTTTATGAAATTAGATGGCAAATACTGCTATTGATTAGTTATCCAATCTTGACATCTTACGCGAACTTTCATTGTCAAGACTGAAGACAAGTTGCTTGGTGTGTAGGCTGCCGAAGACAGGCCTCACGAGTTGGGCGCCAATTTTTTAGAGAGACCGGGAGGAGGAAGATGTTGTTAGGTAAACTTCGACCAAAAGCAAAGTTTCCATTTCCTTAGCAGAGGGTCGGCACGCTTGCGGTGGCTCGCGGCAATTCGCTAGTCGGTGGGGTGGTGTTCTTTCTACTTGTCTATCTGTTCCACAAAATAGATTATTCGTGCCGAGAAAAGAATAGGTTTCAATGTCTAGTATGTGGGAGGAATGTCTTTGTTCATATAGGTGATCTGCCTTAAAAGATGGGATGTAACTCAAGGCTACATAATCGTGGGAAGGGAGTGAAAAAAGAGAAGAGGGAAAACGAGACAACAAGGAAATAAGGCTGTCGCTGTTGATGACAGGGGATGATCTATAAGACATCCTTCGGCGGAACAAAATCATTCTTAATTATCATTACCTTCTTAGCTCTCGTTAAACAAAATTATAATTCGTTAATACGTATATGTATTACCCTCGGAAAGGAGGGGGTGGTGGTAATCGTAGATTTCTTTTCTTTTTTTTTCTTGGCCCCGGTATCACACGCGATAATGCGAAATAGTTTTTGATACCCGGTTTTCGTATTTTTGTTCCAAGAAACCTGCTCACGTACCTCACTTCAATGCAAACTCGGCTACTGAATGCCACCCATCGACACGACACAAAAAGAAAATGTCACGATCCGCTTTAAATTGTTCACTGCCAAAGAGTCAAAGAGAGAGTACATTGGCAATGTCGGCTTTTATAGTGGCCATGGCTTGTGAAATTTTTTTTTGCAACTTCCTGAGTGAAGATGGTGGCCATTGGAAGCAGTTACAGGGGTTGTCTTGTGTCATTGTGAGCTAGGCGTACAGTGGTTTGCGCAACGAATTGTGCTTTCAAAAAAAGATGTTGTTTTATATTTTTAATTAAAGGCGTACGCTACAGTTACTTGAAGTAAATAAATAAAAAATTTGACATAAAACACACAGCGACTGATCAAGAGTTCTGACCGCCCTAGGCTAATTATAAGGACGCGCCCCCAACAGGTGTGTTACGACCTAAAAAGTAGTAAGTGAGTAGAGTAGTAGTGTGAAAATGTTGACATGGTTCATAGTACCTATAAACGTTTTCAGATCGATCTGCAAGCGAAACTAACGTTGTCCTTTAATCCTGATGACATTCAACCTTACGGTGGCAAATCATTTTTTAATCTGACCGTACATAAAGGCAAAGTACCTCACGCATTATAAGACCATAATCATGACAAGTGACTGCAGGCTACCAAGTAGAAAACCAAATCCATGTCGTGTTTGGCCGCATGACTTGTATTTTCTTAGTTTCTATAGACAACTAAGTTGCCATTGACCAGGAGCGTGGTCTTCTAGTGTGTGAAGTTGCTTCGACTTGAGTATTTTTTTAAAATATTTACACTTCTGTTATTGTTAAAAAAAAGACGAGAGCATCATACAAGTGAAACATTTTTGCAACTGATTAATGATTTATTTGAAAATTATAGTAATTAAGTAATTATTATTAGATTATAAAAAATTCCTTTTTCGTGCTTTAGCGTTTGCAAATCTTTCCACAATTTTTTCAAATTTAATAGTTTGTAAAAAATCGCTTTCTATATACATTAGCGAGAGCGCTGCAAGTTTTTGCTGGCGGAGTGTGAAGCGCAAGTAATTTTTTACCCTTTTAAGTGCTGAAAAAGACCCTTCGCCGCTGCAGTTGGTAACACTCATTGTCAAACAAATTCTTAATATTATCTCCACATTCGGGAACATGCATGAAATATTAAAACTTTTCATTAACTGCAACAAACCCTTTGGGGTTCTGGCAGAAATAGAATGCTCGGCCTCGGTGTCAGATTTTAAAAACTGCGCCAAATGGACGCATTATTCTGCAAAGGTTTCTTCTAAATCAGTGGCATATAGTTGTTTTAACTCCGTTGCTTTGCTTCTAATAAATTCGCTGTCGTCTAGTTCATGCAGTTTCCATAAGAAACCAAACTTTGTGTTTACTGTATTATAAATAATTTGACGGTTTTTTAAGTGCACTTTCAGACAATCAATAGCTGCATAATAATTTTCAACGATGAAAGCTCGTCTCCCTTCTAACTCAATGTGCCCCGTTTTAACTTCATCAAAATGAAATTTTGGTTTCTTTCTTCTTCTTACATCTTTTTTGTATGTGGTCACTTCGCATCTCTTGATTGCCTCTGATTCAAAATTTTCGAACTCTTTTTCGTCACGCAACGTATCAAGATAAACATTTAATGTCTCATAAAGAGTAACAACGTTAGATAAATCAACAGAACTTGCTTGTAGCTGTGCACTAACGATTTGAAACTTTACGAGCACAGAGTTCCAAAAGCACAACATTATTGTAATTTCTAGAGTTTTAATTTTTTCCAGTATTCCTTTTGCTTCTATTTTGGTCTCTTTACTTTGATTTTCATCTTCGCAAATAGAGTTTAATGTTTCCAGAACTTGTTTGTATGAACTGTATAAGGCTTTGCTTGCATCTGCTCGCGCACTCCATCGAGTTTTCGATAGATTTTTTAGTACCGTCGATTTTTCATCCAATTTGGATAACAAAATTTGCCATCTGCTTGTAGATCCAGAAAAAAAATTGTATAATTGTTGTTCCAGTGTAAAAAAAGCAGCTGACTCGTCACTACTTTCCGCGGCAGCAGATCCCACGAGTTGTAGAGAATGGGCTGGACAAGGAACAAAAGTAGCCAATGAACTTACATCAGCTACATTACAGCTTTAATTCTTGACTGAAGACCTTTGTATTGACCAGACATATTCCTAGCATTATCATAACTTTGGCCGCGACAGTCTTTAATATCAAGTTCCAAAGTTTTATCAATTGTCGCAAGAACAGCCTTCTCCATGTCTTCACCTTTATGACCGCAATTGGGTAAAAATGTGATAAAACGTTCTACAGGTTCTCCGTCAGTCAAAATATAACGAATTATAAATGTCTACTGATCGATGTGTGAAATATCTAGATTAGAATCAATGCTAATCGAATAATATTTTGCTTTTTTTATTTCTCCTATAATCGAAAGTCGAATTTCGTCAGCGAGAAGTAAAATAAATTCATCGATTACAGAGGATGACAAGTACGGTGGAGAACCTCTGCCTTTTTGTCCAAATCTCACCAAATGTTCAGCCATGAAAGTATCAAATTTAGATATAAGCTCAATACAGCCAAGAAAATTTCCGTTTAGTGCAGATCCAATAATTTCATTTTGACCGTGAAATGGAAGCCCACGAGAAGCTAAAAACTTAATTGTTTCTATTACCCGTAGTAATACATTTCGCCAATAAGTTATTTCTTCATTATATTGATTGACTATTTGGGTATCCAGTCGTTGTAAAAGTTTACCTCTACATACATATTGTCCCAAACATTTACGATGATCCGGAGAGTTGTCATGATCAGTTATTAAGTTACAATTTGTCCAGTCATTAAATCCACTTTTGGCAAATACGGATGTTCCTCCAAATAATTTGCAAGGACCACAAAACACGTGACCTGTGGATTCTGAGTATACTAACCAGCTTCTTTTCACATTTTCGCCATTAACAAGCTTTTTCTCAAACATATTTTTAGATAGAAACCTTTTTTGATTTTTATACTGCCTTTCTGATCTGGAAAAATCTAATTCTTCGTTTTGTTGCAGTGCATTTTTAACAATATAATCTCGAAATTCATCATTTACTTGCCACAGTGCAGGGTCACTTGACGAAATAGACGACTTTTCTTCTTTAAGAATTTCGTCTTCATTAGAGATCGTCGCCGTCGTCGGCATCGTCGCTACTATATGGCTAGTGTTGGACGGAGAAACGTAACAGTCCGCGGTAGAGGAACCAGGGCAAGAAATCGCTGGCGATAATGCAGCATTCGTCACCGTTTCATTCCTTTCTGCAGAGTTCGTACAAAATGGTTCTAGTTTACGAGTATGTTTCAAAATGTTTTCTATTTTCTTTTCCTTTTCTTTTGCCTTTTTTCTGTATTTTGCTCCACTTGGCTTTTTTACTATCGAACTACTCTCATTACCACTCATAGTCTTAAAAAAAACACGGAAATACTAATTATAAGAACAACCACTCTCTTTGACAACTGTTTTAATAATAATGTGAATAATTCTTTACAAAACTAAGGTAATACTAATAAAGTATTTCTTAAAATATATAACATTTTATGATTATTGCTTATTAATAGTTATTAGGATAACAAAGGGTTAATTGCTGGAAATTATGCTGACATGTAGGTGTTAGGTATTTATTGGTGGAAATCCGGTGATTGGGTGTTCGGTCATTGCGGAAATGTGCACTTTATGATTATTGCTTATTAATAATTCTTAGAATTACATAGTTCTTCTTACGGCTGGAGATATGCTGACATGTAGGTATTAGGTATATATTGGTAGACATCCTTTGATTGGGAGCAAAGTATACTAACTATTAACCACACCGGGGAGTGGGGAGTCCCCGCCAGAGTATATCCATATAACGACGTTTTCTTTATCAGTTCTTATCAGCAAGTACGTCTGTGTCACACAGACACTAGAAGTCAATGGATATATTAAGTACTGTGTAAGCTAGAGATACTCTCAAGCGCATTTAGTTTTAGTGTTTTGTCTCGGTCTAGTAGAAATATGTATGGTAGATGCAATGATGCTAGATAAGTCGATGCGGAGACACGATTTCAGCGCGCCCCCCGATCCTCGCGCCCTACGCTGCAGCGTAGTTAGCCTAAGGGTTAATCAGGCCCTGAAAACACACAAGTGTTTATGGATTCTTGAGAATGGTAAGGGAAATAAATCTTCTTCCCAGTGCTCCTCAAGAGAAACACATTAAAAAACATAGGGACGGGCTACAGTCCGCTTGGGCGAACTGTTGGATACCCTATTCTTATTCCTATCCCTCATAAGTGGGCGTGACAAAAGTCTAAGTATGGTTAAATTGTTAAGAACGCTCTACATATTTTGTTATATAACATTTAAAGGATTTTATCAAAAAAAACGCTCCCTAGCTCAAACTTGGGTGTTTCAATAAAATTGTTTTATTTAATTGTGGGCGTGTCAGTAGGCGGATTTAAAAAAAAATAACACATGAGCATAAAGGGCCCCTAGAGAGTATATATTATAAATTTCAGCTCCCTAGCTCAAACTTTGGATTTTCAAAAAAATTGTTTTATTTATTTGTGGGCGTGTCAGTGGGCGGATTTTGAAAATATTTATACATGAGCTTAAAGGGCCCCTAGAGAGTATATATTATAAATTTCAGATCCCTAGCTCAAACTTTGGATTTTCAAAAAAATTGTTTTATTTATTTGTGGGCGTGTCAGTGGGCGGATTTTGAAAATATTTATACATGAGCTTAAAGGGCCCCTAGAGAGTATATATTAAAAATTTCAGCTCCCTAGCTCAAATTTTGGTTTTTCAATAAAATTGTTTAATTTTTTTGTGGGCGTGGCAGTGGGCGGATTTTAAAAATTTTATATCCCGAGCAGTTTTAGGAGTCATAGATCATATATAAAAAATTTCAGCTTCCTAGCTCAAAATTCGATTTTTTCCAAAATTTTGTTTTTTTGAGTTTGTGGGCGTGTCTGTGGGCGGATTTCAAAAATTCGTAAACTTGATTATTTCGGGACCCTAGAGAGTATATGGTTAAAATTTCAGCTCTCTAGGTCCAGTTTAAAGGCCTAATTTTTGCCGACGGACGGACGGACGGACGGACGGACGGACGGACGGACGGACGGACGGACATGGCTAGATCGACATTACTATCGATGCTGATCATAAATATAGTAACTTTTAGGGGTCTACGGGCAATATTAAGGTATGTTACAAACTATGCGTCAAAATTAATATACCCCTAGAATAGGGTATAAAAATACTATTAAATTGTACTGAAATTGCAATGTAATTTGAACAACATTAGACTCTACAATACAAAGAAATACAACAAAGTAATATACAGATGACATAAAAAAATCAATCATGCGTCTAAAATCAAGCATGATACTTAGAGAAACAATTTTTCTTAAAATAATAAATGGAAAAAACCGACCAGCACTACAGAAAGAAGAAGTCCGATGATCGGTTGTAGCAAACCGTGAAACAGCGCTTTAACTCCGGCCGTCCAAGATAATAGGCGAGGAGCCACCAAACATGAAAGTTCCGTCATCACGCCTACTAATACTTAACACTCAGACGAATAAGATTTGCTTGGTCGGCGTAGATTTAATGGGCCGAAAACATTTTAAATAAATTATAATATTATTAAATTTCCATCAGTTTTTTCTAATATTTCGGATTTTGATCAATCTCATATTCTTTGAGAAAAAATCCGGCCGACCAATGGTTTTTAACCGGAAAGGTCGCGCAAACCTATTTAAATGGTGTGATAAAGGGGTAAAATTTATCCATTATCACGGAATCCTTTTTTTTTCATTTTACGCGTTTTGATGTTAGATTCATAAATATCTTGGTATGCGTGCTTACAAACTGCTGGAAGTATCGCGCATAACAGAATTAATTATGTGGTTAGAGATTATACGGTGATGGATTTTACTTCATTCAAGACATTTCTTTCGGAGTCATATCTTTCTTCTACCTCTAGTTTCTTCCTGTATCGCAAGGACACTCGCAAATCAAAAACTCCTCAGTCAAACAGTCGCAGATAGTTAAGGTTGCGCGGTGGACTCTATATCAAACAACAACAATTCCATACTATACATATAAAGTTTAATTTTATTATTTTTATTTATTTATTGCCGACTCGTTTTGAGAACTTTTAAGTTGGGGATGAATTCTAGCCTTCGTCTTCGCCTGATAATATTTATATAATATTTCTTCAACTTTTAACGGTGCTGAAAAGGTTTCCGTGATAATGGATAAATTTTACCCCCTTATCACACCAGGTTTGCGCGACCTTTCCCGTTAAAAACCATTGGTTGGCCGGATTTTTTCTCAAAGAATATGATATTTCCCACAATGTCTATGAGATTGATCAAAATCCGTGATGACAGAAGAAACTGATGGAAATTTAATAATATTATAATTTATTTAAAATGTTTTCGGCCAATTAAATCTACGCCGACCAAGCAAATCTTATTCGTCTGAGTGTTAACTTTTATTTTTATACCCTATTCTAGGGGTATATTAATTTTGACGCATAGTTTGTAACATACCTTAATATTGCCCGTAGACCCCTAAAAGTTACTATATTTATGATCAGCATCGATAGTAATGTCGATCTAGCCATGTCCGTCCGTCCGTCCGTCCGTCCGTCCGTCCGTCCGTCCGTCCGTCCGTCGGCAAAAATTAGGCCTTTAAACTGGACCTAGAGAGCTGAAATTTTAACCATATACTCTCTAGGGTCCCGAAATAATCAAGTTTACGAATTTTTGAAATCCGCCCACAGACACGCCCACAAACTCAAAAAAACAAAATTTTGGAAAAAATCGAATTTTGAGCTAGGAAGCTGAAATTTTTTATATATGATCTATGACTCCTAAAACTGCTCGGGATATAAAATTTTCAAAATCCGCCCACTGCCACGCCCACAAAAAAATAAAACAATTTTATTGAAAAACAAAAATTTGAGCTAGGGAGCTGAAATTTTTAATATATACTCTCTATGGGCCCTTTAAGCTCATGTATAAATATTTTCAAAATCCGCCCACTGACACGCCCACAAATAAATAAAACAATTTTTTTGAAAATCCAAAGTTTGAGCTAGGGAGCTGAAATTTATAATATATACTCTCTATGGGCCCTTTATGCTTATGTGTAAATATTTTCAAAATCCGCCCACTGGCACGCCCACAATTATTATTATTTTTTTTTTTTTTGAAAATTCAAAGTGAGCTAGGGAGCTGAAATTTATAATATATACTCTCTAGGGGCGCTTTATGCTCATGTGTTAATTTTTTTAAATCCGCCTACTGACACGCCCACAATTAAATAAAACAATTTTATTGAAACACCCAAGTTTGAGCTAGGGAGCGTTTTTTTTTGATAAAATCCTTTAAATATTATATAACAAAATATGTAAAGCGTTCTTAACAATTCAACCATACTTAGACTTTTGTCACGCCCACTTATGAGTGATAGGAATAAGAATAGGGTATCCAACAGTTCGCCCAAGCGGACTGTAGCCCGTCCCTATGTTTTAAATCCGCCTACTGACACGCCCACAATTAACTAAAACAATTTTATTGAAACACCCAAGTTTGAGCTAGGGAGCGTTTTTTTTTTTGATAAAATCCTTTAAATGTTATAGAACAAAATATGTAGAGCGTTCTTAACAATTCAACCATACTTAGACTTTTGTCACGCCCACTTATGAGGGATAGGAATAAGAATAGGGTATCCAACAGTTCGCCCAAGCGGACTGTAGCCCGTCCCTATGTTTTATTTAAAATTTTAGTAGGCGTGATGACGGAACTTTCATGTTTGGTGGCTCCTGGGCTATAAGGTTGTTCAATGTTCATTCAAAAACTCAAAACTAAACAATTTTCGTTTGTTTATTTTTTTGATGGAATTACTGAGTTTATATCGGCCTTTGAAATTTAGTCACATGTGGACATTTTAACATTGACATTCTTTAAAAAGATTCAAGAGCACATCAATTGCTCGATGCTGTTTCTGTTTCAGGACAATATGTTTTAAACTTATTTATTATACCCTATTTTAAGGGTACCTATGTATATTAATGTTGACGCGAAGTTTGTAACATACTCGTACCTTAATATTGCCCGTAGACCCCTAAAAGTTACTATATGTATGATCAGGATCGATAGTAATGTCGATCTAGCTATGCCCGTCCGTCCGTCGGCAAAAATTAGACCTTTAAACTGAACATAGAGAGCTGAAATTTTAACCATATACTCTCTAGGGGTCCGAATTAATCAAGTTTAAGAATTGTTGAAATCCGATAAAATTTCTACAATCCGCCCACGCCAACAATTTTATTGAAAAGTCAAAGTTCGAGTTAGAAAACTGACATTTATAAAATAGACTCTCTAGGTGCCCTTTATAATTATGTATGTTAAAATATTTTTTAGATCCGCCTACTGACACGCCCACAATTAAATAAAACAATGTTATTGAAAAACCAAAGTTTGAGCTAGGGAGCGTTTTTTTTTTTACAAAAGCTTCGTTTTTTTCGATTAAATCCTTTAAATGATATATTATAACAAAATATGTAGAGCGTTCTTAACAATTCAACCATACTTAGGCTTTTGTCACGCCCACTTATGAGAAATAGGAATAAGAATAGGGTTTCCAACAGTTTGCCCAAGCGGACTGTAGCCCGTCACTATGTTTTTTTTATGAAGTCTGATATTTGATGTGATTGCTTATGAATTTTTGATTTTAATTCTTATGTACACTTATATACTTACATAGATAATATCAATATGTATTTTTTTGTATGTTTATTGTTTTTAGTTCAACTTTAAAACGCAATGAAGTATGTTATGTCATATAAAAACTTAAGCCACTTATTAGTTCCAAGTTGTTATCTTTTATCAAAACCAAATACTAATTATTAAATTCTAATTTACCTTTTTGTGATTTCTGCTTGTAATTAAAGCAAATAAGTATGTACCAACCTATAAATTAATTTTGTTAGAGAAAGGCTTATACCACTTTGTAATATAGCGTTCAAGTATGTATTACTTTATTAATATGGTTTGTTAGATTTTGGAATTTTAATGAAGAGTTCTTGAATTAATAATAAAATTTGTTTTCTATGTTTTGTTTGTAATTTTGTGTTATTTTCTAAAGGAGATATAAAGGAAAATGGATACTATTTGTTTGAAAATGATACTAAAAAATGTCTATTTGGCGCCCCACTATCCGCCCGATGCTGCCACTACTCAACGATTACAAGTGCACAAACGAGAATCGTACGGTACCTGAAATAGCCAGGCAAAAGCAACAGCGATGGAGTGGGATGGAGTTCGATGAAATACCCAACGCTGTGGCTTTTTGTTTTGTTGTTTTTGACACTGACATCGGCACATGTACTGTGCGAATTTAATTACTTGGCTGCGTTACACTGGGCGATTTTTTTTTGTTCGCAAACTCTACCAGGGGTAACTGTTGGTCTGTTGAGCGAAACTGGCAAAAATCAAAACGCGTGCGCACGCGACGGAAGGCAATCATTAACTGATACTCTTAAATAAAGCTCTTACCGGATATTGGAATATATAATGTTAATTATTATACTTGGGTATATAATATGTATACTGTCTGGATACTGTCTTTTAAGAAAATAACCCGAGCGAATCAGGAAATTTTTTAAATCCTTCGATAATATGCAAAACAACAAATGCAATATGAAAAAAGGCTATAGATATTATGTTTATGTTGTAACAAGCAAATTCGTATTAGGCAGATAAATTCAATTTTTATGATGCTTTTCCCGATAAGATCATAAAATTAGTCCTTTTTTTTCGTTTCACCAGTTACCGAACAGTAACTAAATCTACCTGTTATCATAGTTTAAATCAAATATTAGAGCATTAAGAGTAGATACCAGGGACATTAGTTCGACCTGCACAGGACTTTAGCGAAACCCGACAACTCTGAAGTACTACTCAACAAGAAGACACTATGAGGAGGCAGGAATCGCACAGCCGATCAACAAATTTTTGATGGAACTATCAGGAAGTCTCATCTGAAACCTTGCAGACCACCCAAACACAGAAGTCGATGAATTAACCCAGCAACAACATGGAACCAAGCCATCGTTATCTAAATCCTCGTGCCATAACGGATGCGAGATTTGACGACATCATCCACAACGAAGATACTCCGTTCTACGAAAAATCGGTAAGTCATTACAGGGGATATCTTACTCGCTGTAATCAACGCTAATGCTATATAATATTATTTTCTTCCCAACAGGAACAATTAGCTATTAATTAATTAAAAAAAGACATCATAAATAGATTAAGAGTAGTCATAAATATAGTTTTGTAAAACTTTTGTGAACCTAGCCATAAGAAATTCGTCGGGCCCCTTTTGTTGAGCCGACTTTTTCAATTTTAGGTATAAGTCTAGATATAAGTCAATTTGCTTATATTGAATAAAAATAATTTCCCAATCGTTAATCGTAATCGGACCTTAGTTCAAAACATAATTTCATAGAAACAACAACTATGAATAAAAAAAATCCATTAAAAAAGGACGAAGTAGGCCCAATTCGAGCTTTCCAGGAACAAGGCAAAACTTTCCGTTTTATAGCCAGTAAGATTGGAAGAGTGCCATAGCTATCTTAAGGACCCTGCGCACTATTGAACAAACTGGAAAGGAAGGGTAAGCAAAGCAATAGCAAGTCAGGATCCACAGGCGATACTGAGAGCTGCTTCATAATTTACCAATACATATAGGTAAATAGCCTTGTGTCAATCGTCAAAGTGAAGACAGATACTCTGTGTGATAACCCCACTCCACCAACATTAAATTACATAAAAATGATCGGAACCAAACCATATTTCATTGAGAAGTAGAATTTTCTACATTTTAGAGTAATTTGATTTTCAATAAAAAACACTATCAGTCTCATTAGACGTTTGACTTTTGTAGTTCAGCACTGAACAAGTCGTGAGCAAATAGATCATGCTTTGAACCGAGCGTGCTCAGAGCGTTCTGATTTGTTTATGAAATACTTTTGAACGCTCGTTATTTCTAGCTTTCATATGACTAGCATCATGTTTTTTTTAGATAAAAATTCTTTTATTAAATGTATGTTATATATTCTACTTTAATTGTTTTTGTTGTCCTTTATTTTGTTGTCCTTTATTTTCAGCTCTCTGAGTCCGTCCTTTATTGTGTCCAGTTTTTTATTCAAACTGCTCCGTCAATTTATTCTGAGTTCATAGAGTGCAGTCTGATCAAGGTTAGGTTAGGTTAGCTTTAGGTAGCTGTCGGCAGAAGCCGACACACTTAGACCAATTTAGGACCATTGTGATACTACCTATGAATTATCTACCTCAACTCTATAGATGGGACTGGCCAACGACACGCGGTTGTTCTCAAACGGTCCCCCATCTACGTACTAATCGCGCCCAACGTCGTTTAATTGCGGTGATCTGACGAGAACCGATTAACTCGACGTGGTATGGTCATTGGTTAACGCGATCTGATCAAGCTCTGAACAGAAAAAGAAATACAGTTTGAGCGCTCTTTCTGAGCTAAAAAAACAACACAAACTCTTTTTTTGACAACTCCGTCTTTGCTCTGAACTAAAATAGAAAAACGCCTAATGATATGCGGGGTGATACCATGACATGTATTGACGACCTGCAAGCCAGCTAATGACGTTTTTCATTGAAAAAAGATTTGCTCTTTGCTTCTACTCAGTAAAGAAGTAATCCGAGGCCTGCGGATGTTGATTGAGATCGAAACAGCAACCCTACAAACGGACCAGGGTGCTACAAAGTGGGGGGCTACGATTCCTTTAACTCTGATCCTAACCTCGACGTTAAAGCAATGAAAAAGAATGGGATATTAATGCTAATCAAAAACATTCTAGACAAACAAGAGAACACAAAGTATATTTCTGGCCGCAATACCCGCCATGCAATTAATGACCATCAGTTCACCCTCAAGCCTGTATTCGGACGTACAGTGAAGTACAAAGAATTTTTCCTCAGCCGTACAACACGAATGTGAAATACTCTTCCACGCTCTATTTTTCCTTTACATTATAATTTACAAACATTTAAAACCAACGTGCATCGCCAACTCTCCTTTTCTTCTAATCCTAATTACCCTAACGCCTTACACAGCGCGGGCCAATACATAATAAGGGTTCTAAAAAAAATCCTTTTAGTACGTGTAAATTATAAAAAAAAAATTTGTCAAAAAATGTATCTCATATCCAGTTTTTATTAATTAATATCAGATCGGTGTCGTAAGCAAGCAACTACAAGACTCGCGTGATGAACAAGAAGCAAATCCTCTTAGATTCAAGTGGCTTTGCAATGGACCTCACACTGGTCTAACTGTGTCTGCTTCTTTTTATTAGCCACTTCGACCGAACCGAGGTAGGTCAATAAAACAGAAAATTAACTTCCGAAAATTGGCGAATACCAACCAAGTTTTCATATCGAAACGCTCCCTTGATAGTTGTAATGCTGATGCATTACTTGGTCCTTTTTTATTCGTAAGACTAGCACTCAATGGTATGGCATTCAACTAACACATACATTAAAGTAGCTATTACGAACTTTTCTTCAAACTAAAATAACAGCTCTTCGACACGCTTGCTACTTTTACACTAATAACAGTTCACATGCATCAATATAATGAAAAGGAGTTGGTACTTAAGTCCGCACACCAACAACTAGGTCTAGGCGTATGACCATACCTAACAACGTGCTATGTCCTCCTGGTAGCACAAATTCACTGAAGTTAATATAATTACCAATCCTAACGGCATCCAGTAGTGAATAATATCATTTCATGGTGTACGGCCCATATGCGGTTTTAATTTAACTTTTTCATTTCGATTCCCTGAAGAGGGGACTCAAACTTGTGTCGCGTGATACTTGCAATTACAAGGCAAAGCGCTTTGCGTTTGACTTAAATTCTGAGCGTTTAATTTGAGGAATCACATGAAATTTGTCTGTCACACTGAAATCGGTCCTTGCAGTTCAGTGAACCTAATGGTAGCTATTAATTTGGGTAATGAACTTTTTTTTGAATTGGTAATAAGAAGGGAACTTTTTTCGGATTTGGATTTTATCAAAATTAAATAATTATAAAAAGCATACCTAGAGCAAATCATATTTGTCTTTTTTTTTATTTCAATTAAAAATATTTTT
This sequence comes from Portevinia maculata, assembly GCA_949715645.1. Taxonomy (NCBI): domain Eukaryota; kingdom Metazoa; phylum Arthropoda; class Insecta; order Diptera; family Syrphidae; genus Portevinia; species Portevinia maculata. The sequence goes on along the minus strand of OX454526.1, from coordinate 273,625,216 downwards.
CTTACTGTGTAGAGAAAAAATACACTGGTCTCAAACTTTGTATATATAAACAGATTTCATGGGTTATATTTTTTTTAATATGCAGAGTATAGAAGAAATAAATGGTTTTTTAAATGGCGCAATGCCCTAATCTAATTGCACCTAACGAACCCAACAGTTTCAAAATTGAGCTTATACACTGGCGATCACAAAGATGAGGCCATACATTTTGCAATCGATTTTCAGTCTTTATACCTGTTGGAATACCTGTTGGAAATTGTACACCCAGAAACTTTTACCACCTGTGAACAGCTAGTAAGGTTAAAATATGATAACAGATAAATTTGGTTACTGTTCGTTATCAAGTAAAAATAATTGAAGGACTGATTTTATGAACTTATTTCGAAACCATCATAAAAATTGAATTTATCTACTTTATCCCAATTTTTTTGCAACATACACAGAACATAGGTATACTCTTTTTTCATATTGCATTTGGTTTTTCCCATATTATAGAAGGATTTAAAAAATATCGTAAAATTAAACCAAAAAACTACATATTCGTACCTAATCAAGTGAAAAAGAGGGTATTATTGAATTTTCAATCACAAGATTCTATTAGCAACTCTGGCCTCTAGGTACCTATATCCCAATGATAAATGTAAGGACAAACAGAAACAACTACCATTTCTTACCGAAGCATCAAGTGCATAAACAAAACTAGTGAAAATTAAGAAAATAAAAATAACAAATAAAAAAGCACCTCCCAGCCTTCTACAAATAAGTTCTTATATCTGATTTCATCTTAGTTGTAATTGTAACATGTTTATGTTGTTTGTACTAAAGTGCACATACTGTACGTAACCTATACATGGACTGTGGTCTATCCAACTTCAACTGAAAATAGTTCTTTATCGGCGCGTTATTACGTTCCACAAAAATGTATAATCTCAATTTAGTGTACGTGGCGACATCTATTGAGGTATTAACCAAGTTTGTGGTATTGCTCTATATGTTATGTACAATGTACATACTCAATGACAATGTTTAACATTATAAGAATATATATGTATGTGTATAGAATCGATAAATTTATGTGCACTGAAATGGTTTGTGTATGAACTGAATTTTCTTATCAACTAAAAGTATGCAATGAACTATGTCAACAAAGTTAACCGTTAACCGAAATTCATAATCTGGATAGTCGAACTTAAGGATTCTAGTTTTGATTTTATCAAATAACCTAAGGGTGCATGTTTTATAGAAAAGCCACCAATGCTCTGGAAAATATATAGCTTTCAAGCTAACTTAAATGGAATTCATGAATCATGAAAATCCATGAAAATGTATATGCAGGTCTATAAATTATGGTTCATAAAATATTTGTGATTATATCAATAACTTAGTGCACCACTCATGTTATTGTTACATCCAGGCTAGGATTCGAAAAGATAAAACGTAATTCTATTTAATTAATCTTTATTGGTTCTCTTTCAATTTAATTCTTGATTATTATTCTAATAATTCCCTTATTTAATTCAACAATTCACTTTCACAATTAATCACTTTAAATAAACAATCACTTTTCTCTTATTCAATATTCTCTATACTTTTCACTACTGTCATCTATCGCCCTTCTTTATCGCGGTTCACAACTCGAATGTCTTGGGTGCTCCTGCGACATCTATTTATATCTCCTAGTGACACCTCTCGAAATTTCCAGATTCGTTAAGAAGGTTCGTTAAGTTCAGAAGGTTCGAGAACAACATACCAACACAGCTACTCAAACTGCTATTCCAATGCTGCCAAAATCGGTAATATGGCTACTTTTACTCTCTACTAGATGGCGCAGTTGACCAATTAATGCTGAATGACACAGTTCAAGCAAACATACAACATTATGTAGAATTGGTAAAGAGAGTAGAAGACCTTGCTGAGACCAGTGAAAGTTGAATAATTTTTCCTGTTTCCTTTCTGTTTATGACTCGGTATATCCTTAAAGCTTTTTCATTTAATTGAAGTGTGATTGGCGTTAATAAAAAACAAGTTACAGCTCAAACCAAACCATCAAAGTGGTACAGATGTACATATCTACTAAAGTTAGAGGCGAAAATACTACCGTCCCTTAAGGTAATAGCATCCACTTTTTATTGCATTAGTTTTTCCATTATTTTTCTCAAAACTGTTGATTATTTCACTTTAGCCCTTAAGACTTTAAAAAACATAAGGAAAGGCTAAAGTTCGCTAAAGCAAACTGTTCGATACCCTTTTCCCATTCCTATCACTCAAAAAGAGGGCGTGGCAAATGTTTTACAAAACTGTTTCGTTTTAGGTTTTTTAAGGATTTTATCCAAAAATGTCGTGTGTTTCCCTACAAAAAAGCCGCCTAAAAAGTGGGTGCTTTGCGAAGAACAGGACTTTCATTGTCACTGATTTCTTTGGTAAAACTTTTTTTTTTTTTAAATACAGTGTCAGTTAGCGGATTTTAAAAAAATCTTTACACCTTATCATTTCGGGGCACTTCAGTTTATACGTTCCAAATTTAAGCTTTCAAGCTCGAATTTAAGGGCCTCCAAATTGTTGGCCTAACTTCGATTCGATTACGCTTACTACAAGATGTTCTTTTGGAAGCGTCAATGTTCTCTCGTCCCGCTGGTCCCTCAAGTGTTTAAGGGGAAATCTCCTATAGTTATTAAGTGCTCAGCTATATGGAGTCTTAACTACAAAAGATTCGTATTTACCATTTGGTTTCCAAGTCCTTTCATTTAATTTTTATATTCGAGCCAACTCGAATTTTTTGGAGTTGAATTCTACTTTTTGTAATCCGAGTAAGTTTTTCCTAATTGTCTTTTAGACGCGTACAGCATGAACAAAAGGGGAATATTTCATAGAAGAACAGCTTTTTGCATGCTAGCATTTCGCGAGAAGTGGCACTTGGACCAAGGCACAAACGAACCACTTACAACACCCCTACTTCTCTCTAAAATAGGTATCGACAGACTCTCATTTTCGCTTTTTACAGCATAGTCAAATTGAAACATAGGGACGGGCTACAGTCTGCTTGGGCGAACTGTTGGATACCCTATTCGAATTCCTATCCCTCATAAGTGGGCGTGACAAAAGTCTAAGTATAGTTGAATTGTTAAGAACGCTCTACATATTTTGTAGTATAACATTTCCCTAGCTCAAACTGTGGTTTTCAATAAAATTGTTTTATTTAGTTGTGGGCGTGTCAGTAGGCGGATTTAAAAAAAATTAACACATGAGCATAATGGCCTTCTAGAGAGTATATATTATAAATTTGAGCTTCCTAGCTCAAACGGTACAAAAGCTCTTTTAGGTCAAAGTACCCCCCCCCCCCCTTTATAAATCGCCTTGGCGAGCTCAAACTTTGGATTTTCAAAAAAAAAAAAAAATTTTTTAATTATGGGCGTGTCAGTAGGCGGATTTTGAAAATATTTACACATGATCATAAAGGGCCCCCTAGAGAGTATATTATATATTATAAATTTCAGCTCCCTAGCTCAAACTTTGGATTTTCAAAAAAAGTGTTTTTTTTAAATTGTTGGCATATCAGTAGGCGGATTTTGAAAATATTTACACATGGGCTTGAAAGGCGCCTAGAAAGTATATATCATAAATTTCAGCTCCCTAGCTCAAATTTTGGTTTTTCAATAAAATTGTTTTATTTAATTGTGGGCGTGTCAGTGGGCGGATTTTAAAAATTTTATCTGCGGAGCAGTTTTAGGAGTCATAGATTATGTATAAAAAATTTCAGCTTTCTAGCTCAAAATTCGTTTTTTCCGAAAATTTTGTTTTTTTAAGTTTGTGGGCGTGTCTTTGGGCGGATTTCAAAAATTCGTAAACTTGATTATTTCGGGACCCTAGAGAGTATATGGTTAAAATTTCAGCTCTCTAGGCCCGGTTTAAAGGTCTAATTTTTGACGACAGACGGACGGACGGACGGACGCACATGGCTAGATCGACATTACTATCGATGCTGATCGTAAATATAGTAACTTTTAGGGGCAATTTTAAGGTATGTTACAAACTATGCGTCAAAATTATTATACCCTTAGAATAGGGTATAAAAAGATATAAGATCTACGACTTGATTATTTATATAAATAATAAGTTAAAAACAATTGTTTTAAACCTTGACACAATTTTCAAATTTAAGAAAAAAGCTGCGAAAATAAAAACGTAAACAAGAACAAAAATGTGCATTTGACGCACAAACGAAAGTTCATGTCTCTCACACTTTAAAGCTTTAATATATTGAAACTTATTTACTTACTTAAGTAAAGTTAAGTGAAGAGTCTCTGCCTGAGACACTGCCTCCTTCTATCTTCAGCGATCACGGACACGCCGAGATGTCATTCGTGGAGTTGATGTTTACTCCTAGGTAGATGAATTCCTTAACTACCTCCAAGTTATTGCTATCAAGAGTGGCGTGTTGTAATAGGTGGTGGACTGATGTTTGGTTGTTTGTTGATAGCATGTACTTGTCTTGTCCTCATTTACTTCAAGATCAACCAATATCGTCTGCTCTTCAATCGCCGTGAACCCCTATAAGACGCTGGGAACGGGGCAAGAGGATCCTGCGTCCGTCACACTTAGGTCAATGTATACCCTTTGTGATACCCTGGAGGTTATGATTCCCTTACTTGGAATTAATGAAAAACCTATGAAAAACCTATGAAAAACCTAGCGGGTTTACAAACCATCCCGATGCGTTGATGAACTTGCGCAAGTCGTTCACAGACTTGCCGGAGAGTTCTTCTAAGTCCTGGAAGAAATATCTGCCGAGGATATTGTTTCTAATATGACAGAGTGCAGGGCATTGACAGACGAAATGAGGAGTATCCTCATTCACCTCCTCGTCCCCACATCCTCTCCAGAGTTTATCTGTGCGGAGTTTCAATTTCTTTGCATGGTAGCCCAGCATGTTGTGTCTGGTGATAGCACCTGTGAGAGAGGACAAAGAATTTTTGTTCATTTTAAGGATTCTCTCGGTCTTTTGTTTGTCATATAGTGGCCACATTTTCCTTGTAATGACAGAGGAGTCAAGGGCACTCTGTCTTTCGTTTGCTGCCATCAGTGTTGTATCTTCAATCACCTGTTTAAGGTAACAGGGTGGGGTTTTTACTGTAGTGTCAGCCTCCTTTAATTCAAGGGAAGATCCTTTTCTTGCCAGTTCATCGGCTCTTTCATTTCCTGGGACACCACTGTATCCGGGGAACCAACAGAGTCTTACAATGTGCTGCACGCCAAGAGAATTTAGCAAATGTCCGGTTAATGTATTTTGAATATTTGAAAAGTTTTTTTTTATGTACAAATCCCACATTCGAACCTTCCATTAAGAAATCGACTCAATATAAAAAAAAGTGTTACAACAGCATCTGGGATACAATGAATTTTATACAGCGATAAACATACACTGGCGATCACAAGGATGAGGTCATATATTTTGCAATCGATTTTCAGTCTGTATACATACATGTTGGAAATTTTATACCCGGAAACTTTTACTACCTGGGAACAGTTACATATTTTCAAAACAGTAAGTCAACAAATTCAAGGGTTAATAAGAAAAACCGCTGGAATTTTCCAAGACCAAACAATGGACTACTTGAAAAGCGTATAAAAAGATGAGCACTTTCGATGAGGCCAAGTAGTAAAAGTTTCCGGGTATAAAATTTCCAACAGGTAAAAAACCTAAAAATCGATTGCAAAATGTTTGGCCTCATCCTTGTGATTGCCAGTGTATGTGTGAAATGTTGTAGCCGGCTCTGATATAACAAAGCAGTTGAAATAAAAGGAAATGTGATAATTGGTTTTCAACCTCAATCGCGTATTACCCCATTCGCAGTTATCAAACCTCATGAATCTTTTTCCAGAACTGGATATTTTTCGAAAAACCTTCAAAAGTAAAAACAATCTATTTCGATTTTTTTCGTAAATGCGTTTGAGACTTTGCAGCAAATTATCTAAATTTATTATTGACTACAGATCCACTGCGCCAAAAAACAATTCGATAAAACAAATTAGAAAAGTATTTGAAATACATTTTCCTAAATAAATATTTTATTATCTTACAAAAGAGCACCTTACAAATCTCAATAAAAACATGATTTATTTAAAAACGGTGAGTGAAAATTAAGCCCCCACCAACATTGGGGCGGCTATTGCCATATGGTCCACCCAAATGCTGAGAGTAAGCAGCTGTTCCATCCAAAGAGTTTCGTTGATTCTGACTCTGCCAAATCGGGAAACGAGAATTTAAGCTAAGATCATATCCATTGCCTGGTGAACCACCTCCACCTCCTTGCAGTTGGACTTGACGTTTTGCTCGATATAATTCGACCTTACTTTCAGAGGGTTCCTACAAAATTACAAATAAAATAACATTTTGTGGGTGGAATAGAGTCAACTAATTGTTACCTCATACTGTGAAAACCTATCGAATTCGCCATCGTCGTACGAGCTTTGTTCCGCGGGATATGCCAGAACAGCCCCAACACAGAAGACAAGAATTACAATTTTGGCTTGCATTTTGGTTGCTGTCAATTGATTGATAGTGAATAGAACGCAGATGATGCTTCTACTTTAAGAGAATCTTTACTGATAACGGCAAGAGTTTTTCTGTCAGTATTTATACTTTGAAAATGAAAAGTTGTCTTTGATCTCGGGGAATCACAATGTTTGGGGAATCTTTGTCTTAAAATGTGAAGCGTTCGCTTATCGCAAGAGAGAATCACCTACAAAAGCAGTGTGATTCCTTCCTACGCACCTAGAAAATTCGTATAGAGATAATAGATTTGGGGCTTAAAAACATCTGGTTAATTTTGCCCCAAGACATACTATTTAATTCAATTCAATTCGTTTATTAAATGGTTTGAATTGCGTAAAGCTGCTCGTGTTTGTTCCAATAAAAAAAATAGACACGGGGAGTAAGCTGCTCGTATTTGTCAAAGCGGAGAAGCCGGGGCTACAACGCCGTCAGTCGCTTGAGTACGCTTTTAAGACTTTTTTTTGTCTAGAACATTTTTTTTTTCTTTTTTTATATGCACTATCAGCTCTGTGTCGTGGAGTGCTTAAAGCAAGCAACTATCACGAGCAGAAATTGCCGGCACAAAAAGTGCTCTAACAGGCTCATCATTTAGTGCAGGTGGCAATGGTGCAGTAGTAGTGTATTCGCTTACGGAATGGAAGGTCGTGCGTTCGAATCCCGGCCAAGTCCATTACTTTATACCGAATACATGAAATCGTAAACTCCCTAAGTAACTTAGACACCACCCGTGGAGAAAAACCCTACAACTGCACCCAAACACTTCTTTCCTTTCTTCTTTCAAGTCAATCACATGATCATTTAGATTATAGATTCTACTCATGCGACTTATAGGCTCATGCTTCCCATAATTCGTTCTATGATGGGGGCTAAACAATAATTCAACACTGCGTAAATTATGGGCACCACCACGAAAATTAAAGCCAATAGACGACAGCAAGTCAGGTGCATCTATTTGACCAGATATAAGCTGCTGTAAAAAAATGATATCGCTATTAAGCCTTCGTTGAGAAAGGGGTAACATTTGAAGAAGCTTGATACGTTGACTGAAGGGAGGAAGGTTAAATGGATCATCCCATGGAAGTCCTCAAAGTGTAAATCGAATAAATTTACGTTGAATGGCCTCTATTCGATTTGAATGAATGTTGTAGAACGGTGTCCTAACTTGAGAGGCATTCTCTAGAATCGGACGGACAAAACAATTGTACAATGACATAGAAACGTAAGGGTCATTAAATTCTTTGGCCCAGCTTTTTACGAAGCCCAGCATAGAATTAGATTTATTAATAATAGAATTAATATGCTTAGCAAAAACCAGTTTGGGGTCGAAATAAACCCCAAGATCCTTAAAATTATCAACATTACAAAGAATATGTTGAGACAGAGAATATTGAAAGGTGGAAGGGATAGTCTTTCTAGTCATATGTTGACATTTAGTTGGGTTCAGGGATAAGCCGTTTTTATCACACATCAACGATCCTCTAAATTTCACTTGATAAACCCTTGATCTAAGGTATGCATTAAGCCATTTTATGAAACATGGTGGGAAGCCAAAAGCCCTAAGCTTAAATTCGATTATTTCATGGGACAGCTGATCGAAAGCCTTAGAGAAGTCAGTGTTTGTCAGTTTTTGTTGCAAGAAAATAAATCACCGGGTCTACAGCGCTTTCAGTCGCTTTCAGTACGCTGTCTTAGATCGTTTTTTCTAGAACATTTTTTGTTGCAAGAAAATAAATCGTGGCGAGTAATGTTAAATCAACAGAGACCGCCCTATATCAGCTGACGGAGATAATTCGAAGTGCCTTGGAGGCAAAAGAAATAGTGCTGTGCGCTTTCCTAGACATAGAGGGAGCATTTGACAACACCTCACATGATGCGATCAAACGATCCCTGGATAGGAAAGGAGTTAACAGTACAGTATCCAACTGGATGTGTGAGCTGCTGAGCACTAGATCAGCAGAGACTCAAACACCATCTGGAACCATCAGAGTAAACACAACGAGAGGATGTCCACAAGGAGGGGTACTATCACCCTTAATGTGGAGCCTAGTTGTAGACGAACTGCTGGAAAAATTAACCAACCATGGCATCAACTGTCAGGCGTACGCCGATGACATTGTATTGATTGCCAGGGGCAAGTTCGAAGAAACCCTTGGAGACATCATACAAAAGGGGCTTAAAGTAACCAAGGAATGGTGCCATACTGTCGGACTTAACATCAATCCGGCGAAAACAACCATTCACAAAGAAAAGACAACTTCAAAGACTTAAGGACATAAACCTATCAGGCACAAGCTGATACCAGTCAAAGAAGTAAAATATCTAGGACTCCATCTAGATAGTAAACTCCTCTGGCGAAAACATACAGAGGAGATATCCAAGAAGGCCACCCGCGCTCTCATGATATGTAGGAGCCTAGCGGGGAAGGCATGGGGATGCAGCCCAAGCATCCTGCGATGGATGTGCACTGCAATCGTGAGACCAATGATCACATACGGATCACATACGCATCTTCCAGGCAGAAATATATGCCATAGACAGGTGCGTTCGAATCAACCTCGAGAAAAACTACAGAAATTGCAGCATAGCTATAATGTCTGAGAGCCAAGCAGCTATAAAGGCTCTTGACGCCTACGTTATCAAGTCAAAACTCGTGTGGGAATGCCTACAAGGACTGAATAGACTAGGCAAGTATATATATCTAGCAAGTGGTATATCTATGTGACATATAATAGCAAAAATGGGTGGAAACACGTTATAGGCAACTCCGTATTAATATATAGATCGAGAAACCGAATATTTTTATGGAACGTGGTGCTACTTTTATTTTAATTTAAATCAGAAACTTTGAAGTTATTAAGGAATACAAAGCTAATAGATTTCTGCCTTGACATTGCCTACAAATAGTCATTCTTTTGATGAAATTTGTAAGTGCATGAATAGTTAGTGGAGCATTGGCGTAGGTTTTCAGCCGTATTTATAAACAGATAGCAGAGCATGTGTAGTTTTACGCAATACTTAAACTGTCCTTATGCCGGAAAACGTAATTTATAAATAATTGGCTACGTTGTATAATGCTTTGAACAGATGTGCAGCGAAATCCGTGCAAAAAGATTTTGTATGTAAAATGACACATGCATGTCAATTCGTGCAGCAAATTGTCTCTATTTCTTTTTTTTTCTATTTTTCTGTTTTACTGCACCTCCAGTAGTAGAACAGGTGGCCGATTGAAGTCTCAATTTTGAGAGATCACACGCCCAGGAAAGTTGTCACGCAATAGGGGTATTGTCGCACCAGCCCTCATTCATTTCCAGCACCCAATCAGCGAAAGTACGGCATTGTGCATAGTCGGCGGGCTTCAATTCTTCTATCAACTATACCTTATAAGCGTAGTCGAATACCTATCTGCAAAATGCGGTGCAAAGTGGTTGCGGATAGCCCCAATTGCTGTGATCGTCTCGAAATGGACACACATGGGTTTTTAGTCGCGCACACTCAGCTAGAAGGCGCTTGAAGATGATCAAAAGCATTACGAACTTTACGAAATGTTTCCGCCATATTTCGACTAAGAAAATTTTCACTATTCCAAAACGTGTTGTGTGTATGTATCGATCCATATTAAATAACCCAGTTTCGCAATGATAGTCGAATGTTAGCAGGTCAGCAATGGCATGACATTTAAAATGACACCTCTTGTTGGATTGCCCTATATGTTTTAAGGTTTTCCAAGAATACGTTATAGAAACAAAATATAAATGCAGAGTAGAGGAGTAGAGGAATCGTCGTTACAGGTAGAATCTTGTACACGTATGTAACGAGACGCTCCGTGCTAAAGCTTGTAAACTCTGACAGCACTAACAATAACACTAAGCGATGAATTAAAAAAAAAACTATTTGTGTGTTAACGTGCAGGCGCCTTGTGTTCGAACTTGAACGTACCCATTGTTATCTCTCTGGTTGTGGATAAAGTGTGTTTTATAGGTTTTATTTTCAATATGGCAACAATCAGACAGCTTAAACTGATAACTGATATCATTTTGTAAACCTTATTCTAAGGGTATATTAATTTTGACTCATAGTTTGTAATGTACCTTAATGTTGCCCGTAAACATTGGGAAAGCGCCCCTTTTCTGAGACAGTCCAAACGCTTGATTAAGCCCTACTCCTATAAGGAAATCCTTACACTAAATAAGGAAAACATTAGATTGCTGGTTGGCTTTCTCACTGGCCACTGCGGTCTGAGATATCATCTCAACAAAATAAATCTTAGTTCAACGTCAGAATGTAGATTCTGCATGGAGGACGAGGAAACCTCAGAACACATACTCTGTGAATGCCCGGCTCTGCACTGGTTTAAGAATTTTTGAAATCCGCCTACTGACACGCCCACAATTAAATTTTTTTTTTTTTTTTAAAATCCAAAGTTTGAGCTAGGGAGCTGAAATTTATAATATATACTTTTTAGGGGCCCTTAATGCTCATGCGTATTTTTTTTTAAATCCGCCTACCGACACGCCCACAATTAAATAAAACTATTTTATTGAAAAATCAAAGCTTGAGCTAGGTAGTGTTTTTTTTACAAAAGCTTCGTTTTTTTCGATTAATTCCTTTAAACGTTATTTAGCAAAATATGTAGAGCGTTCTTAACAATTCAACCATACTTAGACTATTGTCACGCCCACTTATGAGGGATATGAAAAAGAATAGGTTATCCAACAGTTCGCCTAAGCGGACTGTAGCTCGTCCCTATGTTTGTTTTACGAATTCGTATATTCAAAAAAAAAAAATTGGCTGATTAAGAATCCATCTCACTTTCTCTATCTTATGTGACTTCCAATTCTGATAATAGAACCTAATTGTTTGCTTTATCTTATTTTAAGCGTAGAAGTTCACAGGCACTGGAGTTCCCCAGACACGGAGATGATTATGAATTGTCATAGTATAAATACTAAAAGAATCCCCCTCTCGGTTTTTCCATTCTTCCAGTGTAGTAGCTTTATCTTTGTAAATTACTAAAAAAATAAACAAATTTCAAGCCAAGACTATAATTTTCGTTTTCGCTATGAGCGCTGTCTGGCATATATTATGCTGATAAGCAAACCCTACAAATACTCCGCTGCGAAAACGAATGATGAGTAGTTATCAGTTATCAACAGATGAACACTATGAACACTACCAGATGCGAATCTTTGAAGGTTACTTACACTAAATCATTTATTCAGTAATAGTATCTACATAATATGTATCTAAGTAGCTAGTTGATTAAAATTTAAATGTTTTTTTGCATCTGCACTCGAAAAGCGGCTAAACCCCACCAGAGTATCAGCAATTGAATACGAGAGTTTCTTGGTGCAATTAGTAATTATATGTAAGTGCTGAAATGTTCACCTTTAAAGCAGCTGAACGGTTTCGTTAAAGTTGTTTATGGGACAGCTAGATGAATGCAGTATTCGTGATGTACTGACGGCAAGTAGGTACAGTGTTTAAGTGATGATTGATAGCTGGCAATGTTTATTTCTTTGGCAACACTTTTAGTTTCAATTTTTCTATTCGGAAGTCATTGCCTGAGAAAAAGGCAAAATAAGTTGGAAGTAAGTCACCGCTGTGGGCGGTTGCATAAGAATTGTGCGCGCTGGCTTTGCACAGTGTGACGTGCTCTATACCACCTTTTTAAACATTTTTGTCGACATTTTGTCATTATCTGCGGCAGTAACTTATTAACTCTTTGTGAGCGTATGGAAACTGCGCTTAATATGGTTGGGGATTGGTGCTGTTAGAAGGCTCTGTCACCTAATCCCGATAAAACTGAGATGATGCTGTTCACAACTAGATGAATGATACTTAATGTGAGGTGGCCTTCTTTCCTGGGCACTTAAATTACATTCTTAAACAAGTTTATGTAGCTGGGAGTTGCCTTAGATCCAAAACTTACCTTTGCGGAACATATAGAGGCCAGAACCTCGTAGACCACTGACCTTCTCTTTCAGTGCCTTAGGATGTTCAGAAGAACCTTAGTCCTATGTTTTCTCACTGGATATCCACATGCATCGGTCAGTTATTAAGATTTGTTGGGTGCGAGAGCCGCAAAGGGTTCTATACCTACTTTAGAAGTAAAAGATGTATATCATGATGAGGTTTATGGTGGACTTAAGAGTGTTAAGGCATATCATCGGCGGATATCAGCGTACCGTGGTAGACGATTTTCTGGTGATAGAATAACAAGCAAAATTAGTTGGCCTTGAAGTCAACTAGGACAAAACGAAGTACCTGTTTTTAACTACCCACTATGACGAAATGTCGCTTTTGATAGCAGCCACTTCGATTTTTTTTTTTAAGAAAAAGCAAATTCAAATCAAACAACACGGTAATGGCGTGTTGTACTACCGGGCAGAAATCCTCTTTTTGGTGTAGAGGTGGTCGGAGAAAACATGCCCCATGGGAATTGAAGCTGCACCGCATGGGACACAATCCAACACATTAACCTTTACGACGTCGCCACCCCTAAGCTTAGATGTACTTTCACAGCTCATCTTCCTTTATAATGGACAATGTTGGCCAGCGATGTAGTATTGCCCCCCCCCCCCCCCCCCCCCCGACCTGGAATTCGGCTTTCAAACATTTTCTTATAACGCTCGACAGTTTTCAGAGACGGGCATTCAATTTTGAACGACTGGCTTAAGTAAGACCCGTCGCTGACCTTTGTCTATTCTATAAAAACTACCACGGCATGCATGTATTATGCTCACCATCTGATGGTATACTTGTCACCCGCCAGAGGTATGTTTGTCAAAAAATATTTTTCAATAAAATGCGACACTTTGGAGTTCGCATCTCAGACATATCTTTCCGGCAAAACACAATTTACTAAAATTTAAAATAAAAATCAACACCAATTTATCGTTATAGCTCAGATAATAATATATTTCACAAATTTTAAACTGGCATTTTCATCGCATAAAGTTGTTCCTGTGCTTTGTCAAAATGTCACACACCATGCAATTAAACTTTCACCTTCTTAAGAACGCTTCAGTGGTAATAAGCATGCGATTCACCAATAAAAAAAGGCCATCTAAGATTAATTGAAAGCACTTACGATAAAGACCTTCCTACTATCAATTGATCCGAGACTCTGCACACCCAAGACAAGCTCACCCCATTACCTTTTATTCTTCACTTTCAGTGCATCTGACAAATTGGAAATTTTTGCTTGAAACGAACTAAAAATAAAATCATATCGACTGTTTTATCAGATGGCACATCCTTCCATTTCTTATGACTGATGAGGAAAGGAAAAATGCCCAAAAAATGAAATGGGCTTGCCACCACAAAAGTGAGGAGGTGCAGCAGCAGCGCTTTCTCCATTGTGTTAAATTGCCTTCGTGCTTTGGTTAACTTCAGCATAAAATGCACAACAGGGAAGCATGACAAAAAATCTGACATGAGACACACCGAGGAGAGCGGGTATCCGCCTTCGTACATTTCTATTAAATGCCTTTTTGCTGCGCTCGTCGAGTCGGCTTACACCTTAATTTGGCAATAAAATGTCGTATCATCGATGGAGCAACCTTAATCTTGGCGATTTCTTTAGTTGTAATCGAAGCCCAGGTGGCAAAAGTGGAATGAAAAATACTCGTATGAACGTGCAAAATCGTTCCTGTAATGCAATCAAAGAAGACTCTTCTGGAGGGGAATGGTTGATGGTGTGTTCCTTTTTGCCTTCAAGTCGTCTTTGACATTATTATCTAATATCTATAACGGCATCGCAGAGGAGTGTCAAAATTCAAATCATCCGCCGAAGAGCGTACAGAGAAATAAATAACTTTTAGGAAGCTGCCGTGAGATTTGTTTTTCTGCTTTTTGGTTTTGTTCAATCATTCACGCACGAAATAAGGTGGGGCTCCATTTCTGGAGGCACGTGAAGTATTGGATGTCTTTGCAGATCGTTTGCTGCCAAATGATTTATATTGCTTGCAAGAAAATTGATACTGTGATTTTGTTTGTAAATTTGTTTACTATGTTTACAAGATTGTTTGTTATTTATATAATGTTTCTTTGGATTGGAAAACGTCCACGTGCGGCAGTCCTATAAATGATTGGTTGACACTCCTTTACGCTCAAGCAAACATTGCAGTCGAAGAGGGACCATTGGACATTTTGTCTATGGAAACTGAGGATCAATAAATATTTATTTTAAACTAGGAGTCGTGTGGTATTTCAAGTTTGTTATTTACTCTTTTTTTTACATGTTGTGACACTTTTCCGTGAATCCAGTAGCTGTGCTTGTTTGATGATATACGAGTACCTATCATCATTTTTCATTTGACATTTTTTGCCACTCTTAAGGTATGTCCACATCAAAGAAACATTTTTTAAACATTTCAGAAACATTTCATAAATATTTCAGCAATGTTTAAAAAATAATTCAGAAACAAAGAAACATTTCGGAAATGTTTCCGAAACATTTAAGAAATGATTATTTTGGTCTGGACGATTCGCAAAACATTTCTGAAATGTTTATGAAATGTTTCTGTGTTTCCCATTTCAAACGGGAAACTTTCTTTGTTTCTCAAGAATTTACAGAGACAGAGAGAAAAATGGGAAACTAAGAAACATTTCAGAAACACATTTCTTAAATGTTTCTGAAATCTTTTTGAAATGTTTTTTAAACAAATGGGAAACATTTCAGAAACGTTTTTTAAACAATGTTTCCTGAAATGTTTCTTTGGTGTGGACACACCTTTAAAGGCAGGCTTTCGTTATTTTCAGTTTTTAACATTCTCGTTTACTTTATTTTACTTAAAAGAAAAATTAAGCAATCGTGTTTCTTTTTTAGACCAATTGTCAAAAAAATTAGGTTTCTTTTTTTAGCTCAGACACATTCAAACTGTTTTTCTTTTTCCATTCAGAGCTTAAGCAGAGCGCGCTCTTTGAGTTTAGAATAAATTAACTGATTAGCCTGAGTAAAAAACGAACACAGCTAAGGAAAAACTGAAACAGTCCGCTCGGTCGAATTCTGATTCTCATTCCAATCCCCCAAAAAGTGGGCGTGTCAAAAATTAGAAGGCAAGGATAAATTGTTGAGAAGGATATTGTCTACATAATGCTAGAAAAAATTGAATGTGTTACGTTTCGGGGCACAAAACGACCCACATTTATTTATACATACATAAGAAAGATGCATTGAAACAGTAACTTATGTCGACTAAAACTAACAATACAATGACAAGCAATATATTTTATATGGGAAACACGAGCCAAAGCTCGAGAAAAAATACGAGCAAAAGCCTGCTTAGGTCTTCTGGTCACAAAGCGAACCAAACCTAACACTCTCGGTTCAGAGCATGCTATAAGTGCTCCTGTTCTGTTTTATCGTAACTCACAACAGCTGTCTATGGTTCATCGCGGTGATATCCGTTTTTTGCATCAGTTTGAGACAGCCGCACGCCAAATTGGTCTCTGCAGCGAGACAACCATTCTTTGTGGAAATATTTTTATGAATATCACTGTGTTCATGTGCGTTTTGAAAACGGATACTGAGAATGGAAACTGTGTCTCCGACTGGGTTTGCAACGCGGAGAAAATTCAAATAAAGGCAAGCGGATGGAGGTCTGACGCCAGAGACATTGCAAACATTTGGGTGACATTTTGTTCCATACATGATCATTCATGATAATCAATTGCTTTACTGATTTAAAAATAAAGTTCTCAAATTCCTTTTAAACTGTATGTTTTATTTACACTATTATACCTATGAGACGCCTTTTGATATAGCAGAGCTCCATGCCAGTCTCCATAATATTCGTTTGACTTTCCGACACACCCGTTGAAAATTCCGTCCAAAAACAAAAGCGTTTCCTTTGGTATATTCTTGATGAGGTTGTGAAAATCTAGCGAATTCAGGTAAATCCAAGTGTGTCGAATCGGCGCAAATTGGAGTTAGCAGACGGTCATTACAACGGATAATTCATGATGACTTAAACTTGTTTCCGTACAAAGTCCATATTGCGAGCAAGTTAAACCTTCTGGATTTGCCTATTCGCCTTGAATTTTATTAAAATGACCGAAGAAGACGTTAGCTTGATAAATTGCTTGTTTTTGTCTGATAAGGTCCATCTAAACGGCAATGTAAATAAGCAAAATTGCTGTATATGGAGTGAATCCAATCAAGAAATACTCCATAAGACGGTACTGCTTCCAGAACGAGTCACTGTGTGGTGCGCAGTTCCATCAAGGTGCATTGTGGGGCCATACTTCTTGGAAGAAAACGTTGTAATATTGAAGGAGTTTTTTTTTACTCAAAACTGCGCCGTAGATATCAGGCAGTTGTATCAAACTGCTCCGTATCTGAACTTCTTAGGTTAAATAGAGGGGTCCCACAGGGTTTTATACTAGGACCGCTATTATTTTCAATGTACATAAATGATTTACCCAACTGCTTAAAATACACTCAAGTGGATATGTACGCTGATGATGTTCAGATGCGGAAAAGTTTTCCCCTAGGTCTGGTCGAAAATGCAGCCGTTGAAGTTAATGAAGACTTAAACAATATTCTGAACTGGTCACGGAAAAATGGTCTATGCGTTAACCCACTTAAGTCCAAATGCTTGGTTATTTCAAAAACATCCATTGATACGTCTGATTTTCCAAAAATATATGAAAAGTGGGCGAGCCCCACTCCTCGGCATAATCACGCCAGGCAGATAAGCGGGACCCGAAAAGTGAATTGTCGCTACGCCCCTGTGGAAAAAGAAAAAGAAAGAAAAAGCTGCGCACAGCAAGTTCCACATGAACGTATTCGATCCACCTGCTCTAGATTCAGCAGCAAGTGGGACTGTGGTGAGCTTTGCCCCGACTCTGGACCCAAGAAGAATAAGCTGCGTGTGGGAAGCTGAGAGCAGTATAGCAGGCGGCATAAGCTACACACAAAGGAGCTCTGTTCTGGTGTTAAGTCGAACCAAAAGAAGTAAGGAAGGTGCACTTGAGATTTCCAAGTCACGGTCGGATTGATTAAAAAGAAAAAAAAAAAAAAATTCACGGCAAAAGAAACAGCCATCGACTCGGTGGTGTTATTGTTCGCGACGTGAATAAACTTGATAGAGAGTTAAGAACTAGGTTAATCCATAACGGTCCATCACCAGATCCGTAGATATAACGCCCAGGCAGGAACCGCTATAGCGTACCAGTCCGCTGAGTTAAAGCGGTACAACCAGATTCACCGCAGCCTACGGTGAGGACGGCTAGGTCGGAAGAGTGTCTCGAGGACGAAGCTCCAATAGGACGCTTCACCAACCAACCAGAGACACCGATACGAGCCGAGGTCCTTACACCCCAGGGGCAAACATCAACCCCAAGGTCACAAGGGCAAACGAAACGCCAGATAGGCCAAGATCAGGGGACATTAAAACGCAATACCACCAGTTATTAGAGCAGGCATCACTTTTCCTATATCGCGTAGTGTTTTAAGTTAAGTATACTATTAGTATTTATTTGTCGAAGTTTGTAAGAGAATATTGCCCAATAATATTTGAATTTGCCCTAGCAGAAGAATTATTGATTAGGTCGACGAGGAGAACGTGCAGCGCGCTGAACTCCCACTCCTGACGTCATCAGTGCAAAAAGGCACATAACAAATTTGAACTGGTAAGTTTTTTGGTTTTTTTCTATTATTTTGGCAACTTTTTCGTAGTCGTTTTTATAAATTCATTCTGCCTTCAGCGAAAAAAAAAAAAAAACAAATAGAGAAAGAAGTTTGTTCCTTCAGAATATGAACCTAGGATTAAGTACATAATAAGTAATATGAATTTGAATTTAAACTTAAATAAATTTAATTAAATGAAATGAAAGGAAGGATGTTGCACTAATTGAAATTTGTGGTGGAGGAGGGGGGGTTCAAAGAGAGAGAGGGATGCACGATTGGATTTGTTGACTTATTAGGTTCACAGACTTGGTAGCAGCGGTCGTTGATATAGGGGATTAGCAAACGAAGGCAGATTAAGCTAGTCATCGGATTGGCGATGCAGCCAGACAGAAGGGAGGGTAGAAGAGAGCGCAACCACCACCTCAAGTGCACTCCTTAGGAAGTTCTGCTGTACTGGACGAACGAACGAAAAGAAAGAAGGAAGCTAAAGAGAGCCGAATAGTTAAGGTATGTGAGTATTCGCCGCAGACGGCGATCGCGGAGAGTTATGGGAGATCAGCAAGAACCGCGGCCTAGCCTGAGCTTTAGCCGAGCCCCCGCGTGCAAGTCCCAGCTGCTCTCCAGTCCACTCCGGTAGGTAGATTGTTCCGCCGAATGATGACAGTTAGTTTAGCGTGATAATCGGCGGCGGACATCGACATAACATATACTATGACAGTAAACATATTGAATTCGTGCATACAGCTAAAAACCTTTGTATTAGGTTTACAAAAACACTGTCTTGGAATACCCATATCAGACTAACAATTGGGAAAGTTTATGAAGGGCTTCGTATGCTGTGGACAAACCATAGAATTACACCATTAAAAACTAGAATGGTACTAGCCAAAACATTACTCATCCCTTTATTGCTTAACGGTTGTGAACTTTTTTATAATTGTGATTTTGTGCACAAGCATAAACTGAATGTTGCTTACAACAGCATAGCAAGGTATATCTACGGAGTAAGAAGGTAGGACCACATTTCTCAATTTCTCAATCTATATATGGCGTTACTCTTGGAAATCTCTTCAAACTAAGAACTCTAACATTGCTTAACAATATATTGCAATCGCGTCAGCCGCCTTACCTTTTTAATAAGATCTGCCAGTCACGTTCTATTAGATCTTTGAACCTTGTGCCAGTGCATTACGCAGCTTTAGTATTCGAGCGCCAATTTTTTATAATGCTCTTCCTCGACATCTAAGGATGATTAGCTGTACGGCACTTTTCGGAAGGAGGCTCAAGGAGTACTTGGAGACATTAATGTGATGATGATTCTTATTTTGTTATTTATCTATCCCCTTTATTTTCTTATCAACTATTTCCTTTATCCTTTATCTTTTCTTTGGTTTCCTTTTCTTATTGGATTCAAATAATTATATCTACATTATTGTTAGGTTCTTTTTTCTATCTTTGTATTCTTATAACACATTATTTAAAGATATCAATCAAGCTTATGTTATCTAAGAAGATACTGTATTTTATTGTATAAGTCTATACTAATAAATAAATAAATAAATAAATAAAAAAATTGAAAAGTGGGCTGGTGATAACAAGTTTTTGACAATCTTATCCGTTTTAACCACCCAATATGTTTAAGGCAAATTATGTGCAACAAAATAAAGATGAGATAAAGAACAATCCTAAACATGTTTCCTTTTCAACAATTCAGTGCTGCTGATCGCCGGCTCTAATGTAATTGATCACCGTGAACAAGATAATAAATCCAACTGATTCCTTATTTCCTTTTATCAATAACAATGGAATTACAAATTAAATAGAAGAAAATATATTTACAAAAAAACACACATCTGGTAGCCCCTCTACGGCCGCTCCAGTCGCTCATCAGTATGCATTACTTTATTGCATATGGGCAAATTGAACCGCTATTGCCCTCACATATTGGCCCGTCTTTTTTCCTCTGACCTTATAAGCTAAAAAACTTTGCGCAGCTCTAGCTGAAAATTAATTAAAGTTGTCTGTACATCTGTCCAAGCAGTGGCATTGCGCAGAGTACTCGCAGCTATCCGTATAGGAGTTGAAGTTCCATCAACGGGCGCAGATTGGAAAATTGGTACTCCATCCTCCTACTCCGACAATTTATGACTGAAACTATTCGAATCGTTTCGGGGCTGGGTGACTTCGCTGTTTCAATCTGGCAGAAGATCTCCCTCCGCTGGGATTTTGATGATGGGACCCGATTTCTGACGAGGATTTTGTATAAAGATTGCGTGGGAATCGAAAGCCGCGGGATTTCCTTCTCATTTTCTCCTAACTTTTGGGCTGCCATTATGTGTGTGCGGATTTTCCTTGAACCAACGATGATGCCACGGCATGACTGCGCTGACAAATGAGTCAATAAATACGGCATCAGTTAAATTGTCGACTTCAATTTTACTGTGCGGATCTTCGTGAATTTGCATTGATTGAATGGCGATGTGACTGGTAAACTTGTGGTGGGAGAATTACGAGTACTTACTAGTTTATGACCTATTGCCGGCGACTTCGAATGGACTGTACTTTAGTTATAAAATGTGACCACACTAAGAGCACACCTTTATGCTCTGCACTTAAAAAGGGCGACGAGTAGGTTTTAGCTTGAAGTTTGCAGAGCAATTTGTATAGTTGAAGTGGAAAGGTCACCAGTAGAATGTGTGCAGGGACAGGGGAATAAAAGAGATTTAACGAAGAGGTTATGGGCTATTCAATTAACAACTATTAGGTCGACCTTTTACTTGAGGCAGAAATTGATCGGAGGTTTGTTTAAATGCTGGAAGGTCACCCAAAGAATTATTTTAAGGAGTAGCAAATCAAAAAAAATAAATGTAGAGCATCAACGGGCCATACATGGCCTTAAACCGATCTTCTCCTACCATTTGTGTATACAAATCTATTTTTTTTAGTACAAATTGAAGGAACTTACAACTTTATGCGGTCCCCGAACGGCAAACTTGAGAACATTCTCATAACGAATAATACTCCTAGATGTTTGTCAGACTTTTGCAAGAGGTGTGGTATTGGAAAAAACCATTTGATGTTACTGGGCCCTGACAGGCCCCTGACTAGAACCTTAGACCCCTCGCTTAGTAGTCCATCGCATAACCAGAGAGCCACTGCGCAAGGAAAAACAGAAAGAAATACAAATTAAGAAGTAGTTAAACTATGGTAAAGATTGGTAAACATTAGATTGATGATCTGTGAAACTACCGAATAGTAATAGCAGCTTTACCCGCAATCTTGGGGTAGTTCCTGTTAATTCGGTAGGTGAATGTGGCTGCTTCGATGAAAAGCGCTATGCGATCCCGGAAATATTTTCTATAGCCCCGCAATTTAAGAAATGTTTTGATTTTCAGGTTACCGCTTGCGCTTTAACCAAAAACAATTATGAAGCAACCAATTGCTTCGTATAACGATACAGCCTAACTCAGTTTACTAACGAAACGGTTTTTTATGTGATAACAAACTTGCAGTTAGGCTGCTTGGAAGAAAGCTTGCAAGATCACTGGACTATCAGCTCCATATGCTCCACCTTCAAAAAAGGTCATCCTTTGTCTTGCAAGAACTATGGAGGCATATCCCTGCCAAATGTCGCATATAAGATCCTATCCAACGTACTGTGTGAGCGTCTGAAGCCGTTCTACAACACACTAATCGGCACGTACCAGTGTGGCTTCCGGCCCGGCAGATCGACAATAAAGCAAATGTTCACACTAGCAAATCCTAGGAAAGACAAATGAAGTTCAAGTCGTGACCCAACACCTTTTCATCGACTTTAAAGCCGCATATGATAGCATTTATCGTCAGGAGCTTTACGGTGGCGGTGGCCGAATTCGGGGTCCCGGCAAAACCTATCCAAGTGTGACACTTGAAAACACGCGGAGTAATGTGTAGTTTGGAAGCAGCTCTTCCGAATTATTCCAAACGTGTACCGGATTTTGGCAAGAAGATGCGCTATCATGTGACTTCTTCAATCTTGTTCTAGAGAAAATTGTGCGTATGGCAGGTGTCAACACGGAAGCCACTAGCTTCAATAAATCCGTCCAACTGCCGGAGTATGCGGACGATATCGACATCATCAGTCGTTACCAGCAAGCCGTATTAGAGGCTTCCACGTTGGTTAAAGAACAGGCGAAATTGGTTAGTCTTGAAGTCAATGACGACAAGACAAAGGACATGCTATCAGCAAACAAACAAACATCTGTCCACCGCCTAGGACAAAACGTCACTGTTGATAGCAACAACTTCGAGGTAGTTAAGGAGTTCATCTACCTAGGAGTAAACCTCAACTCCACGAATGACACCTTAGTGGAGATCCGGCGGTGAATTACCTTAGGAAACCGCTGCTACTTCGGTTTAACAAAACAAATGGGTTCAAAACTCCTCACTCGAAGGACAAAATGCATGCTCTATCGAACCTCAATCCTACCAGTCCTGCTTTTTTGTGCCGAGTGCTGGACGATAAGTAGAAAAGGGGAGCTAATATTGGGTTGTTTTGAAAGAGAAATACTCCGTCGGATATTTGGTCCTGTGTGCGAGGAGGGCGAATGGCCGTTAAGTAAAGTCAATAGTTTAGCTGCTTCCGTCAATATCATTTAAGTTGCTATGACCGACCAACCGTAACTTGAAGTTGCTACTACGTAAAGTGGACGGGTGAAACTACAGCGCTGCTTCACATTTCGCCACAATCGATCAACAGACTGCTTATTTCTGTGGTGCTGGTCTTTTTTCCATTCATTATTTCCTTTCCCCCCATGGGGCCCGAACAGAGACAAGCGTCGTGACGGAAGCAGCCTGACTGCAAGTGTGTTATCATACAAAAAACCATTTCAATTGTAATATTCATGACTATGGTCATGGAATGGTTGGCAAGTGTAGAATAAATTGGAGAAGTAGAAAGAAACATATTATATTGCGAGCATACTCGTAGGCGCTTAGAAAAATGTTGACATATTCATTAAAAATCGATAAGCAATCAAACGCCATTTCAGGATGAGCTGAAACTTGTGGCTTCAATGGCACAGTGCTTACCTGAGAAGACACTTCTCTAAGGTTCGAATCGTAGTGCTAGTAAAGGGGTTTTCGGAAATAATAAATGAAAAACAGACCAGCACCACAGAAATAAGGAGTCTGCAGCCGCCCACTTCATGTGGCAGCAATTGCACGATACGGTTGTTCACTCAAAACAACTAACATTATAGTCCGACTCAATAAGTGTCCCTAAACGAATGTCACTCACGGCCTTGTCGTAAGCTAAAATGGTCGTCTTTATGTCACACTTTCTACCCCCATCGAAATAAGATTTAATGTGTCACAAATTAAAATCCACAAGCACATCCTAATTGGTTCCTTATGTCTTTGAAAACCTGCCCTCACTTCTGGTATACTTTGAAATGAGACTCCATCATAAAGCCATAAACTGAATGTAGTTATAGTTTTGCCGTATTCTAATTGGCTTATTAGATCTAGCCTCACTGTATTCTTACAACAAGAACAAGGACCAGAATCCTCCAAGATTATACATTTTTGTAATTGCTCCGGTTTGCGAACAGCCAAGTCATACTCGTAACAAAAAGATTACCCGCTAACGACAAACAACATAGAATCAGCATCTACGTATATCCAAACCACAGGGATATGACCATTTCAACAATCACACGAACCCAATGATGCAATGATCATCAGAATACGCCCAGCCGTACAACCCCATCACCATCGTTGGCCTGGCGCTGTCTTCTTGCAGTCCCCCGTTCGTCTGGCGCACAAATGATGAGATTGTTTATGTGTAATCTAGTTGCATTAAGTAACCTCCAAAGATATTTACTTGTATACACGCTCTAACTAACGCTGATTACGTCATTAATTTGTCTTCATTTCGTTTTGTCTGCGCCTGCTGACTGGGGGCTGCCTGCTGCATAGTTGTATGCCTGATTCCTGAAAATTGAAAGCAATTGATCACGTTTCTGGAGTTTTTCTTCTCGTTTTGTTTTTTTTTTTTTTTTTCGTTTTAAAACCATTAGTAAGCTGCAGGGTGCATACCATGGGTACCCACTGAGGGTAATCATTTTTTATGGAATTACCCTTTGTACTACTTCTCTTAGGAGAAATCGCTATTAACGAACATTTTCTCATTACTGCTCAAGAGGGGTAAAAGGAGCAAGAGACACTCCGTGATCGATTTTTAATTAGAGATTCCGCTGACTAATATTGCAAGAAGGAGCACCAGTAGTAGCATAGACAATCACCATGTGAATGTGAATATGCTATTTTATGAGGAGGCGTATACTTGTCATTGCACTATTTTGCGTTTTGGACTCAAACAACGGCTTCAAAGGCATTATTATCTACTTTGGTACATAGGTTAGGTTAGGTTAAAGTGGCTGTCAACAGAAGGCCGACACACTTAGACCAGGATTAGGTCCATTGTGATGCCACACGGATCGAGGGGTTTCCCCACTACTAGTTAAACCATTTAGAGCTTCTTATGAAGCGCGATAGACTTCTAACGTCAGCGTTAGCCAAGTCGTTAAGATTGTTAAGCAAGAAATCTCCCAGATAAAGATTTCTATTATGGGAGAGAGCTGGACATGTGCAGAGAAGGTGAAGTATAGTCTCCTCCTCCTCCTCGTCCAAGCAACTTCTACAGAAATCGTTAGAATAAACGCCAAGCCTCGATGCATGCTTGCCTATCAGACAGTGCCCTGTAATGGCACCTATAGTGGAGCTAATATGCAGTCGGTTTAGTGAGATCAGACTCTTAGAGCGTCGCAAGTCCAGCTTTGGCCAGATGTGCTTAGTCGCTAGACATGTATTACTACCTGTCCACCTAAGGTTTGTTCTCTCGATTGCAGATAGCTTGAATAAAAGTTTGCAGGTAGCGATTGGGATACCCAGAGAACCCTTTTCAGGTAAAAGGGGGAGTTTGGTTCCCTTTTTGGCGAGTTCATCAGCCCTGCAGTTTCCTGGAATATCTCTATGCCCCGGCACCCAACAGAGGTGAATGTTAAACTGCTCCGCCATCTCCATAAGAGATGAACGGCAGTCGAGGGCTGCAATGGAGTTTGAAGATACTGAATCCACGGACTTGATCGCGGCCTGACTGTCCGAGAAGATACAGATATCCTTTGTGGATATCACATTTCTCTTCAGCCACGTCAGGGCTTCTTTTATCGCCATAATCTCCGCCTGGAATACGCTACAGTGATTAGGAAGACGGAAAGAGAGACTCAGATTTAGCCTTTCGGAGAAAACGCCGCCACCAACCCCGTCACTAGTTTTTGATCCATCGGTGTAGAAGTGGATCGCTTTAACTTCCTCAAATTCAGCGTCCTCCCAGAATGATCTGGAAGGAATAGTGACTTGAAAGTTCTTTCCAAACTGTAATTGGGGTATGGTGTAATCTGTGTTTCCTGGTAGAGACTCAAATGAGTCCAGAATGGTGGTGTGGCCAATGTTATTGTTAACCCACTGCGAGGTAGCCTTAAGGCGGACAGCAGAACAGGCTGCTGTTTGCCTACTAAAAATGTCGAGTGGTAACAGATGTAGGAGGATATCTAGTGCTGCAGAGGGGGTGGTACGGAGTGCTCCACTTATGCACAAACCAGCTGTGCGTTGGACTTTGCCAAGCTTAGCACATTTTATAGCTTTACTTAGGGCAGTCCATCAGACAGCAACCCCACATGTGAGGATCGGTCTTACGACCGATACATATAACCAATGCGTTATGCGGGGTTGTTGACCCCACTTGTTGCCAATGGCTTTTTTGCAAGAGAAAACTGCCACTGTGGCTTTTTTTACCCTTTCTTGTATGTTGGGTTTCCAGCTTAACTTCCTATCGAAGATAAGACCCAAGAACTTAGCTTCGTCAGAGAATACTAATCTTATACCACCAATAGAGGGTGGGTCGATGTGCGGAATCTTGTGTTTCCTGGAGAAGAGGATTAATTCTGTTTTGTGGGGGTTGATACCCAAGCCACAGCGATTAGCCCATTTTTTTAGCTTGTTAAGAGCGTTTTGCATGAGTTCTTTTATACGAGTAGTATTGAGGTACTTCCCGGAGACGGCTATAGCAATGTCATCCGCATATGCAATCACCCAGCAGCCCACCGCTTCCAGGTATATCAGTAGCTCATTCACCACCAAATTCCAGAGATGGGAGGAAAGGACCCCGCCTTGCGGCGTGCCTCTACTGACAGACCTCCTGGCGGATGAAACGCCCAGTTTTGAGTTGATAATCCGACTTGTGAGCAGTAGATTAATCAATTCACCAAGCGAACCCTCCACATTCAGTGCTGTCAGTGCATCCGTGATTGCAGATGTACCCACGTTGTTAAAGGCGCCTTCTATATCCAGAAAAGCAACCATAGTGTACTCCTTGTGATGAAGGGAGTATTCAATAGTGCGTACCAGAAAGTGAAGGGCAGTTTCAACTGACTTGCCCTTACAGTATGCATGTTGAGACGCAGATAGAAGCTGCGTATTTATGTTGGTATGGAGATGGATATCAATCAGTCGCTCCAACGTTTTGAGGAGGAATGATGATAAACTAATAGGTCTCAGGTCTTTTGGGCTGACATGGGAGTATTTCCCGGCTTTTGGTATAAAGACCACTTTCACTTCTCTCCAAGCCTGAGGAATATATGCCATTTTTAAGCAGCTGTTCAGAATCATCCCCAATACTGGTGTGATGATATCTGAAGACATTTGTAATTCGGCAGGTATTATGCCGTCTGGTCCTGCAGACTTGAAGGGCTTGAAGCTATTTAGTGCCCAAAGCAGCTTGTCCCTTGTAATCAGACCTTGAGAATGAGTCACCTGTGCCAGTGATCTATTCAGATCAGTGTACCCGGTAATGTTGGAGCTACCTGGGAAGTGGGTGTCAAGTAGCAGATTGAGCGATTCCTCGCTAGATATCGTCCAGGATCCATCAGCTTTCTTTAGACAGCTGGGCATGGTTGGATTTGAAGCTAAGATTTTTCTTAGCCTTGATGCCTCAGAGACTTCTTCTATTTTGCCACAGAAGAGTCTCCAGGATGATCTTTTGGCTTTCCTTAGCTCTTTTTTGTATAATTTGAGAGCTTCCTTATAGGAGTCCCAATCAGTAAGTGATCTCGAGCTTTTAGCGCGATTGAAGAGTTTCCTGCAATTATTTCTGAGTGGTCCCAGTTCCTGGTTCCACCATTGTGGCTTTCTCTTCACCATAGGTCGTATGAGGGGACAGGAAGCGGACATCGCTTTATTGAGAGCCGAGGTGAGCTCGTTGACCTTGCCGTCAAGCTCGGAAAAGTTACAGGGTGGACTTAAAAGTTCAGAGGTAACTAGTCCGCGAAGAGTTTCTCTGTATTTGGGCCAATTGGTTTTCCGAGGATTGCGGAAAATAGGTTGGCAGGGAGGATCAACATTGAGGTTGAATTGAATATAACGGTGATCAGAGAAGGAGTGATCAGTCGAGACCTTCCAACCCGTTATCATGTCGTTGATGGTATCGGAGACAAGAGTAATGTCAAGGACTTCTTGTCGATTTTTGGTAATGAAAGTGGGTTCATTACCTATGTTACATACAATGAGGTTGGTGCTTAAGATATAATCAAAAAGTGACTCACCCCTGTTGTTGATATCAGAGCTGCCCCATACGGTGTGATGTGCGTTAGCATCACAGCCGATTATGAGTTCAGCCTTCTGCCTCCTTGCTTCTTCGATCAGTCTCTCCAGGTTATCACCAGGGAGAGGTCCCACGTGGTCGTGGGCGAGATATGCCGATGCCAACCAGAGTGATCTGCCTGCAGTCTCCAGTTTCGCAGCAGTTATATCCCGATCGCTGAAATTAGGGAGTAAGTAAGCATTAAGGTTTCTTTTCACTAGTATGCACGATCTTGGTTTACCTTTGTCGGTCACATACAGTGAGTAATATCCAGGAGTCTTGAGTCCTTGAACCAGGTTGTGTACAATCCATGGTTCTTGGATCAAGACGACATCTTCCCCGCCTTTAGAAAGGCGAAGAACAAGAGCGGCCGAAGCCTTGATAGAGTGTTGGAGGTTAATCTGGATTAGCTGCAGCATTGTCGCTACAATCCTGAGGCACCTCCACCACGGTGTTATTTAGGCCTTCCAATTCTGAAGACGAACTGAGAAGTTCATCTTCGCTCAGAAGAACCCTGTCAAGGAAATCGTCAGTTTCCATATCCGATTGGATATCGCTTACGGAGAGTGACGGTTTTGCAGTTGCCGCATGATCGGCGGATTCATCGTCCTCCAGCGAAGGGAACGAGGTAGATGGCTCATCATTCGAGAGTTCAGGGTGAGGAGAAGGAGGAGGAAGTTTTCCCGTCTCGAGTTCGTCCTTCTTGTACACCCTCATTTTGACCTCGATCCAGCCAAATCGTATGAGGCCATCTGTTTTTGCCAGGGGAGCCAGGGTTTCCTGATTGATAATGACTACCGCACATCTGTGGGAGCCCTTTTGCTCCTCCAGTTTCGCCACCTTCCAGTTATGGGTCGGTAGAGAGGGGTTGCTTGATCTTAGAATGTCTAAGACGCCCTCTGGAGTGGATGGATTTGGGGGGATCCATATGCACGATCTTGGCCGGCAGGGGATATCCTCCCTCGCAACGACCTCGAGCCTTGCGCCGGGCCACACCTCTCCAAGCCTACTAATCGCAAGCTTATAGAGGTCAGCCGATCTTTGGTATCTACATGCGACCAGCTTGATGTGGCCTTGATGCCACCCGCCTTCATGGATTAGCGGCGGTGGTCCCGGGTTTTCTCTCATGAATGAGGAGTAATTGCAAGAGAGCGCAGATATTACATCATCCCATCTTTCGTGGGAGATAGTGCCGTCTATGTGACTACGGTCTATAACCGCGACCACAATTTTATCCTTAAGGACCTCGCTAAAAGGCCTGCGAGATGCGGTAGTGGGAGGGTTGCCGGTGTTGTGCACCCTCTGTCTCTTGGGAACCGAAATGGTCCCTTCCACTGATCTCTGGCGTTTTGTCGACAAATCCCCGCTGGTTTTACTGAGGATTTGTTGGGCCCATGCCAGTTTCGCGATTTTGTCCGGGGTCCTGTCCTTCACCGCGATGTTGCCACACATACGCTGGATCCGGATGGCATTACGACGATTTTTGTAGTTCGTCGAGGACGGATTGCGATGACGCGATCCGGCGCTGTTGGTGTGGGTAGGACCATAATGCACAGTCCCACCCCCGCCAGAATTGGGTTTAGTTGTGGGTATAGCGCCGACACCAGAAGGACCATGAGAAGGCACAGTCCCTCCTTCAGTCTGCCTTGCAGACGCGGTGGTAGTTGAAGGGCCAGCAGAGGGGGGACCATGATGCACAGTCCTCTCTCTGTTGGGAAGGGGTTTTTTTTGCTCGCAACCGCTAGTGGAGGGACCATGTGTGTCCACAGTCCCAATCCTAGCTGGTGCCACAAGAGCTTTGCCGGTAGACAGTTTGGTCGCCGTACTACCGTCCGGTTTTAAAGGGGAACCGGCCGTAAAATTTGTTTGTTTTGTTTTTATTTGTTTTGTTTTGTTTGGATTCATTTTTAAGTCCCACGAGTAGCGGAGAAAAGAGGTCCATCTGCACAGAGATCCGCATTGTGCAGATAAGGCTAGTTAATCCGGAGGGCGCCAGGTATCCGGATACTCCGTGCGCGACTGAGCTATTTGATGACTGGGCCCTCAGCCAAGTTGACTCTCGGCACGGGTCGTATGACACCTTACGTCCAGCCCAGGTGGTAAAGGAGGGGAAAGGGGAAGGACGTATTGTCCTGTAAAGGCCGCATAGTGGTACACTTAACTGCGCTTTGAGAAAGAAAAGAGGAGAGGGGGACGTAGAGTCCGGGTCAATACTTGGTTGACGCTCGTCAGCAGCCTGTCTGTCATGGGTGGCCCTTAGACAGCATAGCCCGTTGAAGCTGCGCCATAAGCCTTCGCACCGGCACCATCGAATGCAATGATGGTACACACGTCAAGGTGACTGACCCCGCGAAGGACTTTGGTACATACAAAGTGCTACTTTAGTCCCCAACGATGGAGAATTGACACAAATTTAAAGCTCAACGATTAGAAATTAACCTAAAATGCTTAACAGCAAATTGCCAACATTTTTGATCAGTCATCGGCTTCGATGTCAAATAGCCATCTTTATATATTAAGCAGCATATATGCAGTTTTAAATGTATTTGAACAAAACATAAGGAGACGTAAGGCTATACAGTTACTTGGGCGAACTGATCGATATGCTATCCATATTTCTATCCCGCGAAGAAGGTGTGCCATTGGGTGAAGAGTGTTTATCCAATTTAGATTTTTTTGGTTTTCTTACAAAATTACCTAATCAATTTTTTCTTAAATTTGGTCAAAACGCCCCTAAAGTGGGGCTGGATAATATTTCGTTGGGGCGAGCTATGAAGAACGACTTTGCCCATATATTTTAAATTCTCTTTTTATATATCACAAGGGAAGGGTATTACCATTTTGACTCATTGTTTGTAACATACATTTAGAGTCCTAAGAGTTACTATATGTGTGATCAGCATCGATAGTAATGTCGATATAGCTATGTCCATCCGTCCGTACATCGTCAGTTTTTAGGCCCTTAAACACGAGCTGAAATTTGGAACATTTACTCTCTATGTGACCGAATTAATAAAGTCATATAATCCGCAAGCTGAATCACAAAAAAAAAGGTTTATCAAAATATCGACATGCGAGCTAGAAAGCTGAAATTTGGAATATTTATACTCTCTAGGTATGTTTGCCAGACGGTCGGGACTCGCCGGAATTGTCCAGATATTTTCAACGATGTCCGGAGTCCAGCTGAAAAACAATTTGTCCAGACGAACCTCTCCCATTCCACCAGATTAAAATAAATAATAAGTTTTCTCACCACACATTGCGAAACTTTTTCAAAGCCTTTAATAAATTTGCTGAACTCATTCACTTAACGAAATTTCAATCAATAAAGCAAAATAACAAAAAAGAAAAACTAATCGAGAACGAAAGGCTGAGTTATTAATTCGGTTAAATTTGAATAAAAATTATCCATATTAAAATCATTCTAAAATACGCCTGGAGTAACTAAACTGGTTAATTCGTTTAAATCAAAGACCTAGTAGGGCTAACAATCCAGTAACAAGCGCCCTTTAACAAAACTTCTGAATTTTATACGCCCGCAAAATTAGGTTGTGATCTCTTTTGAAGGTATTTTTTTTAGTAAAATGAAGACTTTTCTATTTTAAATCAAACCTATTAATTTGTTTTTACTTTTACTTCATCAAGATTAAACTTCATTTGCTCAATTCAAGCCCTACCTAGTTTAGAAGCGAGCCCGCTGGGTACAAGACCGTTTAAACAAAATTATTGTTATTTTTGCCAGGTAATTTTATTTTTATTTATAAATAATGTCAACTTAAGAAATTGTTGATTCAATAGTTGATATAATATTTCATTGTTAATCATTTGGGAATAAATTTAAGAATGATGGTATTCCACCCAAGGATAGTATATTTAAAAATTATATAAATTTTAAATGATTAAAAAAATATATAGAAAATTATTGATTGATAAGAAGTTATTTAAATAAAATATGAAAAAAAAACTTAAAACGATTATTTTAAACAAAGCAGCATAAAACGTCGAGACTCTAGAGAATCCATCTAAACTGCTAACTCTTGGTCGTTACAAGTTACCGGTTTCCTAGGTAACATAGTTTACAATCCTTTATAAAACGAACGCGAAGTAAATGCTCTGAAGAGGCTAGGTTAGGTTAGGAGAGTCTTTGACACCTTGTCCTCGGCTTTTTGCATTGCTAGGTAGAACTTTGATGACAGTGTTAAGGAATTGCAGTCCTAACTTTTGAATGTAAGACCTGGACTCCTCCCCTCTGATTAAAGATTTCAAGTATGTGAGAAACCCAAAACAGGTCCAATAAATACAGGTCTCTCATAGTCAGAGAACTCCTTTGGCAAACAACATTCTTGGTTAAGATCATTGCAAAAGAACCATCTAACGGACTTCTGAAATGTGGATATGTCCGGTGAGTCCCGGAAATTAAAAATGTTGTCAAGATATGGTCTATTTGCAAAATAGCAACCCTATCTTCTTATTATTATTAGTATCTTCTTCTTTTTTCAACGATAAAAAATGTATGAGGTATGCTTTGCTTAAGAATACGGACATGGCTATTCTGCCGTCTTCCGGAACCCTATACCTAGGGGCCCAAAATGCTCATGGCATTAAATAATTACAAATAGGATCGGCACCGCATTAAACATCCGCTACGCAGTTCAGTAGTTATGCTGTGATCGCTTGCAAGTGTTTCTGAATTCCCCCTTTCGGGGACCGAAGTAAATTATCTATACACGGCTTAGTACTGTTCAGATCATCACATTCCAAATAAAGATACATGAGCTGGAAACTGCGCTTCACAAAATTCACTAACTTTTCCTTGTATATCATGATTCGAACACCTGTTCGGAAGAAAGCCTCCACGTGAAAATCCGAAAAACCGATTCTTATCAGATCGGAGCATTTTTCGCTCCGACGGATACCTCGCTAGGGCCTATATACTCTCTAGGGGTCCAAAGTACTCAATTTCAAAGATTGTTAAAATTGTTGCTCGCCCTAGCGGACTGTAGCCTTTCTTTATTTTATTTTTTTTAAGGAATTAATCGAAAAACAATGCTTGTGCCAAAATCTGTCCTTAAAAAAGTGGGTGTTACTTAGCCCGGCAGTTAGTAGTCCGACACACTAACCATTGAGCCACTGCGCCCGACTGTTCGAAAAAATGGTTAATATTTAATAGTGGTCTGGTAAATGAGTGGGATTTAAAAATCTTAAAAGGTGAATACTTCTGAGCCCCTAGAGAGTATATGTTCGAATTTCAGCTTTCTGATTTGTCTTTTAAGGCCTCAAAATATGTGACTGACGGACGGTGGGACAATCATGGCTAGATCGATATATTGTTCAATGCTGGTCACAAATATAGTAACTTTCAGGGGTTTAAGACCAATATTAAGGAATAATACAAATTTGGAGTCAGCGTCTTATGAAAGGGAATACAAACTCCGGGATTTAAGCTTCTATCGGAAAAACTATTTTAATATACGAGTAAAGGCCTGTTACAATTCCACTCAATCCTTTTAAAATGGTAAATAGTTCAAAGTATAAACTTTTTAACTTTCTCGTTGACTAAAGAGGAAGATATTGCAATCGTGCTGAAATTTTGAACTAAACTGAGTATGAGGTATGATATACTGACAATAGAGAAGTCCAGTAGTAGTTCCATCAGTCACGTAGGCTCCAGGCAATCGGTGAACAGACTTTCTTCAAACTTCGTACTTGGGGTTTCGAGGCCATTTTTTAAAATAACTGGTTTCTCTAATATGGCTCAAATACTCAAACGATTTTGATAGTTATTGAAATATAAAACAATTGCGATGAACGTAAGAAAATGGCGTACTCAGTTTTTTTCGAAAATAGTTGGATAACGGTCCTTTACATAAGTACTACTATCTCAAAAACGGGTCATGTTATTTCGAAGAAAATTTACTGATCAACGAATCTACCATTTGGAATGAATTTTTATATAAAAATTTGGGAAATATTTTTTTTATAATTTTTTTATTCATGTAACAGTTTTATGGATTTTTGAAAATTTCAATTTTCTCAAATACGTCTCTAGTGATTTTGATTACTTTTAAATGTTGGAAGATGACTTACCCAGTTTTCCTTAAAAGTCTCGATATTAAAGGTACTTTAGGAAACCAACAATATATTAAAAACTGGTGACATAATTTCAAAGAAATTACCTGATACCAATATTATCTGAAACAGAAGACGCCATGAACATAGTTTTCCACTTTTTTTCCATTCCTTTATATTACCTTTAAAGCATATTTACTTTTACAAAGTCTTAAAAATATTGTTCTCAAGAAGCGGTTATTCTTTAAATCATGATCCGAATCTCTACGGTCTTCGTAGCTCTGTAATGAGTCTTGATTGTGTTCCCTCGCACAATACTCAACCATTCTTGAGTTATTACTCTTCTGTAGCACCGCGTATTTTTAATAAATTACCCATTGAATTAAGGCGCTCTCAGAATATCTTGTCGTTTAACAGAAAAGTAAAACAGTGGCTCTTTAACTACAAGTTAAAGGAGATTTATAATTTATCTAACGTAATTATATAGTCACAAATGTTCACCATTCATTGCAAATCATCCCTATACACCAATTTTCCTTTTTGAATTATATAAATATATTGAATTATATCTTTTTGTACTGCAACTCGATACATTCGGAACTAGTTTTTAATAACTATAGAATGTATCTAACTATTCATTCCTTGATGAAAAACACTTATAATTTACTTATTCTTTGAAGTAGTTGTTCTTTTTTCTTTTTATACCCTATTCTAGGGGTATATTAATTTTGACGCATAGTTTGTAACATACCTTAATATTGCCCGTAGACCCCTAAAAGTTACTATATTTATGATCAGCATCGATAGTAATGTCGATCTAGCCATGTCCGTCCGTCCGTCCGTCCGTCCGTCCGTCCGTCGGCAAAAATTAGGCCTTTAAACTGGACCTAGACAGCTGAAATTTTAACCATATACTCTCTAGGGTCCCGAAATAATCAAGTTTAAGAATTTTTGAAATCCGCCCACAGACACGCCCACAAACTCAAAAAAACAAAATTTTGGAAAAAATCGAATTTTGAGCTAGAGAGCTGAAATTTTTTATATATGATCTTTGGCCCATAAAACTGCTTGGGACATAAAATTTTCAAAATCCGCCCACTGACACGCCCACAATTAAATAAAACAAATTTTGGGAAAAATTGAATTTTGAGCTAGAAAGCTGAAATTTTTTATATATGATCTTTGGCCCATAAAACTGCTTGGGACATAAAATTTACAAAATCCGCCCACTGACACGCCCACAATTAAATAAAATATTTTTTTTGAAAAACCAAAATTTGAGCTAGGGAGCTGAAATTTTTAATATATACTCTCTAGGGGCCCTTTATGCTCATACTTATTTTTTTTTTAATCCGCCTACTGACACGCCCACAATTAAATAAAACAATTTTATTGAAAAACCAAAGTTTGAGCTAGGGAGCGTTTTTATTTACAAAAGCTTAGTTTTTTCGATAAAATCCTTTAAATTTTTGTCACGCCCACTTATGAGATATAGGAATAAGAATAGGGTATCCAACAGTTCGCCCAAGCGGACTGTAGCCCGCCCTTATGTTTATACCCTATTCTAGGGGTATATTAATTTTGACGCATAGTTTGTAACATACCTTAATATTGCCCGTAGACCCCTAAAAGTTACTATATTTATGATCAGCATCGATAGTAATGTCGATCTAGCCATGTCCGTCCGTCCGTCCGTCCGTCCGTCCGTCCGTCCGTCCGTCCGTCCGTCCGTCGGCAAAAATTAGGCCTTTAAACTGGACCTAGAGAGCTGAAATTTTAACCATATACTCTCTAGGGTCCCGAAATAATCAAGTTTAAGAATTTTTGAAATCCGCCCACAGACACGCCCACAAACTCAAAAAAACAAAATTTTGGAAAAAATCGAATTTTGAGCTAGAGAGCTGAAATTTTTTATATATGATCTATGGCCCATAAAACTGATTGAGACATAAAATTTTCAAAATCCGCCCACTGACACGCCCACAATTAAATAAAACAAATT
The DNA here is from genome assembly GCA_949715645.1 of Portevinia maculata. Taxonomy (NCBI): domain Eukaryota; kingdom Metazoa; phylum Arthropoda; class Insecta; order Diptera; family Syrphidae; genus Portevinia; species Portevinia maculata. The sequence continues at coordinate 273,589,278 of OX454526.1, read as the reverse complement.
TTGGGAAAAATTGAATTTTGAGCTAGAAAGCTGAAATTTTTTATATATGATCTTTGGCCCATAAAAATGCTTGGGACATAAAATTTTCAAAATCCGCCCACTGACACGCCCACAATTAAATAAAATATTTTTTTTGAAAAACCAAAATTTGAGCTAGGGAGCTGAAATTTTTAATATATACTCTCTAGGGGCCCTTTATGCTCATGTGTAAATATTTTCAAAATCCGCCTACTGACACGCCCACAATTATTTATTTTTTATTTTTGAAAGTCCAAATTTTGAGCTAGGGAGCTGAAATTTATAGTATATACTCTCTAGGTGCCCTTTATGCTCATACTTAAATTTTTTTTAAATCCGCCTACTGACACGCCCACAATTAAATAAAACAATTTTATTGAAAAACCAAAGTTTGAGCTAGGGAGCGTTAGTTAGTTAGTTAGTTTTTTCGATAAAATCCTTTAAATTTTTGTCACGCCCACTTATGAGATATAGGAATAAGAATAGGGTATCCAACAGTTCGCCCAAGCGGACTGTAGCCCGCCCCTATGTTTTTAATTTAATTTTGTATCTTTAAATGTTACTTTTACATATTTAAGTAAATTGTAATAAATAATGTATTAAATTCCCAAGGAATGAATAAAATCTAATCTAATCTAATCTGATCTAAAAAAATCTAATATTAAGAAGAAATCTGTGCGCTCAGATTTTCGGAATATTTTTTATACAATTTTTTATAATATTTTCTTAGAACGGTTTCAAAAATTTTGAAGAACACCGTACACCGCTTGCTGTGTTCATTCTGCTTGTGTATACAGATATACAGCTGGATTTATATTATGTAAGTACGAATTTTTTAAAAGTGTGTTCCCGAAACCACGAGCACTCCATATTAAAATACTCAAATTAGCGCGTTTTGTAAAAATAAATGCTAAATGGTTGTGAAAATTGCATTTTGAAGTAACCTGTTTAAAAAAAATTATTCATTTTTAATTTTTGTAATTGAAAACAATCGGTTTTCAAAGTTTCTGGGTATCGGTCATCTAATGGACCGCTTTAATGCGAATAATATGCGAAGCCTGCCCTTTACGTACCGTGTTAAAAACGGCTCTAATGATTTTGATTAATTTTATGGTGTTTTATACTTGAAGCTAATTTACGAATATGGTATACTCAGATTTTCGCAAAAAAAATCGAACAACGGCACATTAGAAAAACGGCTAAGCTCAAAAACCGATGCAGTAATTTCAAAGCATTTTACATTATACCTAATACTAAATGGAACAAATTTGCTTAAACTCAGATTTTCAAAAGAATTTTTCATAAAGTCTTAATTCATATTATATGTACCAGTTTTTCAAAAAATTTAAAAACTTCATTTTTGTCAAAAGTTCTTTCACGTTTTTGATCTTTATCGGTGTTTTAACTATTTGGAGTGAAGGTAATCAAAGGGCATCCTCAGATTTTACCAAAATACTTTTACAACGGCACTTCCAAAACACGGCAATATTTCATAAACGGGCAAAATGATTTCGCAGAAGTTTCAGATTTGAGCTGACACTAAGATTAAGAAAATACTCGGATTTTTTATTATATTAATAAATTTATTGAAATATATTAACACAAAATATCATAAGTAGATCAGATAATAGTATCTGGGTTACCCCTCTTCGGGGGTAAAAGGGTATAAATGTTGGACAAATCTTCGACTCACAACAATTAAAACTCTGGACTCTGGCCTCTTCGACTCGAAAAAGAAGGATATTTTGACCGAGGATATTTTCATGGGATATTCTCACCGAGGATAATATAAAAAAGGATATTTACAGCCTACACCCCTAGAGTTGTGTGATATAGCAATGAACTACATATTGGGCTTAGTGTGTCGGTTTATGCTGACAGCTGCTTTTGCCTCACCGTGACTTGACCGGTCAGATAACTCCTAAGCGAAGCACAGATATTCAGCTAATTAAAAAATGTAACTTTTGAATAATCTTAATAAAAGTTGGGGTTGGTTGACTTTTTGTTTCAATATCTTGCTGACTCGTTGTTTAAAAGTGACTAACTTTTCTTCTCCCTAACGGGCGAGCACTGTACCTCTTCACTCATCGATTTTTCATACAAATTTAAACCCATTTGAGCTCTCAATAAGTGTTAAAGCTTTTCCATTTATTCATGAATGCCCTCAAATGGTACATGGAACTGTTGTTTGCTTAAGATTTCTGAACAAATTGAAAAGCTTCCCGTCTTAGTTCTAAACACGGCTTAACTGCCGAATTGAGTCCTCAATAAAAGTGTTATCCTTTCACACACGGTATATGAAAAGAAAAAAAACACGATACAGAAAGGTGTGCTTCCTTCACTTATTCTTCGCCTTATTGACGGAAACCATAGAGTCGAAAAATAATTAAGAAAACACAAACCCATCACCTTATGCATACACATATGTACTTTGTATTTGAAAGGATAAGCAAGTGTTTTTCACTCAAGCGCTTTAATGACTTCATGATATGCAACTGGCCTAGTTAAGGGGAAAAAAGGAGATCTGTTTTCAAAAGCCTTTTCAAATTTTTTTTTCAGAAAATTCTTATCCCATTGCACTTAGAGTCCATTATTCGACCAGTCATAAATCCTCTTTTGATGTAGAGGTGGCGTAAGTTGTTGTTTCCAATCAGGATTGAACCTGCACCGCACGGGTCACAAACCAACCCACTGACCTCTACACCGTCGCTACCCTTTTGACATACTTTGGGATAGGAATTTATGTTTGAGTTCTATGAGTGTTGGGGTCGTGTAAATTGGGTTTGGGTGTTTACTTTTTTTTATAAGTTATGGTGATTTAAAATGATTTTCGAGTGTCTCTGTATTACTCTACATTTTTAAACTATTTGAGAGGTAAGAGTTAATTCTTTGTAGTGTATTCTTTGGCTTTTTCTTCACGGTTGTATTCGAACCATTTGGCCTAATTCTAATTGTTCAATGTCAAAGTAGTCAGTCGGCATTAACACTTATAGGACAAATACTAAGTTGAACCTCGCTTAACCAAGAACATCTGCGAATTTCCTTTATATATCATTAACCTTAATTGAAGTTTGTATTTTTACTTTCGTACTAATCATTATTAATAGTATCTACAGTCAAGCGGAAGCAATGGCTCACATTTTTGTCGAATAAGGATGGTGCTCATTTCTAGCATATACTTCTTGCAATAAATAACAAATCACCTACATGTCGTGTGTGAATCTATCATGATTACAATCAGAATTCATTCGTGTTAGATTGATACCGTTACTTACTTCTTTACAATGGCGCATTACTTGCGGCGTTATATAAGCCGCTAAATAAATCAATTTGTTTAATCAATTAGGTCTTGTTTTGGAAACCTGAACGAGTAGCGATTTTCAATTGTTCGTTCAATTTACAATGCTATTTAGTCGTTGTACATTTGGGTGTTCAAAGTTAATCAATTTAATTTGTATTTATAGGTCTATTGTCTATTTTAATGGTTTTGGTCAATTCAACAATTTCACCACTCGCATTATTTTTATGAATTCTATTTGAAAATATTTGCTCTGGGTTAATATTGACAAGGAAATATGATATGAGTGGATAGGAGTGATATGAAAGACTCCTTCCTGAATGATTTACCTATCAACGCAAGGCCCAAACCGCATGGAGGGTGTATGCCTAAGCACGCACAACGGACCTTTTTTTTATATGACCCACCCGCCTTGGCTCTATGGGAAGTGCTTTTTGGTTTTTTAAAACACGAACAAAATATTCCACCTATGATCAGACGATTTGCGAAAGTCGCAAATATTTGCCAGTCGGGCATACTTTGTGTGTCACCTCCTTAGAACACTCCGAAAATGCTCGCAAACCATTCGCGGGACCAACGTCACAAGCCTTTTGTTCCCAATCCAAGTCCCCAAAAGGTGGGCGTGGCAAAAATCTAAGTATGGATGAATAGTTAATAATTTTCTTACGTTTTTTTAAGAATTTTATCGAAAAACCAATTATTTGATAAAAAACAAAAACGCCTATAAAATGTGGGCATGGCAAATAATTTTGTGTGGGGGATTTGTTAAAAGCGACACAATGAAGACATATATAATCAGTAAGCGGATCATGTATGTGTCGAAATCGTAAAAAAGAAGCCCGAAAACTCCTGGATTACACAAATTTAATAACACCAACATTTGATGAGCCTTACTAAAGAAGTAAGCGCAGTGGTTTAGAGGTTAATGTGTTGACTACTAACCGAAAGGTCCCCGGTTCAAATCCCGTCGGGACCAAGTAACACCTAACATCCAAGAGTATCAATTGTCATGCTTCTCAAATCCTAGTGCGTATCTTTTTATACGCTTATCAAGTAGTTCACTGTTTTAACTTGGGAAATTCCAGCGGTTGTTTCTTATTTACCCTTTATTTATTTATTATTAATTTACCTGTTCACAGGTAGTAAAAGTTTCTGGCTATGGTACAGAGACTGAAAATGTATAGCCTCATCCTTGTGATCGCCAGTGTATGTGCTTCCATTAAGCTTCACACTGTATTAACGATCTGCTTCTTCTTCGTCTTACTTTGTGGCAAGGTTATGATCAGGATAAAGAGAGATCATACCCCTCTCACTTTACTGCACCCCGACTGGTCCGCCAGTGGGGTTCACGCTCAAAAATCATCGGCAGGCTTCCTCGGATCATTTCATCACTGCGGCCCACCAATTTTTTTTTTTATAATGTGAGTACCTGCACTAAAGGGATTTTTTTATTATCCTTGTAATAGCTACGGGTGTTAAGGAAATTAGGATTAGAAGATATTGAGAGATGCCGAGATTCTTTTTATTTCACTCCACGGCCGAATACAGGCTGAAGGGTGAACTGATTCCTGGCATGGCGAGTATTGTGGTGGAAATGTTCTAAGGGTGGAATTCAGCTGACCGTTTCATTTGAGCACTTATGGTGGAAATATCGATAAAACAGCGATAGACAGGAGACATTGCGACGATAACTGAGAACGTTTCCGCGATATCCCGATCGTCAATAAGTTTATCACGAATTTTTGTACTCTGTTGAGTAGTTTCAAATATGTGATTGGGGCACCGGCCAAGGTATGAGCAATATTCCCAAGTTTGGGCGAATAAACGCCTTATAAATTGTAGCCAGATCAGATGGGCAAAAATATTTCCTGCAACGCTTAAGGAAGCCTAGACTTTTCAGAGCGTTCTTGGCGACATCGAATATGAGGTCATTTCAACGAAGGTCATTCATCCAAATGCTGATGTTGTTGCATTGATGTGATCCAAGAGTTTTAACACCTGCATATTTTTTACAATTTTGACATTTGCATGCTTCCATTATTGTTTGATCGACCTTTTACGACACCGCTGAACTCTAGCCGGATTTGCATGCACACTTGCGGGACAACTTTACTATGTAAAATTTGTTTGCTAGGCTCAGCTGGATGTTAAAATTGGCTTAATGGAATTTTTCCCCTTAGTCGCCTTTTACGGCAATCCATTTTTTCAGGGGTGCTGTAGTGATATTCTTAGCCCGTCCCTGCAAGGGCATTATTAACGATCTGCTAGAAAACAAAAAATAGATTTTCGCACGAGCATATAAGTTTTGTTAATATTCGAACAATTTAAATTCGCTTTATTAAATAAGAAAAACAAAAACAAATCTATCTTTCATATCTTTACAGCATGTCTTCGTAATTCTGGTATCCGATCTGAATATATTGCATAAATGACAGCCAACCAAATGCAATTGGAAGTCTGTTCAGTTACAAGAGCTCGTTTACTTCTGGTTTGAGTCTGCAATAGTTGCGCGAATAGCGGCATTCCATTTGTTGCTGGCCCAACGATTAATCTTTCTCAATTATCCTACGATCAATCCACTTCCTGTTCTATGCGGGAACAATCATCGAACTGCGATCGCAAATCAATCAAACCATAACGATGCGAGCAAAACGAACAACGAAGAGCTGCGAAGCTGCTGGTTGTAAGCTGTTTGCCGCACCGAGTGCTTGATGCAATTGTTGTTATGCAAATACGAATTGTTTGGATTGACTGTTCTTTGGATTAGTTTATGAGAATTGCGAACAGATAATTTGCTTTGTTTTCTTTAACAAAAAATTGTTTTCTTCTCTTCACGATTCGAATTTACTTTGCGACATTTATTTCGTAGTCTGATAAGCGTGTTTCAGCTTGCCGAGATTAAATTAAGTTGTGGATTTAAATTTTTGAATTCGGTGTCTTTTAACTAAGTAAAGTTACCATTTACTTAGTTACTTACTTACTTAAGGGGCTCCGTGAGTAATTTCTCCCTGAGACACTGTATCCTTCAATTTTCTGCGATACCGGACAGGCTGCTTCCAGTTGACCAGACCAGGAGGCTAGTAGTCGAAAATTCTCTTACCTGAATCACAATTCGCTCGATGTGACCGAATCAATGTACATACTCGTAGTTCACGTGATTTACCTTTACAGAAAAAAGTGAAATTTAACAGTGTTGACAAACTCTCGTACTATTTGATTTGAGAACATAAACAAGACTAATATCTTTGCGCCGCTTCTCTAGAGGCCACACAACTGTTGCTCCATATGCGTATTTGTCAGCATTGACTTTGTCCCAATTTAAACAAATTGAAAATTGATTCAAAATTTCATCCCGCCAATACGTTCAATGACGAGACACATTTTTGTTCCAATGGTTACTTTAAACATATGAGAAGGCTACATTCCGCTTGGGCCAACTGGATACCCTATCCTTCCCTATATTTCTCTCCCTCGCAGTGAGTTGAAATTTTTTGTCCATTTTGGAACTTTGTTTCATTGCGTTTTCTAAAAAAAAAAGAAGATAAGTTGAAAATGTGGTCATAACGGTCCCAAAAGTCAAAAGTGGGTGCTACTGTTTCTTAAGTCGTTTAAGGAATTTATGGAAACAAAGTTTTTGTCGAAAACGACCCCAAATAAAATTTGTGGCAAAAAACATTGTAGGTACAGGCGGATTGCTCAGAAAGACGTTGTCTACGTAATTTGTGAAGAACAAGACCTTCATTCCCATAAACTTTTTCGATCATAAAACGGTTCTTAAGTAGTGGGCTGACACGAAAAGTCTTAATACTTAAGTATTTCGGGCCTTAGAAATCGCGAGAATCTCGCCGACGTAGTATGGTTGACGGACACGTCCCCAGTGTTTCGCAGAGCATGAGAGAGCGCCCTGGCAAAGTGTCCACGGGCTCCACATCAACAAAATCCAATTGATTGGGGGTGTTTCGGCATCGGTTCTTGGTTCCATATCTATAGGCCAGATATGAAGAGCAATAACATGGCGATCAGGGCCACCTTTGGCTTAACAACTGACTTATGTACGAAGAGGAACTTCTTAAAGTATAAACGGCGTTGCGGAATGGCGAAGAAGAAGCAAAGCACGAACTTCCTCCTGTTGGAGTTTAAACTACGCTGCCAAGTAATGGTCAAACATAATTCCATTGACGATATCCGCCAGAAGTAAATAAAGCTTCCGCCAGCATCCGGCCCATTAAGATCGCCGTTTAAAAACCCGATAGCACACGTTGGTCCCATTGACGAAATTTCGTCTTCTACAATTCCAATGTTTCGATTGCTGTGTTGCCAGTTGCGCCGTCCTATTGATACTACATGTGATCGAGGACCATTTCAGTAATTTCAGGAGAGAAGAAGTTGTCGTTTCATAGTAACAAATGCCATTGAATGTGACCGCATTCTCGAAGAACAATGGTCCAATCACTTCGCCAACCCAAAATGAGCACCAGACAGGGGCTCGTGGTAGATGCATAGTCTTGGATTCTCAGCTCCCCATGTCACGGGGCTGCCATTTATCGGATATTGTGTTCCATATATAACCTCTACGTCCACAGTCTTTATTGAAATAGAAATTTCAGAACTTTTCTTAATGGGACAACCATAAATAAATCTGCTTGGTGTCCACTTTTCCGAGGCACTTTATTGGTCAAGTGCTTGCCTAGGCAGAAGTCAACAATGAAATTGCCGGGTTGCGTTCGATATCCCGCTTTTTATAATCCCGATTCTTAAAATCCCGCTATTAAAATTCCGCTTTTTATAATCCCGCTTTTTTTAAATCCCGCCTATTATATTCCCGTTTTTTATAATCCCGTTTCTTATTATCCCGCTTTTACAATCAAAAGTAGTTGCTTTATTTTAAAAATCGCGCGATTTTTTTTTCTCAAATCCTAGTGCGTAGTTTCGTCCAACCAAAACTGTCAGTCTGCGATGCCACGCTTGAGCATTGTTTTGTGTTCTCGGGAATTGTTTTTCTGCAGACCAAAAGCTAGGAGAGTACTGCACTTGTCTACTTCCATTACGAATGTAATTAATTTTAAACCAATCTGCAAAACTATGTGCGTCTTCGACATCTTTCAAACTATTTTTCAAAGAGTCAAAATAGGAAGAGACTAAACTTTTGACCATTTTTATTTTTAATGCAAACTCGTTACAGTTACCATATTTGGTCACAAATCCTTTTTGTTGTACTCTTCGCCAAATGATTTGACCAAAGTGAAACAAACATCCTCTAAAATCTGAGAGCGGAAAAAAACATTCGTAACCGAAAACGGGATTAGCGGGATTTGGCGGGATTTTAAAAAGCGGGATTATAATAAATCGGGATTTCGAACAAGGGGGATTTTAGAAGACGGGATTTTAAAAAAGCAGTATTTTAGTAGACGGGATTTTAAAACTTTTTTTTTGGGATTTTTGAAAAGCGGGATTCCGATACGCTCCCGAAATTGTCGGACTTGGCATACATTGCCAAATAGCTAGATCTGGTTGCAACACAGATAGTTTTAAAGGATTAACTCCGCCACTGGGTAAATAAGGTACTATCCCATAGCAAATCCAATCGAAACCAATTCAGCTATCGGCAGTACGTTTAAATAGTACCCAGCTCCAACACGATCACTATGTAAGAGCAAGAATCGTCTAGCAACGTATCAGAGAGAACATCAAGTGTTGGTTCATTATCCCATTTTTTTTGGGAAACCTATGCAGTGAAGTAGGATTTTATACGTGTTCAAAATACAGAATCCCACTACTAATAATCACTGCCAATAAAAGCAGAAGTGACGTTCTTAAATGTTCATAGGATTGATATATTTTATGCTTCGTTCTTAGAGTAGCATTGAAATCTCGATTCAGATTTGTCGATGCAGAGTTAAGACCCATTTGGAGTTCAGTTGAAAATTAATAGAAATGACAGAAAAAGGAATAGCATCGCTCTATTTATGCCACGACATAGTTCCTAGAATATACTGCGGTAGATTCGACACTTTTTCTCTAGATTCGGAATAACTATTGTGAAGGATTTTTTTATTTAAAATGTTAATATTACGGAAATGCATAGTTTCTGTATACTAAACAGTAGAAAAAAGTTATTGGAAAATCTGACACAAAAAGACAATTGTGCAATAAGGGTACAATCGTCATCTGGGTAGGGTGCTTTTGAAATTACTTTACATGATACAAAAAAACAGAATAAATTAGAAAGGAAAGCATTCGATTCCCGTGCACAAACGGGAGCGCCACAAAAAACACCACCTGTCGTAGAAAGCGACTAATGGTACAAATGACATCTAGGCAAATTTTCACATCCAGGTGAGCCTAGCAACGCATTTAAAATCTTAAAATTCTACCGCAAGTAAGCATGCAAATTCTTGGGTTGACACAACTGGAGATCAAACAAAAATCAATAATAGAAGAATGTATGACCAACCAATTTCGCTTGTTCTTCAATCGTCTTGGAAGCCTCTAACACGGCACGCTGGTAACGGCCGATGATGTCGATATCATCCGCATACCCCAGTAGCTGGGCGGATCTGTTGAAGATAGTGCCTTCCGTGTTGACACCTGCCCTTCGCACTATTTTCTCAAGAGCAAGATTGAAGAAGTCACATGATAGCGCATCTCCTTGCCGAAATCCGGTACAAGTTTAAAATAATTTGGAGGAGCTGCTTCCAAACTGCATATCAAACCGCGTGTTTTCAACTGACACACTACACAACTGGATCAGTTTTGTCGGGATGCCGAATTCTGCCATCGCCACGCTCCTGACGATGAATGCTATCATATGCGGCCTAAAAGATGGTGGATCTCGACTTGAAATGCATTAGTTTTTTCAAGGAGTTGCATTAGTGTGAAAATTTGGTATATTGTCGATTGCCGGGCCGAAAACCACACTGGTACCTACGTGCCGATTAGTGTGTTGCAGAACGGCTTGAGACGTTCACACAGCACGTTGTATAGGTTCTGATGAGCGACATTTAGCAGGGATATGCCTTGATAGCCTTTTTTGGAGTTGAGGCAGATGGAGTTAACAGTCCAGTCATCGGGCTTTCTTTCACCCATACTTGATTGATGATTTGGTGCATGCGCCAAACCAAAACATAACGCTCATCCGCCTAATACCCTAGCTCAGTATTGAAGATCTCTAAAGACCTGGGATTCAAATATGTCGAAGCAGCTCATATAGGGATAGCACTAATAGTTTAACATGACTGGAACTGGTAGACGCCACCGTTGATCTCATATAAGGAATTCGTCCGCTGCCGTTTGAAAACAAAAACACTCCTCCCCCTCTCTCGACCGCTGCCACCAACGACCTTCCAAAGGGGTTTGTTAACCAATCTCCAGTCGAGGTACTAGGCAGCCAGCAGCCACCAACGTGGAGGTTGGTAGTGAGAGGCTATCGCGAGAATGCCTATGCTCTAATATATTCGTATCCTACCCTTTGGCTGGCTAACACACTTTTTACTACGCGTATCTATCAAAAAATATGTATATTTATACACACACCTGTAAATACACAGACTCATGCTTTTGTAAATAACCGATTTCAACTCCACGCCAGGGATAATAATAATAATAATAGTAATAATAACTTTATTTCATGTAAAAAACGGTTCAAGCATTACATAATTAGCATTATAAAAATTAACATCTGGCATTAACGAGCGTTTTAACATAAAATAGTTAGGAACATTCTATTGTCAGAAGGACAAGAGGCGAATGCACCTTTATAAAAAATTAACAAATTGAATTAATATGTCAATGGGGTATAACATAACTAAGAATCAAAATGTAAAATTCAGCAGCAATATTTATAATAATAATAATCATAATATAATATCAGGCCAATGTGTTAAATCATTGGAGTAAACAAATTTTCTATTTCGCAGTTATTGAATGAAAACAGTCAGATGCGAGTATAATTTAAAAATCTTGACTCGTTTCTTTCGCATCTAATATTTATTGGTAACCTATTAAATAGGCGACACACAGTTACATTATAAAACCGAGAAAACATAGCTTTATTGATTTTTGGTACTTTACCATACAGCCTGGCTTCAGTATACCCGGACTTACGAAAGAATATTTTAAGTACTTTAAAATAATAGAGATGCCTTAACGGAAGAATTTCCAGACTTCTAAACAACTGAAAACTTGGAGTTCTACGATTTACTCGACAGATGATCCGAATCACATGCTTCTGCTTTGTTAATAGAGGCTCAATTTTATTGAAATGCATACCGCCCCAACACGAAATTCCATATTAAAGTTTTGATTTGAAAAAACCATTGTAAACTAGCGTTAAAACAGAAGAAGAGCAATAAAGACTTAGATGATAAAGATGCCTAACGAGTATATTAAAATAATGCTTTAAATACGTAGTGTGGGCCTTCCAATTTAGTCTTGCATCCAATACAACTCCTAAGTAGGTACTTAAAGTTTTCAACCATTTCAATTGTAAAGCAGTCATTAGAACAGTTGGCATTTACATCAAAGGAGGGCACAAACTGATGTTGGCAACATATATTGTTAAGAAGAAATCTTAAACACCCAGGTGAGTGATACCGCAACATCATATCTTCTGAAACTGAACCCATAATATCAAACACCATGAACTTAGTTTTAGCATTGATTACTAGTTTATCCAACTTAAACCATCTTCGTAGTATTTCTAGATCAGAGTTCATATCTACAAATAAGTCAACATAATTATTGTTGGAGTAGGATAACGCAGTATCGTCGGCGAAAGCTGTAATTCTGCCCTTGAACGATTGAACAAATAGCGAATTTACAAAAATCAAGAATAAAATTAGGCCCAGAACGGACCCTTGCGGAACACCTATGTTTATAAAGATTACTGAGCTTAGGACGCATTTTATGTTCACCCTTTGCTTGCGGTTACGCAGATAAGACGCAAACCACGAATGAATCGATCCCCTGAACCCTGCGTTAAACAATTTGCTAAGCAACAGCTTATGATCTACAGTATCAAATGCCTTAGTAATGTCAATAAATAGAGCAGCAGAAGTTTTAGAGTCGTTCAGGCTATTATAGATTTCGCCGCACAGTTTCAATAAGGCTTCTTCGGTAGATCTTCCGCTTCTAAAACCGAACTGAAACTCACTTAAACAATTTGTTTTACCAAGAAATGACAGCATTCTAGATTTAACACCCTTTTCAAAATTTTTTCAAAAAGTAGATAAAAGAGAAATAGGACGGTAGTTGTTTAAAACTGTTGTATCTCCTTTTTTATGAAGTGGAACTACGACCGATGTTTAGAGTGAATCTGGGAAGATACCCTTTTCAATACTTAGGTTAAATATAAAGGAAAGAACATCTGATATTAGTAATGATATATTTTTAAGAATTCTACTTGATATACCATCGTAAGAAGATTAGTCGGAAGATTTTAGAGCGCATAAAATTTTATGAATTTCAAGCGGTGTGAAACTTTCAAAAAAAAAAACTGTGCATTTGAAATACCTCCTGCTGAATTGTGCGGTCAAATTGACCGGAAGAGTTATTTAGCAATGATAAATCCTGAATAGTTCCTGAGACGTTGGCAAAATAATCATTAAAAAGGTTAGCAATCTCTAGAGGCTCAGTTACATGCATATTGTCTCTGCTTAAGACTATGTCAGCGTTAGGTTTCTTTCTACTTAAAATCACGTCAACGACTTCCCATTCCTTTTTTGTGTTGCCAATATTTTCAGACAGCTTACTACTGAAGTAAGTATCCCTACGGAGAGGTATTTGGGTTCTTAGTTCGTCACATATTTTTTTATTTAACCTTTTCAGTCTAATATTGTTCGAATGTTTGGCTACACGAATACATAGTTGATTTTTCTTTCTAATTTTCTTTAGTAATGATAAAGTCATCCAAGGTTTGATACATATAAATTTGTTGTTTTTTTTCTTTATTTTTTGGCTGCAATTTGAAATATGAAACTGCAGTCTACTCAAAAACAAATCAAACGCAATAGAAGGGTCATCTAAACTGTAGATTTCATCCCAAAATTCAAAAGTTAATGCTCTACTTAAAGCAATAAAATCATTTTTTAGAATATCTTTAACAGCAGACTGCTTAGATCTGAAGACAGCACTATTTAGTTGAAGATTTGTTAAACAATGATCAGTTAGTTTTAGATCATACACTGCTGATTTATAAGTCAAGCAGTTATTCCTGTGTAACCGTATAAAAATATGATCTAAGCAAGTCCTAGAGTTTAAAACTACTCGAGTAGGTTGGGTCAGTAATGATTCAAGCCCAAAAGAAGACAACGTTAAAAGAAATAGATCAGCATTGGGCGAATGTGATAGAATATCTATGTTAAAGTCTCCCAAAAGAACAAGGTTTTTACAATAAACACCTTTATAGAACACATATGTAATCTATAAATTCCAATAATAGAAAACCGGGAACCAGAAATATCGCATTTAACACTTATCAAGTCAGCACTGATCATATTAGAATTAAAAATTTCGAACGCCAAGTCGCTTCTATAAAATACTGCGATGCCACCAGATGAATAAGAATCATTGCACGTAGCAGCGAATGTAAAATTGGGTATATAAAAGTCTGAAACCTCATTATTGTATATCCATATCTCAGAAAGAAAAATCAAGTCTGGTAAATGGTTCAAAGATGCAAGACGCGATTAAAAGGAATCAAAATTCTTTCTTAAACTGCGAATATTTTGATGTGTAATGGAGAAGCCAGAGAAGTAATTATTTGAATGTTCAATACAAAGACAATTCATGTTATTAGAATTGGGAGAGTAAAAATTATTATCACTTAGATTATTATTAAGAGGATCTATAGACGAATTTATCGAATTATAATTTGACATTTATGAAAAATAAAGAAGAAGATTTACTTAAGTATTTATTTATGTAATTATTTATGTTGTACAATAAGTTGTGTAAGTTTCACAATGTAAATGTAAATCGTTCATTTTATTGTCATAATACTTTTTCTTGACAGTCCCTGAAGATGACTTTCGAAGAAAGTCGAAATATTGGACAAAATATATAATTTAAAATACAAAAAAAGAGTATTTTTAAATTAAGACCTACAGCCCGTTAAACAAACATTACTTAAGTATTTACTTTAGAAAGATGGAAAACGACATTTCTGAATTGTATTTAAAATTTTTCTAAGATTATACTGAAATGGAGCCAATTGTATTGAAAGCTCTTTTTCGCATGAAAATATTATATAAAGTAAACTCAAAGTATTTTATTTTCAAAAACATAATCAAACAAAAATAAATAAACAATACACTTACAAAAATAAACATAAATCACTTCGTAACAAAACCTTACAAACAAAAAATAATTTAGTTTTTACACATGTCATCTTCAGCTTATAGTTTACTGAACTTCAAACAGAGATGGCTGAAATGCATTTTTTTGGGAAAAATTACAGTTGTAACGTCTGCTTCATATCCGTTTAGTTATCGTAGAAAACTAACATAACTGTAGCAGAAGTAGTTAACATATGTCATGTGTAGTTTTTCAGTTGTCAATTTAACAGCCTCACTGATATTGACAGAATAATCAATTTGTTAAAAAAGTAGTAGACGTAGTTAAAGGTAGTTTATGGTGGATAGTAGTTTCCCTGTAAACTTCGCTTAGTTAAGCATGCAGATTACGTGATGTACCCTGTCATCTCTGGTGTTCAAGCTTAATTTCCACATTTTACACATTTGTGTTCCAAATATACCAACATTTCCATCTGGAAATGAAGACTGGAATAATGCGCTTAGAGTGGCGGGTTGTACAACATTTAATACAGTCAACGCTATGTGTAAAACTTAAAGGAAATAGATGTGTCGATCGTTAATTGATTCGATTTTCTTCTTTCGTAAAAAAAATGCAGATTGCAAAAGAATTCAAAAGGTGCAGACTGATAAATTGTATCGAATAATGGCAAATTGTACTTTTGTACTTGAACAAATTGATTTGTATTGAATTCGATACAATTGTATTTTTTTTTCATGCCTGCTCAACGCACCTCTCACACTTACCATGGTTACCTTATGACGAATATCTATTTCGAAGGCACTCTACGAACAAACTCCGTCCACTTTGGTGTTTATTGTTTACGCCATTTGATTTCATTTTATAAAAATGATAAAATTATCCAAATTATCCAATCCAGTTGTATAAAAATGTTAGATTTTCTTTACTATTACACATTCTTGCTCCTTTCTCACCTCACTATATAGGTTCCCAAAAAAATAGGGGTATTGTATGCACAAATGTGAAAGATATTTAATGTTCACCCAAAGTGATATTATCGTCAGGACACAAATGCAATGAGATCTTCATCTATTAGATATCAGAAATACACATATGTATAGGGCAAGATCATCGTATTATCCACACCATTTTTTTGATGTCTGCCTTCTTGGGTAACCATAGTCATGATTTTTTTCTCCACTACTTGCCACATTAATATTAAAGCAAAAGTAAACGATTTAAGTCTGACCATTTTGGGACAATTTTCCGCTAAAATTTACAGCATAATTCAGTTATGCGGTTTTGTTTTCTGCTCTACAATCATGCAACAATTCCACCTATGAGTGTTAGGTACAATCATTGTTGGTAGTCGCATCTTGTTTTCAGTGTGTTATCCTAATGGATATTTAATTCCTATACGAGTAAAATGACTCCCAAGGGCTGTTAAACGCCGCTAACAGTTATTTTCTTTAAGCTTTGCGACATTTTACAGAATTTAAGGCTAGCAATCTACTGTCATACTGACACTCTGAACACATTAATTTCAATTAGATTTTTCAATTAGCGAGTTACTGTGTTAATGCGTCAAATAGTAACGAATACTTAATACATATCCCAACCTCTTACCATTTGGAGCTATTTTTTTAGGTCAAAAACGTGACCGAACCAACTGATGTGTCTCCACTAGACTGAACCCCATCAGAGTGTGGCGTGACAGTGATGTGTAGCTTCCTAAAATGGCGGCAATTACTTTTTGGCAGAAGTGTAATTAGTTAACTAACGGTCGCTTGGTTGTTGCGATCGTTGTGCGTATGTGGCACGGTGCATAGTTACTAGCCGAAGAACAAATTAACTCCTTAGATACTTTATTCGTTTCTTTTGCGCTTCAATCGCTTATTGATTGACAGGTAGGACACCCGGAAGATGAGGGGAATGGGTTTTTAGTTTCCACGACCACGGAATCTGACTCGGAATTGAAGTGTTTTGTTGGGCCATCGGGCGCTCGTCTTTAAACAAAAAATGCCAACTCCAATCGGCAGAAAACCGACAAAGACGTGTTAGTTCATCGCTATAATAGACAGAGTAGTGATGATGTAGCATAGTCATTATCAACATCATCATCTTTGGCGTACTTATAGCTACTTTTTCTCTCTACGAAAACGAGTAGGTACTTCGCATCGTGGTGACCTTGTTGGGTGCCATCAGCAGCAAGAAGATACAACAACATTGATAATCTCTAATTAGATGTCTGCTTGTTGTGATTACAAATAAAATAAGTCGTGATTAGACTTTCTTGAAAAGCTGTCATTCTGCGAAAGCTGGCTGAAGGCAGAGAGAGATGCGTTTTGTTGATGTTTCATCGCACGATCGGACGACGGATAAACTAACCGATCCATGGGCGGAGATACATACGTAATTGCTTAACTATTACAGCACGTACCACGTTCAAGGTGGGATAACCTTGAGAGAATTTGCCTAATTTTGTATGCCCAATTATTTCATAACCTATCATCACTCGCATGTGGTAAGGAATAAAGTGGGCGAAGTTGCGCGGATAAGAATGAGATAAGGTATGGCATCCATTTGCTGAGAATTTCAGGTAATAAAATATTTCTCTTACGAGTTATATTTTGTCCAAATAGAAACTGTATGACAGTAGATGCCGGGAACAGATGTCTGTTCATGCGGAAGAATGCAGAGGCCAAGGTCAATGTTATAAATGATGGCGTGAGTCAGTATTCTGGCGGTGTAGAAGCAAAGGAAATATATTAATTTTTCTATTTTAAACTTATAGTTACCCAGATAACAACCGCACAGCAAAATGGTTTGGAGTGATTCCACAGCGCATATGAGTAGCTTTGAAGGAGACTACTAATTGAATATGATTTATGTGTTTGTTTTAATTATCCGACGTTCTTGTGGCGTTCTTTTAAGGGAAATGTGCGGGGCTTAGATTTGCCTTTGCACCACAAAACAGTTGGCTTCCGGATTAACTTTAAGGATTACATGCGAAACTAATGGCTTTTTTGAAAATACAAAGGTAGTTCGATAATATTATCGACTGAAATTCCGGTGTGCAAAGGAAACCGTGAAATGTTTTACAAGGCCAAGTTTGAAGATGAACTTTTGTGAGGTATAAGATGCATAAATCCAATTCAGAATCTTGGCATTAAAAATTTGCATGTTGGAAGCTACTTTAGTAATGGTATTTAAGAGCGAAGGAAACTTAGTTATCAGACGAAATGTGAGAAAATTAGAATCCAAGTTCGCACTTACATCTCCGCTTCAGAAACGAGGAAGTTTTTGTAGCCTTTGCTTGCATAATGACAAAGCTAAGGTGAAGCGATCACAGCGGTTTAAATGTAACAGTTTCAGTGAAGCATTACTGATAAGATAACCGATTTGGACCCTGCTGGTAATGCATAATTGTTACATTCGGGAATTCAGTTGTCATTGAGTTTACGATATTTCACTCTCACAACACTTCGTTCTCGCTTCTTCTAGGTTTTCCCTTCCCAAACTTCAACTTCTTTCCAACGGCTTTGTATATTTTGAACATACTAATTTTAACAGATGCTGTTTCTTCTTCTTCTTCTTTTATACCCATGTTCATCCCTCTTAAAAGTTTAAGACCTTCCGATCAAGCACGTACAATTTTAACCATTTTGTGATGAAGACGATTCATTTGGACAAATTCCAGGTTTCCTCTTTGTAAAGGGTGGTTAAATTGTAAGGGCCGATGTTGAATGTGAACCACACCTAAACGTCAAGTTTTTTTCTGCATTTTATTTGACATTTCTCAGTTTCAGACTAACTCAATTTGAACCATGGAACGATACACAATCGAGCAACGCGTTAAAGTCATTCAGGCTTATTATGAAAAAGGGCGTTCAAATCAAAATGCATACCTATCGTGCACTTCGTGATTTTTTCGGTCAATTTAATCGTCCAAATGTGCGTACAATCGGAAAAATCGTGCAAATTGAGCAAACCGGGTCTGTAGGAGATGTGAAAACACCAGTGCATTCGATGAACATTATGCATAAAGACTTGCATTTACGCGCTTACAAGGTGCAATTGGCCAAGAACTAAAGCCTTTTGACCATTTCAAGCGTCGTCAATGGTCAGAATGGTGGCAAGAAATGGCAACAGTGGATCAACAATTTTCGAAGAAAATCATCTTCAGTGATGAGGCACATTTTCACCTCAGTGGATTCGTCAATAACCAGAATTGCCGCATTTGGGCGAATGATAATGATAATAAGAATGATTGTCGAGAAACCAATGCACCCACGAAGAGTGACTGTTTGGTGCGGTTTGTGGTCTGGCGGCATCATCGGGCCGTATTTTTTCCAAAATGAGGCCGGTCAGGCAGTTACTGTGAATGGTGTTCGCTATCGTGAGATGATAACGAACTTTTTATGGCCCGAATTGGAAGATATGGATGTGGACGATATGTGTTTTCAACAGGACGGTGACACTTGCCACACAGCTAACGAAACAATGGCTCTTTTGCGCGACAGATTCAATGACCGTGTTATCTCAAGTGGTGGCGATGTCAATTGGCCGCCAAGATCATGTGATTTGACACCGTTGGACTCCTTTCTTTGGGGTTATTTGAAAGAAAAGGTGTACGTCGATAAGCCAGCACCAATTCATGAGCTAAAGGATGAGATAATTCGGCACATTAACGGCATAGAACCTCAATTATGCCTCAGCGTCATCGACAATTTGGACCATCGGATGGAGGTGTGCCGCCGAGGTCCCGGCGGCCATTTGACCGATATTTTATTCCATACATAATTGAACCATACCAATATTATCATAATAAAAAGAAATGACAATATTTTCCTAAATAATTTGTGTTTCATTCAAAATCAACATCGGTCTTTAAAATTTAACCAACCTTTAGTTGGATACGATAGACAATGTACTCGATGCGCTTTTCTAATTTGCATATATAAAATACTTCCAGGTTTGCCTTACCTACCTTTTCGCCAATAAGGGTTTTACGGTAATACCAGATTTGTTACTACTGGAATTCTATCGTGATTGCTTTGGTTTCATAGCACGTCTTCACGATATCGTTGGCCGTCTGTGTTTGTTTGTTTATTTTATTTGGGATTATGTTAACACATAAAGAAAAATCCATTAATTGTGTAACAGTTACAAAAGGTTAATTTGAAAAGTACTTACTTTACTTTTGGGACTCCCGACCCGTGAAGAGTCTCTTCCTGAGACACTGCAGTCTTGCTTTCCGTGCACGCTGCTCCAGACCAAGTGCTCTGGCATCCGTGATGGCTTGGTCCTTACAACGGAGGTTCGGTCTTTTACCTTCTCGAACAAGGGGGCTGGGAGTCGAAGATGCTCTTGGCTGAAGCATTATTTTCTATTCGCTCAAAGTGGCCAAGCCAATGTAGTCGACGTAATTTAGCTTTTTGGACTTCATCCACATCTTGGTACAGTTCATAAAGTTCGCAGTTGTATCTTCACACAGGATCAAATATCCGACGGAGTATTTTTCTTTCAAAAGAACCCAATATTAACTCTCCTCTTCTACTAATCTTCCAGCCTTCGGCACTATAAAGCAGGATTGGTAGGAATAAGGTTCGATAGAGCATGCATTTCGTCCCTTTTGTTTCGCTTAACCGAAGTAGCAGCAGTTTCCCAAGGTGATTCTCCGCCGGATCTCCACTCATTGTGTCATTCGTGGAGTTGATGTTTACTCCTAGGTAGATGAACTCCTTAACTACCGCGAAGCTATTGCTATTAACAGTGACGTTTTGTCCTATGCGGGGGACAGATGTTTGTTTGTTTGTTGATTGCATGTAGGTACTTGGTCTTGTCCTTACTTCAAGACCAACCTATTTCGCATGTTCTTCAATCGCCCTGAAATCCTCTTACGCACGCTAGAAACGGGCGATGATGTCGATATCGTCCGCATATCAAAGTGGTTGGACGGATTTATGGAAAATAGTACCTTCCGTGTTGACACCTGCCCTTCGCACTATTTTATCCTAGACAAGATTGAAGAAGTCACAAGGTAGCGCATCTCTTTGCCGAAATCCGGTATAAGTTTGGAACAATTCGGAAGAGCTGCTTCCAAGCTTGTTTTCAAGTATCACGCGACACAATTATATACAAATATATTAAATTAAAAACTTAAATTATATTAAATTAATTAATTGAATTAAATTTTAACAAATAATTTGTTAATGATCACATTTACGTCATTATAGATACTTATTGTAATCTTTGTAAATGTTTTAAACCTAATAAAAAATATCAAAATATCAAAATATCAACTGGATCAGTTATGCCGGGATCCCAAATTCGGCCATCGCCACGTAGAGCTCCAGACAATGAATTCTATCATACACGGCTTGAAAGTCAATGAAAAGATGGTGACTTCTAATTCTTTGGTCTTTTCCACGATTTGCCTTAGTGTGAAGATTTGGTCTATTGTCGATCTGCCGAGCCCGATGCCACACTGGTACGTGGCGAACGGCTTGAGACGTAAACGATCAGAGCCGGCGGCCTTATTGTTCTTTAGCTTTCTTATAGCTAAGCCAACCTCTTCTATAATGGGTGGTGAAATAATTTCTTTATTGATAAGACGTGGGTTCTCTTCTTGCCCAATCACTCTCTCTACATGATGACCATTTAGCAGCTGTTGGAAATGCTGCTTAAATACATCTATTATTCCCTGCATTTCGGTGACTACGTTCCAGTCTTAAAGCCAGCAGCCATTTGCTTCGCTTGTAAAATCTCCGGATTTCCTTGAGCTGGGAGACTGCAAACGCCCACTTCTTTCTACACAGGACCTTCTTCTAGTCCCTTCTCTTAGCTTGATACTCTTCCTTCGCTGCCCTTGTTTTGCGCTGCAGCGTTTTTGAATGAGCATCTTTTGTCACTTTCTTCCACATAGGCGCATACGTCATAAGACCACTGGCTTTTTGTTATATTTTTTCCAAACACCAATCAGTTTTAACCTTTCTGAATGGTAGCTAGATGTAATAAATAAAATTAATACAGCCCATTTTATCCGAAAATCGACCAAACACGATTTTTAATTGGGATTATGGTACTATACTATATATATAAGGCACTTTATGCATTGGTGCAAAAAAAAAATTGAGATAACAATTAAACATGACATTACGATGATAGGGAAGTAGAAATAATGTGTTGGAAAATTCTGTTCGTCCGTCTGCCTGTTTGCAGATCTGCAGCCTAAGCGGATGGGCCGATTTGTAAACTTGGCTCATAGTGTTTATGTAGTAGTCTCACACTAGGCGTTGTTGAAATTGGAATTTTAGCTCTAAAACAATGGTATATGTCATATAACGGTTTGTTAAAACTTAATTTTTCTAAAAACGGCCTTAACGATTTATATAAAACAGTCTATCTTTTGGTAAGAATGGATTTTGCGAGATTTATCTTAAAAGGGTACCTCATATAGAACCGAGTTTTTAACATCAGAATTTGTCGCTAACAACAAAACCGATTTCAATTAAATTTAAAATTTAGGAAGGCTATTATGATCAAATTCATACATTACTTTTTTGGTTTTTCGAATATGCTGGAAACGGGTACCTATATTGAATTTTTCCAGATTTTTTCCAGATGAAAACTACAGATTTTCTTTTATTGAAATATGTACTCAAAAAATTGCAAAATATTTTTCAAAAATTAAAAAAAAACCGGTCTAAAAAAAACTGCTTTAACGATTTTCAATATTTTTTTTCCTAGGTAGACTATTGCTAATAAAATACTATTGCATACTTAGTTTTTCCAAGAAAACTCTCAAACAAATTTGAAAAACTAAAAGACTTTTCCAATATTCTTTTAAATAATTTTAAGTTATTATTTATTAGGTACATATCATCATTCTTTAAGATTTTATTACTATAAAAAGTATTACATAACATGTAGGTAGGAATCATTTTTATGAAATTAAATTTAATCTTCTGGCCTTTTGCGCTGCAAATCTTGAAACCGGTAGTGTCGCCAAAATTTTAAAAAGCTTGTGGATGTCAGGAAACAGATCCTTTTTGCATTCCCCAAGAGCTGTTATTGCACTCTTTGAACGCTCCATATCTTTTTGTGTATGGCATTTTGTCTTCCATAGCGTAAATTTAGCTTTTAAAGTATCCCAATCCAAAAAATATTTATAAAATTTGAAGTTTTCTGCGTTATAATTTTGTTCGTTTTTGCCAAGGATCGATGGAATCAAAATGGATGTAAAATGTGCGGCCACAGACTTTTTTTTAAGAAAAGATTGTTACGAAATAAAATGAACTAAAAAATGTACAAAGAGGAAAGTACGGAATTATGGTTTTCAAATCTCATTTTAAACTGACTTAAAAAGTCATCTAAAAGAGGAATTATTATACTTATCCTAAAATAGGTTTCAGGATTTGTTGTGCTCATGTTTTGTCTGTGCTGCTGCCTTGACACAATTGGTGAATTTTTAAGTTTTTCATCCACAACATTTACTAAGTTTTGTGCAGTCTCAAAAATTGTTTTGAATTCCGGAATGATATTCCTTGGAATGTGTTTGTTATTTATTCCACATGTTCCAATCCAGACACTAAGTCGCATGAAGGGGATTGTAAGATCTTACAAAGTGGGAATGTATATGTAAACAAAACACTCATACAACACAAACTTACTGCAAATCACTAGCTGAAAAGCAACTCGCCTTCGATGACGTCCTTATCACTACACAACTCTTCCAAAGCATCAATTATCGCTTCAAAAATTTCCTTAAACCTCATCAACCCATTATGGTTTTCCACCCAGCGTGTTTCACACATTGCTGTTAAATTTTTCCATTTATTTTGAGGATAATTTTGTTTAATCATTTCCTGCAACAAATGTGTGCGCTTTGCCGATAATTTAAAAAAAATTCCAACGGATTTTTTGGTACCAATAGTGTTGCGAATAGTCTGAATTTGACAAGAATGCCCTAATGCCAGGTTTGGAGAGTGTACGCTACAATGCACGTATAAGGCTTTTGGATGAGACTCGCGTAGGTACTACAGGTGAACTCCTTTAAAACTGCCTTTCATAGCTTAAAACTAAAATCAGAAATTTTTAACATAATCAATAATTATTTGAGTACAAATATCATACTGATGCGGAAAAGTATGATTTACAGATTCATTTTTAAAAAAAAAATGGGGGGGGGGTTCAAACCCCTGTGATCCCCCCTGGCTACGGCCTTGCTACATACTATGTAAACGTTGACGTAAACCGAAAAAACAAAGAAAACATAGGGACGGGCTTTAGTCCGCTTGGGCGAACTGTTGGATACCCTATTCTTATTCCTATCCCTCATAAGTGGGCGTGACAAAAGTCTAAGTATGGTTGAATTGTTAAGAACGCTCTACATACGAGTATTTTGTTATATAACATTTAAAAGGATTTTATCGAAAAAGAAACGCTCCCTAGCTCAAACTTGGGTGTTTCAATAAAATTGTTTTATTTAATTGTGGGCGTGTCTGTGGGCGGATTTTGAAAATATTTACACATGAGCATAAAGGGGCCCTAGAGAGTATATATTATAAATTTCAGCTCCCTAGCTCAAATTTTGGTTTTTCATTAAAATTGTTTTATTTATTTGTGGACGTGTCGGCGGATTTTGAAAATTTTATATCCCGAGCAGTTCAGTATCTCGTCGAACGTTGACTATCAATCTACGTTTGCGTTTAAAGTCAAGGAAAAAAAAAATAAAAACAAAAATCAATTTAATAAAAGGTTTTGGAAAAATTTGTTACAATCAAAGGAATATATTAATAAACGAATAGTTAAAACTATTGGTCGCGCCTACTCTCTTGTATCAAACGCTCGAGTATAATAATATTCCGTTTCTATACTCTCTAGTTGTGTATTAAACCACTAGTTAAAATTAAACGAAATCGTTCACCTAATGATGTTAATTCAGATGAGTCAGTTTGTAACATAATTGACGAAACCAATAAAAAACGTCCAGCAATAAACTTAAACAGCAATATGAATGCAAACAAAATTGCAAAAAATTCACGGAATAAAAAACCTATTCCAACCACCAACAATCATGCTGATAACAATATCCCACGGAGTGCAAACTTCTTCGGCCCTCTTCAGACTCTTATCGATGATGATGAAAAATCCCATTCTCAAGGCACGGTTGTGCATGCAGAAGATGTAAACAAATTGGTGTCAATTCCAAAATCACCGCCTATTAATGTCATAAAATGTAAAGCGCAGAGCATCCATCAAATATTGAGTGCAAACAAAATTGATGATTATGTCATTAAACATATGTCAATTGGTATAAAAAATTTTATCAAAGACCATTGATTCTTTTCAAAATATATGTCAAGCACTGACGCAAGATAACTGTGAGTACTATACACGCAGTCTAAAATCTGAATTACCGTTAACTGGATTAGATAAAACTGATGCCGACGCTATTAAATCCCATTTAACTACGTCTGGTATTAAGTGTATCGATGTCAAAGCTGTTAGTCGACAAGTCATTATATACCTTGAAAAAGGTTTTTTTTTTTTTTTTTTTTTTTTTTTTTTTTTTTTTTTTTTAAAAGGAAATCCAAATCCCAGAGCACTCAGACTCGGTAACGTTCCATTGTACTACCAGGCGGAAATCCTCCTTTTTGGTGTAGAGGCATGAGAATGGGTGGCGTATGTTGATGTTCCCCATGGGGATTGAAACTGCACCGCACGGGTCACAAGCCAACACACTAACCTCTACACCGTCGCCACCCTTGAGAAAGGTAGTATAACTATTAAAGAACTTCGTGAACGATTTGGTGTTATAAACAAAACAATTGTGCGATGGAACTTCCAAAGAAGGGTTCCCAAAAGAGTGACTCAATGTTATAACTGCCAGATGTATGGGCATGGGGCGAAACACTGTCATGTTAAAACCTTCTGTTCGCTTTGCTCAGGAGGACATATTTCATCTGTCTGCAGCTCCAAAGAAATCAACAAATGTGCCAACTGTGGTGGTCAACACAAATCAACGGACAATCAGTGCCCCACTCGACGGAGTTATGTGGAGTTTCGGCAAAAAAACACAACAAGAGCACCTGCTAAGGTATCCTATCAGCGTGGTTTTGTTCCAAGAGTAGAAGATTTTCCTCCACTGCGAATAACTAAGCAAAATCAACACCCATGTGACAAGGTTTGGTCTCAGCAGAGAGGCAGTACTACAAGTAATATTAATATAAACACTAACAATGTAGCTAGTACTTCAAATTTATTTTCTTTAAACGAAATGCAAATGCTTGCTAATGATTTAATCTCGAAATTAAGATTATGTAAGGATAAATTTGTCCAGTTTAATGCCATAACTGAATTAGCCTTAAAATATTTAAATAATGAATCAAAGTAATATAAAAATAATAACATGGAATGCTAGGGGTGTAAGGCAAAAAAGTATCGAGTTTTTTTCTTTCATGATCCGATATAAAATAGATATAGCCTTGGTCACTGAAACCTGGCTCAAAAATGAACATACTTTTTCACATCCTAATTATGTTTGCTACCGCTTAGATAGACAAAGTGCCAGAGGTGGTGGAGTAGTCATTGTTTTGAAAAAGGAATTAAAAATAACTTTTCTGCCTTATATAGGGACCAAAGTAATTGAAACCATAGGGGTCGAAATTATCACCGGACTTAATCAAACAACTAAAATTATATCTGCTTATTTTCCAGGACGCTTGTCTGACAACCGATCAAAATGTGTTTTTAGAAGTGACTTAATTAAGCTGAATCGCTTATCAGGACGCTATGTAATTGGCGGAGACTTTAATTGTAGACATCGATCATGGGGATGTCTTCGAGCAAACAGTGGTGGTAACATTTTGCATGAGCTACACTCAAACTATCCCTTTTCCTTGATGTATCCGCCTGATCCTACATATGTGCCTCGAAATGAAAGAGCAAGTCCCTCAGTTCTTGACTTTTTCTTAACCAACAGTTCGGAAATTATCTCCCAGCCACTGGTAATAAATGACCTTTCATCTGATCATTTACCAGTAGCTGTTGAGCTCCTCGTTACTGGAACAATAAGTGAAAATCTGCGTTATAACTTCAAAGCCATGAACAAAACAACTTTTCAAAACACAATTAAAACAAAAATTGGTAATTAAGCTGGATTATCACTTGCAGACATTCAGCAATATACTGACATAGATTCCATGATAATGACTTTAACAAATGCTATAAAAGATAGCGTTGACGTCTCAGTTCCTCATTTACCCACTATCAATGCTCAATCTAAGATTCCATCATACATATTAGATACTATTTCAAAGAGAAATAAAACACGCAGAAATTGGTTACGTTACAGATTACCTTACTACAAATTTGAGCTCCGGTATCTAAACAAGCTTATTCAATACTTTATACAAAAGCACAGGAATATGAAATGGAACAAACTTCTTCAAGGTTTGGAAAAATGTTCAAAGCCATTCTGGAACGTCACAAGGATAATAAAATGCAAGAAAAAGTCGATTCCAGTTCTTAAACAAAATGACATGGCTATATAACGACCGCTGAAAAAGCTGAAGTTCTTTTACAAAAATTTGCTTCAAACTTCACGATTGCAGCAAATCATAGTAACCCTAGAACAACAAATCTGGTTGAAAGTTCTGTTAATCAACTTGATTCAACTGCTCACATACTATCTTCTGGTTGGTACGTCCGACCTAAAGAAATAAAAAATATAATAAAACTTTCTCGAATCAAGAAGGCACCTGGTCTTGATGGGATTTCCAACTTGTGCCTTGCAAATCTCCCTCGAGTTGGGCTTATTTATCTCACTTACATAATAAATGGCTGTCTCAAGCTACAGTACTTTCCACAGGCATGGAAGGTAGCAAAATTAATTGCGATTCCGAAACCTCAAAAGCCTCCTAATGATCCCTCCAGCTATCGTCCAATTAGCCTTCTAAGCAATCTAGCAAAGATCTTAGAAAAAATTATTAAAAGAAAGCTTATTTATTTTATCGACGATAACTCATTATTAAAAAACCAGCAATTTGGTTTCAGAGCTGGTCACAGTACTGCTCACCCTGTCTTGAGAATTGCTAGACATGTAAAAGCTAACTTCACTATGAAAAAATCTACGGCACTTGTGTTGCTTGACATAGAATCTGCTTTTGATTCTGTCTGGCATAATGCTCTTATTCATAAAATGATATATGGCAGATTTTCCCAATCTTCCGAATTGCTTTTCGTCAATTTTTGCTGATGATACTGGAATTTATAGCTCGCATGAGCAACCCTCAAATATCTGCTCAAACCTTCAACAAGGACTCTCTATGCTCAGTGCCTATTTCCATAGATGGAAAATAAAAATAAACGAAAGTAAGACTCAAGCCATGTTTTTTACGCGTAGAAGACTTCCCCGCTATCTTCCGAATAATAGTCTTAATCTCAACGGTTGTAACATCCCTTGGACAGAAAATGTCAAATATCTTGGCATCACTTTCGACAAAACCCTGACATATAGTTGCCACATAAGAAATGTACTAAGTAAAGCTGGAATTCTAGTCAAAATATTATATCCGTTTATAAATAGGAGATCTACACTTAACCTTGAAAATAAGCTGATAATATACAAAGTCATATTTCAGGCCTTTATGGTTTATGGCTCCCCTGTTTGGTATAATTGCGCACGCACTCATATTAATAAGCTGCAAATCATGCAAAACAAGATCCTTAAAATGAGTCTCGACTTGCCGTGGCATTTCTCCACATCTGAACTACATAATATGTCAAACGTCGACTTTGTGGTGGATAAAATTAACACCCTGGCATGCAAGTTTTTTGAAAAATGTTCATTGTCAGTAAATCCATATATTACGCAACTATTGCCAAATTAGTTTGTAAGTTAGAGTAAGTTAGTAGTTGTTATTATTCATAAAAAAAAAAAATGTTCATTTTTTGTAAATCCATATGTTACGCAATTATTGCCAAATTAGTTAGTAAGTTAGAGTAAGTTAGTAGTTGTTATTATTTATATAAAAAAAAAAAAAAAAAAAAAAAAAATCATTGGGTTTTCAGATACTTAAGTTTTCCCAAATATGTAATATTATTCACGTTCACATTTTCTGATAATATCAATACAATTAATATTAAAGCTGAATGGGCACTAGCTCTTGCACTTATCTAGAAGTTCTATTGTATATACTTGTAAATGTCAACTTGAATTTAATAAATGAAATGAAAATATCCCGAGCAGTTTTAGGAGTCATAG
Source organism: Portevinia maculata (assembly GCA_949715645.1). Taxonomy (NCBI): domain Eukaryota; kingdom Metazoa; phylum Arthropoda; class Insecta; order Diptera; family Syrphidae; genus Portevinia; species Portevinia maculata. The sequence goes on along the minus strand of OX454526.1, from coordinate 273,560,419 downwards.
GTTAGGTTAGGTTAGGTTTATGTGGCTGTCGGCAGAAGCCGACACACTTAGACCAATTTAGGTCCATTGTGATACCACGTATTTTTTATCTACCTCAACTCTGTAGATGGGTCTGGCCAACGACACGCGGTTGTTTTCAAGCGGTCCCCCATCTACGTACTAACCGCGCCCAACGTCGTTTAATTACGGTGATCTGACGAGAACCGATTAACTCGACGTGGTATGGTCGTTGGTTGGTAGGAGTCATAGATCATATATACAAAATTTCAGCTTTCTAGCTTAAAATTCGATTTTTTCCAAAAATTTTTTGAGTTTGTGGGCGTCTGTGAGCGGATTTCAAAAATTCGTAAACTTGATTATTTCGGGACCCTAGAGAGTATATTGTTAAAAACTCAGCTCTCTTGGTTCAGTTTAAAGGCCTAATTTTTGCCGGCGGATGGACGGACATGGCTAGATCGACATTACTATCGATGCTGATCATAAATATAGTAACTTTTAGGGGTCTACGGGCAATATTAAGGTATGTTACAAACTATGCGTCAAAATTAATATACCCTTAGAATAGGGTATAAAAACAGGAACGGAATATGAAAACAAACATGAAATGCAATAAAAAAAAGCGCTAAACATATTGAATTTATGTGCAAAAATATATTTTCAATTTTCTCTTGAGGTCGCTGATGCCCGATGATCTCCTTATGTTAACCAGAAGCGTATTCCATAATTGAATGGGGTTCACAAAACATTATTTTTTCGTTGTCTTTTATATTTAAAGGTCGGCAAAATTAGAATTGTACTTCTACCTGAAGAAGCAAATTGTAGTCTTTGGAACAGATAATTTGGTGCCTCACTGTCTTTCAGATTAAACAGGAAAGTCAATATTCTGTGATCCGTATACAAGTTGTTTGGGTCTACGATCTGTTGTCTTTTGGTTAAAATCATAACACCCTTAGAATAAGGTATTAAAAGAATGTTCAAGAAAGGTGCACTTACAGAGCAACTTCAAACTTTATCACAGTACATACATTCTTCTCTGAACCATTTTTATATTATGATAAACCTTCATTATTCCATCTAAACATCAACTTCACACAGTAAGTGTTGCTTACCCAAAACTGCTAGCCCAATGAAATAAATATCTACGTACATCTTGAAAAATAAAATAAAAATAACTTTATGATCTTTAAACAAGTCGAATACTAAAAACATCATCACTCGGCATTGAAGAACAAATTGGGTATGGCACGTCAATAAACATTAACCCGATTGCCGAACAAAATGTCAACCTTCCACAATGGTGATCTATTGATCACACCAACACCAGAGTTCTCCGCTCTCCGTACAGCACTACTCCGCGCTGAGACTCCACAGTAACACTTCATAAGTCAATTTGGCCTCTACGAGTGCTTGCATTTCGGAAGAAGATGATACTCAATCCTCGTTTCTTGTCCTCTTGCGGTGCAATCACGAATTTTCATTTTATTTCTTTTTCAGTTCACCACCGAATCGAACCTTTAACCATTTTCATTTGGCATTTGAAAACTCGAGAATATCAACGGAAAATTAGCCGATAACTTTCGACGTGGTAAATTGTATTTTTTTTCGTTATGGCTACAATGTTAGTAGATGCTTCATTATTGGCGTTAGTGTGATGATGACATGGCGACGCGATGCCACGACTCGAGTTCTCTGAATGTAAGAGTGCAAAATGTTACAACCAGCACTGATGACGATCCTTTCTTGTTTAAGTGTCATCGATTTGTATATAGTGCTGCGGTATGAATAAAAATGTAAATGTCTGAGGCCAATAAACAATTCGACTAGCGGCAGCGTAGCAAGGTGATCTTGCCATCAGATAAGTACGGCTATGCATACATTTGATATAAAACTTTTTTTTTTGTATATGAATTTCGTGACGATTTTTCATTTTCCTTTGGGAAATCAATCAAAGTTTAGGACTACATGCTGATAATGCGCGCGGCGATAGGGTAAGAGTTTACGAATCGTTACGCCCGCTGAATGAGGAAAGTGAATTTGATGTTACGAGTAGTTTAGTTAGTTAGTTATTCGTTGAGGATCCGACGTTGGGTATAATATAAAGTTTTAATTAATTGTTGGCAATTTGTTTCTTTTATTTCACATATTGCTGGATAAGTGGACACGAATGTTACATATCTTAATGTTTAAATGAATTTTCCATTATACATATATATATAAAAAAAAATAGTTTGGGGTTCGAAATAGTGTTGACCAGTGGTTATGGACAGATAAACAATTTGTTCAGTAGGAAGGATCACAATGATGCTCCTTGTGTTCGAATCTACCAGACAAAAGGAAACAGACAGACAGTACTGACTGGGATAAGTCCAGAAAGTGCCGCTTCAAACGACGATTTTTCCGTGGTCGAGGACCCACAGGAGAAAGCGGTGAGGAATTCCGTTCGCCGTAACCATGACATTGAGAATAGGACTCTGGTAAGCCACTTCTATCTGCGCACCGAACTTGAGAATTGGCGATCTGAGAATAACGGATTCACCGTATTCAATGATGAAAACCATGCTAATGCAGTTGTCGCCAATGGCCGAGATGCATCGCACTTGTTCGTGTCGAAGGATGATCTTCAGTGCATCTTCGAGTCACTAAAGAATAAAAAGTCGGCAGGGATGGATGAGACACCTGCTTCTGGAGGCTGTAGATATTTTTACCACGCTGTTTAACAATGCGCTCAATAATGCACATTATCTGGCGCATTGGAAAGTAGCTGTGGTACACCCTATCCCGAAAAAGGGTAAAGATAAGACGAACCCTTCCAATCTCCGGTCGATTAGTTTGCTTCCGAATATTAGCAAGGTCTTTGAAAAGGTTGTCAATAGAGCCCTGTTGAAGTGGGTCGAGGACAATGACGTAATTCCGGACAACCAGTTTGGTTTCAGGACGGGGCACGACACTATTCATGCCGCGTCGAAACTGGAACGTTCACTGGAATAAATGCAAGAACCAATATACGGGTGCTTGTCTGGTTGATTTTGAGAAGGCTTTCCATACCGTATGGTTAGAGGGACTTTTGTACTAGTTGACTAGGCGGGGGATGCACAAACCTTTCTTATATGTAATTTATAATATGCTTATGGGAAAGAAGTTCGTTGTCAAATGTGGCAACGTCACTTAGAGCAGAGTCTTTGACATTAAAAACGGTTTACAGCAGGGGGCGGTGAATTCTCCAATTCTGTTTAACATTTACACGAGTGATGTGGTAGGTTCACTCAGACATGCTTTAGCGTATACCGACGATTTGGTGTCATACAATCAAGGTCATTAACATTCTTTTGCAGCGTGACTTCGATCAAATTAGGGGATATTGCGACGACTGGAAGTTCAAAATCAACTTTCAGAAGACGAAAACAATCTTGTTTAGAACAACATTGGCTGGGGCCTCAAGGGATACTAGAAAAAACTGGAAGAAATTGACAATTGTTGGACAAAATGGGCATTCATTGGCGGTGAGAAGCGTAGTTATATATCTGGGTATCTGGCTTGACCAGTATCTATATTTCGATAGACTTATAGTTGCTTGTCTTGCTGGGGCCAAGAAGGCTTATGATGTGAAAAGGAGACTGTTTCATAGCAGTCAACTTGATTCCAGAGTGAAGGTCATATGCAACGTGGCTCTTATAAGGACGAACATCGTCATGGTTGGCCATTGTGGTTTAATAAAGCTCCTAGTTATATGGAATAAATTCGGGTTTTGGAGCGACAATATCTTAGGCCATGTCTTCGGTTGTTTCGAACGCCTGAATCCAACTATATAAAATACTATCCCAATAAGGTCCTATACGATGGGGCTCAGTTGAATAACATTGACAATTTCCTCATTAAGGTGACTCGGAGGCACGTTGCAAGGGCGATGGCCAGCGACAATAGTCTGATATTTGGGGCTTACTGCCCAAATGAAATGTAGGTACATAGAGAGTACGCCACGGTCTGGCTTTATCCCCCAGGAGGCATTTATCCATATTGATGCAAAGGGGCTGGTGCAGTCGAGGGATGGTATCCCGGTATTATACCACCGCTATATAAGCGGCTCATCCACGGCGGGGACGTCGCCAATGCTCATGAGATCCTCCGTTTTAGTACCGCAATAGCGAAGAGGGATAAATTCGATACAGAAAAACAATTCTCCCCATTTTGGTGGCTTATTGAGGAGGCAGGGGTCAACATGTCCTCCCAAGACGATGCGTGACTCTATGTAATATCCTCTTAGTTTATAAGTTAGAGTAAGTTAGCTAGGGCGTTTCTGTGAGAGGCCGGGCTCGCCAACTTGTCGCGGTGCTTCCGGGAGATGATTGACGCTATAAGGCTTCAGTCGGCTTACGGCGGCGCGTTTGCACGTTGACGACTGTCAGCCGCTCAGAAAGCAATTGCATTTTTGACCACTTGTTGCGTAATTAGTTCGTAAAATAGTTTTAAGCCCGAAAGGCAATAGTTATAAGGTTACAGTTAAGTTTAGAGCATCTGCATAAGGACAATTAATTAAGAATAAGTATCAATTTCAATTCAATTCAATTCAAAATTTATTGGTAGAGTACAAGTAAGACCAAGTGTCTTTTATAGTACATTAAGAATTTAAATAAAAGAAAAACATAGGTCTTAAATAAAAGAAAAAACATAGGAAGTTCAGGTTCCTGTTAATTTTAAGTTAGATTTAATCATTTTTGTCTAGTATGTAAGTCGATATCTAATCTTGAATAAAAATAATGAATTTAAAAGTCAAAAAAGCCAGTGGTTATTGATTTATTGAACACCTACCTGAAGATACGTATGTATATACACAGGTACAATGTGATTTAATATTAAATACTATATACGGTTCAACGGTTTGATATTTTCAGCAGAATCGATCGATTGGCCATTTTCAAACGTTAAAACTATATTTTGGATAGACAAAGCCAAACATAACCAAAGACACGAGCCATCAATCAAAGATATTTCTAAAATCTAAAACGAAAAGCGAAATACTATAAAGTTTCTCCTAACGCGAACAGGATTTCGTGAAAATTCGCTTCTTGAAGACGAACAGACGAGATCTGAAGTCCCATTCGCGTAATTTTGCAGTCTTCTTCTTTCACTTTAATTGACGATGTTATGATCTTCACTTCTTCTTCGGGTGGGTCTTTTGGAAACCAGTTCCGAAATTTGCTTTTTCTATATAAAGATATTTTTTTTGGTAGATGTCCTGGCAGTTAAAAAAATGAGTGTGCTTAAGACCACACGACTAAAGTAAAACTTCTTTCGCTCCATCTAATTTAAATTGTGGGCGTGTCAGTGGGCGAATTTTGAAATATTTACACATGAGCATCAAGGGCCCCTGAAGAGTCTATATTATAAATTTCAGCTCCCTAGCTCTAACTTTGGTTTTTTGCCGTCCGACCTAAAAATGTGACGATGACGGTGACGCTCTATATTTTCAACTAATGAACTGCGATTCATAGACACAATGACTTTACTCACTTCCGGTAAATTCCATCTGTCGGCAACTGTTTTAGACATAGCTCTCTCCTTTAGATCGGTTTGGATAGATGATGAGCTTAGTATTGCCCTCTATTGAGGAGATTCAAGGGTGTTTACCCATTCCACGAACCTTTCCGCCAACTAAAATGTATGGGTTGTAACAAAAGAGTGTACGTTTGTCTACACTTCCGTGTTGTCGGAAGTCTACGTTTGTCTACACTTCCGTTACGCAGGAAGTTTACATTAGTCTACACCTCCATTTCGCATTCACCAGCTTACTTCCCAAGTCAACCGTGCGTAAAGAAGTTTTACTTCAAAAGTACACTGTCAGATGGTGAGCACTAGCAGCCCGCTTAGTAGGACGAACAATTGACACGTTTCTAGGAATTATTTTGTTTGATTTCTTTAAACAGCTCCCATGGAAAAGGTACCTATTTGTGCTGCTTGTTTTCTGGCCAACTCCGACCATTATAGACTATGATATGAATAGAAGAGTGCCTCCCAAGTGCGAAAACCTTAAATATCTGGGTTCTATGATTGATAGCGAAGAAACCATTTATGACGGAATTAATCAACGCGTAAGCGTAGGGTGGATAAAGTAGCGAAAAAAACTCAGCTATCTTCTGTGACCGAAAAATGTAAGAATCTGCACCCCAGTTATGCGCCTGGCGTATTTCTACTGATTAAAAATAATGGCAGCTAAGAATACTTACTTACTTAACGGGCTCCCGACCCGTGAAGAGTCTCTGCCTGAGACACAGCAGCCTTCCATCCTCTACCATCCCGGGCACGCTGCTTCCAGTTGTCCAGACAAAACGCTCTGGCATCCGCAATGGCTTGGTCTTTGAAACGGAGGTTCGGTCTTCCTTGCCTTCTCGAACCTGGGGGCTGGGATTCGAAGATCCTCTTAGCTGGAGCATTATTGTCCATTCGCTCGATTTAGCCGAGCCAATGTAGTCGACGTATTTTGGCTTTTTGGACTACATAAACATCTTGGTACAGCTCATAGAGTTCGCGGTTGTATCTTCTCCTCCATTCTCCCTCCTCGCACACAGGACCGCAAATCCGCCTTCTTTCGAAGGAACCCAGTATCAGCTCTCCCTTCCTGCTTATCGTCCAGCACTCGGAGCCATACAGCAGAACTGGCAGGATAAGGGTTTTGCAAAGCATACATTTCGTTCGCCAAGTTAGGAATTTTGAACCCAGTTGTTTTGCCAAACCGAAGTAGCAGCGAGGAAGCCTTCACGTCAAATAACCTACTTCAAAGAGAATGGAGCGCGACAGCCTCAGTTGGTAATGTCATGTTCAACGGAGAGATCCTACCCAACCCCGTCATAAAAGCAATATCAATCAACGTTTCTATACAATCGCGAAAGAGAGGCAGTCCTTAAAACTCCTGGATCATTCAAATGCAACAACACCAGCATTTTATTGACTTGGCAATGCTTTTAAGGTCAAACCGGCGAACCCAGTAGGCAGACCAGTGACGAGGTATTGAAGTAGGAGGATTATGAATTTATGGTCCCTACATTCCAGATCATTTCCTCGTTATTAAAGAAAAGAAGATAAAGCTCTCTTTGTATAACTGCAACCTAGATTGGTGCTCTTGTAGATCCTACTGTAGAAATAAATTGTAGCGCAACGAATTGATTCCTCCAAACCAAATTGATCTGCATTCAGACTTATTTCCTCAGCGGGATCATCACGAATATTATGTAAACACTTCTATATTCTATCGCGGCAGCAGCAACATCAACATAAACATGGCAGCATCCGTTTTAGAATCGAAATCCATTAAGATTAATCTGTGCCTTTATTGGTTTATTAATATCCTTCCTAGGGCCGTAAAACAGTGTAAGAAGCATACCGAGTTGCCAAGTATTGTTTTCAGTATCATTCACCAACAAGTTTTTAACTGGTGGTACGCAAATTCTGTTACCACGTTTCGATAAGCGATTTATATGACTCTATCAAGCGGCAGAGTACACCTTTCGACTAAATGATGTTGGACGAACAACAAATACACGCGGGATGCCGGTGCTTCATCTTTTGCCTCTCCCGCAACAGTGCAAACATATTGCGCACGAAATGTTATCCCATGCGCAATCATCATCGCTGTAGCTGGTGGAACCGTTGAAATTGCTGGTTAAACAATGAATATTAAGCCAGCAACGTCTACCACTGTACAGTACCAACAAGTGATCGACCGATCATGGCTCGCAATCGAGCTGGAGGTAATGTACGATGATGGGCGTGCAGAAGGCGAGAGAACCGTTTAAAAGAAATTTAATCGAAATCAAAGGCAAATTGCTTCCCCCCACACGTGAGTGGAGGACAACGCGCATCTATGTAACAGTAATAAGCGATTCATTTAGCTAAAGCAAATATCGCATCCCAAGTGATCGTGAACATGATCTCAGCGTTTGGGCCGTAGTCGTCGGTATTGGTGTGGTGGGTGATGGCTGCAATGGCATCGTTATCAATCGACTTAAAGACTTTACAATTGTAATCCATGTGGCGTTTATGGTACGTACATATATGCGGGATACAAATAGCGAATCCCAATAACCGTAAATTGCATTTCTCGGAGGACTTCCGAGCGGCATCTTCAACCGAAGACCGCAAAAGGTTCGATTATACATTTAAGATTGCGTTTTTTGTTTCTTTTAAATTCGCATTTGTGTTCGTCCCTCTGCTTGCGTTTTAGGTTCTGGCACGAAATGCTGGTAGAGCCTTTTTTGGCAAAGCGGTTGTTTCTGTCATCATCGTCTATGAATTTATGACCAATGCCGAGTGCAAAGGAATATAACTTTGCACATTTAGTACTAGTAGGAATGGGCGGATTCGAATCGCAGTTTAATTAATAAAATTGGCAACAAAATGTCATTAACCACATGCGGATTACGAGTTCCTGGGCAAAAAATAGAGTTCCCATTACGAAGGTTATTAAAATAAAGTTTGAATTGCATGTGCTTACCTACTTTGGACATCCGAATGAAGGAAGATGCGAATATGAGGGTTCTTCTTTAGTTCTCTTCCAATGGAAATGTTAAATCTAAAATCCAGTCTTTTGTGCGTCATGCAGTCATGGGTTGACATTGATACTGGAGTTGGCTCATCGTTTTGGCTACATACGGTTGAATGTATCCTTTTTATTCAATTTGTGTCTCTACTTCAAAGTGTTACTTTCTGTCAAAAATATTTAACGCACACCGAAAAGTGGAATATATCAATATTAAAAGAATCCAATCGGTATTTCAAATAAAATTAAACAAAAGACAAGATTTAAAAAAAAAAACAAATAAATTTTTATTACAAACAAAACGTAAGAAAAGTTGAACAAAAAATATAACTTCTCTTAAAAAACTTAAAAATACACAAAAAACTATAATTGCCACAGCAAATAATATTTAGTTATCTCTTGAAAACAAATTTCAAAAGTTAGAATTTTGAAGAACAAAATCACTAAATATATTTGTTTATCTTTTTCTTGTATAATATTTATGTACAAATAAACATTGGAATAGTTTAAAGGACCATTATTTTTTAAGTTTGACATTTTATTGACAGCAAATCCTAAGATATTTGGATTTCTAGGTAAAGTTTGAATGATTTTTTAAGTCTTCGTTAGGCGGAACGCGACGAGAGTTGTGGACTGTGACAAAAAATTTGCAAGGTTGTTCGCGGCTAAAAGTTGGGAATTCAATATTTGGTTAATTAAACTCTTTTTTTTTTTTAAATATATTTTGATGAACTAGTCACATTTTTTGCATGAAGCTAGGTGAAAATCGTTGAAAGACATCGCTTGCGTGCGTGTGGGACTTGAAACACCCACTAAAAACACCCAGGGAAGGCACGATTTGACCATCCTTCCAAAAATCGCACCTAGTTTTCAGACTAATCAGCAATTTTGTTCTAATATTTACTTATGTACTTATGTACTATTTTTAGGAACTATTTTTGGTTTGTTACCTTTTGTTTTTTAGTTCATTATCACTTTGTTCGTGTGATTATGTTGTTACATATATATTTCATTACTTTTTACCTAGTTCAAAAGGTTTAACTCTACGTAATCTTCCAACTAAATTGTTGTTATAAAGTAGTTTGAGTACTTCTAAATTAGCATGGTTGCGAAGCCTATCTTTATGTCGTCTTGCGAACCTCGTCCTCTAACATTTCAATTTTTAGATCCCTATGTAAGTAGATCAGCATTACGTATGTACCACGGCGCATTAACAATATTGCGTAATACTTTGTTTTGAAAGCATTGTATGATTTGAAGATTTGTCTTACTTGTGCACCCCCATAACTGGAGGACATATTCCCAAATTGGTTTTAATATTTGCTTGTAGAGAAGCAGTTTGTTGTAGATTGAGAGGCATGAATACCTCCCTATGAGCCAATACATTTGTTGTATCGTATATTAAGTTCATCTCGTTTTTTTTGACATATGTTTTCCAACGCAAATTTGCGTACAAAGTCAAGCCTATTTACTTAGCTGAGATCGAATGCAGAACTATTTTGTTATTTATGTATGTGTTCTACGTTTTCATTTGTAAAGTTAACATGAACCGACTTCAGTTCATTTAATTTTATTTGCCATTTTTTGGTTCAATTAGATATATCATTTACTGTCCTTTGCAGTTCTGTACTTTCCTGTACGGTTTTTCCTACTGCAAGTACAGCAGTATCGTCTTCAAAAGTGGCAACAGTAGGTTCGTCATTTTGTGGTAGGTTGTTCGTGTATAGGAGGAACAGTACGGGTCCCAACACAATACTTAGTGGTATTCCAGCTTTGATGTGTTTAAATGCGGAGAACTCATCCTCTTGTTTAATTCTAAATAATCGTTGCATTATATACGACTCTAGTATTTCATAGTACTGCCTTGGGAGCTATTTTTGTAGCTTACGGATTATTACTTTGTGCTTGACTTTATCAAAAGCCTGTGTTACATCAAGGATGATGGTAGAGCATGTTAGTTTTTCTTCTAAAGCATTTTCTATTATATCAGTTATTCTGTGGACGTAATCTATAGTTGAGTATTTATTTCTGAATCCAAACTGTTGGTTTGGGTTCAGTGTCTTTTGTTCTAGAATCGAATGGAGTCGTTTTAGAAGAATTTGTTCGAATAGCTTGGACCACATATCCCGCTCTTGAAATAGTTATATTTGCCATTTTCTGTTTATAAATGCGTTAAAAGGAGTCCTCTCTCTCTGACAACACAACACATGACAAGTTAAAAAAAAAGATGCAAACAGAAAATAAGAGAAAACTATGCACTGCACAGCTTGCGCAAAACAAACACCTGCGTAAAGCAATAAGCGTGATACTGTACTTTGGCTATTTCAGACGCAAATAAACATGAAATAGTGCCACCGTAGCTCAAAGCTTCGTGAATTTCTCATTTAAGAAGTAATAAAATAAACTTAAGTGTGGAATTATTATATTATTTATTATATTATTCTTAATTATTTATATTTAAATATTCCGGTTGGAGAAAATAATATTCCACTTTTATATGCGACAGAACATATTCTCTGCAGCTGTAAAATATTCCACAAGTGGAATATTATATTCCACTATGGTCACACTGGTGAGGGTGGCGGCGTAGAGGTTTGTGTGTTGGCTTGTGAGCCGTGCGGTACAGGTGCAATCCCCATTGGGAACAACAATAAACGCCACCCATTTTAGCCGCTTCACCAAAAGTAGGATTTCTGCCTGGTAGTACAATGGACCGTTACCGATTCTGTGTGCTCTATGATTTGGATTTCCATTTTTTTTTTTAAATGTCACACTGGTTCTATGTCGTTTCAATCTCCCTTTTTACTGCTGATATTTTCGTCACTTGAATTTACCAGCACTTAATCCGACAACAGGCAAAAGGTTTCGATTTATTAATGCTCTATCAGTCGATGTGGGTAGTTCGGAATGTCTGAAGTGCTGGTATGGTCTTTTGAGCCTTAACCACTAGACCTTAAAGACCTTTCCAGGCAAAAAATAACAATAGTACTTCAACTGCAAAGCTAGTATCTACTACCAGTCAATCTATCAGCTTTCACCAAGTATATATGCTCTATCACCCTTAAAACGTACTTGATATTCAAGTGCTCACTAACAGATTCGGATTTCTTTTATTTTCTTTCTGGCTTACCTTTTGTGTTTCCTTAAAATTCCGAAAATATTTTAAGTTTAAGAGAAGGAAAGATTGAAAATTCATTTAAAAGTGGTTCGACCTTTTTGAATGCACGTTATTCGAAGTAAATCCATTTTTTTGATTGAATTTGTATTTTAAGCACTCAGTGGAGCACTGATTTTTCGGAAATAACACTGCAAAAAAACATTCTCATTACGCTTAAACGTGGTAAAGTCTTGTTTCGAACTTGCAAAACATAGAACCGCTTGTCAGCAGACATCAAATGCCGCACAATTCTCGCTGATAGCTTTGCAATTGCCAAACATCGTAATGGATATTTTTTTTACACCTTCCATCCTCTACGATCCCGGGCACGCTGTTTCCAGTTGTCCAGACCAAGCGCTCTGGCATCCGCGATGGCTTGGTCTTTGAAACGGGGGTTCGGTCTTCCTTGCCTTCTCGATGTGGCCGACCCAATGTAGTCGACGTATTGTGGCTTTTTGGACTGCATAAACATCTTGGTACAGCTCATAGAGTTCGCGGTTGTATCTTCTCCTCCATTCTCCCACAATGACCACAAATTCGCAGAGGAATTTTTTTTCGAAGGAGCCCAATATCAGCTCTCCCTTCCTGCTTATCATCCAGCGTTCGACGCCATAAAGCAGAACTGGCAGGATAAGGGTTTTGTTAAGCATACATTTCGTCCTCCGAGTTAAGAGTTTTGAACCCAGTTGTTTTGCCAAACCGAAGTAGCAGCGGTTTCCAAGGGTAATTCTTCGCCGGATCTCCACTAAGGTGTCATTCGTGGAGTTCATGTTTACTCCGTTTCATGTTTTTTTTTTTTTTTTTTTTTGAAAAAAAAGGAAATCCAAATCCCAGAGCACTCAGACTCGGTAACGGTCCATTGTACTACCAGGCAGAAATCCTCCCTTTGGTGTAGAGGCATGAGAATGGGTGGCGTATGTTGTTGTGTTATGAACTCCTTACTACCTCGAAATTGTTGCTATCAATAGTGACGTTTTGTCCTAGGCGGCGGACAGATGTTTGTTTATTTGTTGATAGCATGTATTTAGTCTTGTCCTCATTTACTAGGCATCACGAATAGCTTCGATTAAAGTGTCCTTGTCTTCAAAATGTCTGCCGCCTTCATATACTTTACGAGATAACCATGCCCAAACATGTTCGATTATGTTTAAGTCCGGTGAATAGATTGAATCCAACTTCTAACAACCCTGGAAGTGTGGATGGGGGCATTGTCTTGCTGGAATATCCAAGACAGGGGTCCGAAAATGTTTTTCACTTTTGGAAATGACCGTTCCAGCAAACATTTGTAGTTGTTTCCTTTCATTGTTGTGGACAAAAACTCTAACTCGATTGTGTCATAGTGGTTAATAGCTCCCCACACCATTACACCTGATTTATGGCTGTGCCGTGTTGCAAAAATAAGCTACTCCATTCTTTGATCATGGAAATAAAAGTTGTAACCATCGGGGCCGTCAAGGCTAAACTTTTTTTCATCCATTCACTGCTCCAAGCGACATGTTCTCTTGCAAAATTCATTCGATGGTCCTTGTGTGCTTGCCTTACAATAGGTTTCTTTTTAAGTTTTCTTCTTTGTATAGTACCACTTTTTCGTATTATCCTTCGGACTGTTGCTATGCTGTTTGATACTCCGCTGTTGGCCCTTATTTTAGTCACTGGTAGAGTAGAATTTGAGGCAAGCCGTAGAATAACACGCTTTTCTCGCAATGTTGTTGCTTCTGCAGTGCATCCTTTTTGATTTTTCCCATAGTGTTGTGGATCCCCAAGATAACTGTTTACAACAGTCTTACTTCTATTTAGCCTTCTTGCGATTCTCGGCCTGAGAGTCCTAACTCCTTGAAAGCAGCATCTATTTTTCCTCTTTCTGTCGCTGTCAAAGTCTTTCCGGAACCCATTTTTTTAGACTAAATACAAACTGTTCTTTTTAACGCGTTTATAAATATTCTTAACAAAACTTTGAAAAAAATCGCTGATGTGAACTCCTGCAACGAAATATTCGCAAAGGCCTCGTCCTAGTGTCGCATCTTTTTATACTCTTTTCAAGTAGTTGATTGTTTGATTTTGGGAAATTTCAGCGGTCGTTTCTTATTAACCCTTAAATTTATGACTTACTGGTTTACAGGAAGTAAAAGATTCCGGGTATAAAATTTCCAACAGGTATAAAGACTGAAAATCGATTGCAAAATGTATGGTCTCATCCTTGTGATCGCCAATATGAAAATATCGCCTTAATTTTATAAAAACAATTCGTATTGAATTTTTTTGGCAATATTGCCTTTTTATAATTTGGGTGATATGGATCTTTTGACTGTTAGCAAAGTCCTTTTGGGCCTTACTTGCATCATGTTGCTTTTTTCCTGGGCTGCTAAAATCGCTTTGAAAGCGGTGATCCGATACGCTCCCGTTGATAGCTACGGTTTTTTTATTCAAGTTTAGAATTCGGATCAATGACAAAAATCGCTCGCTGTGAGTAAAAACTTACCACCTTTTCAACTGCTGGCATAACCACCTAATTCGATGCAATTTTCGCAGTTGCAACTAAACGATGATAATACCGAAATACCTGCTGTCGCCAAAGACTGTTACTAATCGAATGAATGTTGAATTTCTTTTTTTGATTATATGACGCATGAGTGTTTAGTGAAATATAAAAAACAATGAAACTAAATTAGTATATCGCACCCTTGCAGTTCAAAGAAAATCGCTATTCAAAAGCAATTACTAAAGCAATTCATTTTAATGAAGTTATCTCAGCCATGTCAAAACCCCTTTTGAAGTCGTGATAAATCTCTCATAAGCAGCCCCAGAGGATTCCTTGTCTAAAACTTGCAATATTCTCCCGAATAAATTGGCTCCCCAATCGGCAAAAGCGGCCAGCAACCTCACCTTAGCAATTGACCGATTACATCACCCAGCAACTGCATCGTTTATCTCCAGCTCACTAGAGAATTCTTTTATTTAATAAGCTCCCACTATTCGTATTTGTGATGTTTCTCAGGTTAACATCTCGCGATGACGATGACGATGCCATACTATGGCAGCAGCAGCTTCCCGCGCATGAGTTACTCATAGCTTCCAATTCCAAATTCAGGTTCATTGAGCAGCACCAGCATAGAGTATGGAAGAGCTCAAAATTGGCACACCGACAATTTTCGTTCGCCGCGCTGATTGAATAAATTGGCCCCAAAGGTGATGACCCAAACACAACGGACCATGCCTTACTGCTATGCGGAATTCGGATGATTCCAGCAGATACATGGGAGATACGCATACGAGTAGACCGCAAATGGCTAACAAGATCGCATGGTGACCGGTATGCGCCTGCTGTGGCTTGGTGTTGTGACCTCCCTCCGAGGTATCCCAGAATCCCAGAGTCAGGGATCATCTCCAAAGTGGATTTAGATGACGAAGATGATGAAGACCGTTGTTGGTCATTTATGAACAAGATAAACAGAGAAAAATAACAAAATGTGTTTAATCAGCGTCGGAGTAGGAAGGAATCACTCTGGACACGAGGAGCGGGACACTATAACGAGACAAGAATGGCATAGTATTCTTGTAGAAGGTTACTCACCGTGGAATCAGTGTGTGGTGGCCATGAAGGCAACATTTCAATTGTCCAATCACCCAGGCTATGCCTGATATCTGTTTTGAAACGTAGAATCAATTTTGCTAATTTGGAAAACGTGACGGAATGTTTGTGCTTTTGCTGAGCGCAGAGAAATGCTTTATGGATTTTGAATGGTTAAATAGATGGATCGATTGGATATGTATGGATTGTGCGATGGAGTGACTTCATATGAAGTTTTTGATAATTGTCCACCATGGGTTCATATACACAATGAACCATAGATGCGGAAAATTGCATTTGATTGCTTTTAACTTGAGAGCACCTAGGACTTGTTCGGTTTGTGACTGATGTGGACAATCCAAGGTAGTGATACTGGCACTCAGCCATTAATCATGGAGGTCATTGCAATTTGTTATGCTTCACATGATTTGGTTATTTAATGGCTGGCAGCTCTGTTCATGGAGGTAGGTTACCCAGATTAGTCATTGAGTTTCGTAACCGGCAAATTAAAACGGAGTTTGGTACATGATCCAAGGAAAGTTTGCTATTTCAAAGAAGAACCAGTATGGCATTTTATGCGTTCGCCTTAGATGATGATTTAAGAAATAATTTGGAATCAGTACAGATAGGTTTTATAGGCTTTTATTGTGACTTCGCATTCCATCTGCACCGCAAAAAAAAATCGTTCAGTATACAATAAAGTACGAAAGCGATTATATCCTGTTAAATAAGTTGAAGGTTCTTTCTTTTGCAAGGAAACATTTTATGTTTTCATGTAGATACATTTATGCTAATTTACGAACGAGTTTTGTTTTGTATTCAAAATCAAAAGTAACCTGCAAAACAAACTGTTATTAGCACCATGATGCCACTTAAAGTTTCTTTCAATACGTTCAAGAGTTGGAAACACTTTCCAGACACCTTCGTACCATCAAAACCAGCGAAAAGGAGAAAAGAAAACCTTCAACTCCAACTCCTCGGCAAAGAAATTTCATCATTTGCACGTTACAAGCGAATGTTTCCATTCTAATGGTCTTAAGAATGTTAGACTTCCGGTATTTAGACTTTTGCAATTTGTTTCATTTCTTTTTATTTGCTTGTGAGGATAACGCAATCGAAACAAAACAAACTAACGTAGAGACAAATAAATGAGACTTTAGCCTGTAAAAAACGGAAATGCAAATCGATTTGCATGTCGTCGTTGTCGTTCTTTGACTACAAATGTAGCCCTTGCCAGAAGTCGGCACTAACATGGTCTGCCGTCGCCACTCGCCACACTCGCCACACTCTCCTGCGGTCGAGCCCATTGCGGGTAGATAATTATTACATGCGAGTACGACGAATAAGTACGCAAGTTAAACGCAAAAACAACCGCAAGGAGTACCAACAGCAATAATCCCATGCCAATTGCCTTGGATGTGTACGAGTATCTGCTCGTATCTTCTTGTGCTTTGGACATGTGCTTAAGATGGCTGATTGGCAATTGGTCTGTGTCGTAGTTGTTAAGGGCAGAGGGTCTTTTTGGTTTTCCCATGAGCTAGCACTGGCACCATATGTGTATCCGTGTCCGTACCAAATGTATCTCTGTGCTGTAAATTGTAAAATATCGGTTTAACGGTTAATTTTGTGAACCGCCTCTATTACTCGATGCTGATGCTCATTTCTCTACTTACATCACGGACTTGAATATAACTAATTATATCATCTGCAGCTACAGGTTACACTTAGAGGGGGGACAATCATAAGGAGAAATTCAAATAGATTTGCAACATATAGGTATTAGGTGAACATAGGTTTCCTGCACATTTTCATAAAACGTTGAATGGCATCAGGTAAACCATTGATTGACTACGATAGGAGTTGAACTAATTTTAACCACTTGTTAATTACAAATCTGAGGTCTTCCACAATCATAATTATGGCGTTTGTCTTCTGCTTGTGATTGTTTAACGATCTCGGTTATGGATTATAGGTACGAACATGAAATGTGTTTTTGTTTGATAATACTTCCTCATGAAGAACGACTTGCAACTCGTAAACAAATGATGCCTCTGGCAAAAGAAGCACATAAATGAAGGCATTTTATGTCTTTGTTGGTCCAGTTTTTACGATATTTTGTGATTGAGCTGAGTTTATTTCATTTCCAAACATTTAGCTGAGACATTGAAAACCTTAGCTAAACCACTTGAATGTCAATTCATTCCAGACCTTCCAAAACCTTGTCTTTACTTTTTATTTTCACTATTGTGCTGCACTTTTGATTTGTTGTTGTTAACCCAAACCGTGCACAATTTTGCTGAGCTGGCTATACACTTACTAATAAGACGCGCATATAATTATGGTTTTACAAATCATTAATACACATTTGTGTTGGGTAAAGTTTAAAAAACATCTTAAAATTTATTTTTAATCCATTCATATTAACCCAATTAAAAACATAGGAGCGGGCTACAGTCCGCTTGGGTGAACTGTTGGATACCCTATTCTTATTCCTATCCCTCATAAGTGGGCGTGACAAAAGTCTAAGTATGGTTGAATTGTTAAGAACGCTCTACATATTCTGTTATATAACATTTAAAAGATTTTATCAAACAAAAACGAAGCTTTTGTAAAAAAACGTTACCTAGCTCAAACTTTGGTTTTTCAATAAAATTATTTTATTTAATTGTGGGCGTGTCAGTAAGCGGATTTAAAAAAAATTAACACATGAGCATAGAGGACACCTAGAGAGTATATACTCGTATTATAAATTTCAGCTCCCTAGCTCAAACTTTGGATTTTCAAAAAAAGTTTTTTTTAAATTGTGGGCGTGTCAGTAGGCGGATTTTGAAAATATTTACACTTGAGCTTAAAGGGCCCCTAGAGAGTATATATTATAAATTTCAGCTCCCTAGCTCAAATTTTGGTTTTTCAATAAAATTGTTTTATTTTTTTGTGGGCGTGTCAGTAGGCGGATTTTGAAAATTTTATATCCGGAGCAGTTTTAGGAGCCATAGATCATATATAAAAAATTTCAGCTTTCTAGCTCAAAATTCGATTTTTTCCAAAATTTTGTTTTTTTTAGTTTGTGGGCGAGTCTGTGGGCGGATTTCAAAAATTCGTAAACTTGATTATTTCGGGACCCTAGAGAGTATATGGTTAAAATTTCAGCTCTCTAGGCCCAGTTTAAAGGCCTAATTTTTGCCGACGGACGGACTGACGGACGGACGGACATGGCTAGATCGACATTACTATCGATGCTGATCATAAATATAGTAACTTTTAGGGGTCTACGGGCAATATTAAGGTATGTTACAAACTATGCGTCAAAATTAATATACCCTTAGAATAGGGTATAAAAAAGGAGTAATCCCAACCATTGAATCCGTCAATCCTTCGGATCCCTTGATTCAACGTAGAGAAATATAGAATACACGTACTTTTATGGAAAGTGGCCCATACCCAACGGATCCACTAACTTAAAAGGATAAAAAAGCCTTAGCTTCTACTTTTCTGTCAGTTGAAGGATACATAAATACATACAATAATTTCACTTCACACATTCTAGAATTGAGGTTCACGTAAAAAAAAATCGAGAGAGGCGATACATGGAACGAAATATTGGAAAATAAGAGAAAACATTTTAAAAAATGTGAGAAAACTGTCATTGCCGATTGACGATAGTTCAGTAGACTACAGCGAAACTGCAACTCGACCGATGATTGTGGTTGAAATGGCTTTCAATTGTGGGAATGCTTTCGACATTCGACTAGCAGTGATAGGTAGTGTAGGAAAAAATCGCTACTTGTAGGGAATTTTAGCTCACATACAGTGCCGCTCACTTGAATAGAAACCCCCCACCCCCCGCCCGTTTGCTACGACTACCAAGTTCAATAAATTTTAAACTAATAAAGAAAACAACTCAATTTCTTTTTTCAATTCAAGTTCAATAAATTTTGTAAAACATAATAAAAAATGGTATCTTAATTGAAAGTGATAATGTTACTATACATTTTAAAGTGATAGGACTCAAAATATTTATATTAAATTTTAGCTCATTTGAATAGAACCCCCCCATAAAAAATGCATTTGCAAAATGCGTCGGCAAAAAAGGACAGATTGTTGAAATCAACCAGAATTAGGTACTTTACAGATTTCGTTTTCAAAAAGTAAAACATAACTATGTTTCATTTAGGTAAAACATCATTCAGAACTAGTCTGATAACATCACAAATTCCTTAATGTCATTTTACATTGATTTCATTGCATTATTTCTTTGAAAGAAATTCAACAATGGGTGACCATAAACAATAATTCAATATTTAAAGAAATTGGCTTCTTAAACCTAAAACTCGTATTAGCATTAGATGGTGGCTGATTTAAAATTTCTAGGAGTTTTCTCCTAGTCGGTAGGGAAATTTAATTTTGTTAGTTTTATCACTGTACTGGTTTTTGTACTGTACTAGCATATTAGGTACATAGTTGGATCGTTCAGTAGTTTTAGGTTAGGCAAAAGGCATATTCAATACAACTAATGTTTTCGGCTGACAAAGTTGGCGACGGATTCTATGAGACGGATCCTTCCGTCAAGTACTTTAAAGTCGATGGATGCGTCAAAGCAAGGGATGCAACGTATTATATGGGTTGGGCCCTTGAGCCATTAAAAAACTTATAATAAAGGATTGTGGTTCTTTATATGCTCAAGACGGTAGATAATACCAGCTTTTGAAAAATTCGTCCATAAATTCATTCAGAATCTTTATCAATACCAAATTTTTAGGCAATACTGTCTTGAGTATTTAGGCTATCACTCAGCTTTGTGCTCCATATAAAAGCTAGGCCACAGTAAATCTTTAACAGATTTTATTGCACCAAATGGGAAAAACCGTTGTCCCCGATCGTACTCGTAGCTCCTCTGCTTTGGTGGTGGGTTACTATCAAAGGCATGCACACAAACACACATGCATCCTTTTCTCTTGAGGATAGGAAAGAGATTAGCCCGAACCAAATTCACACAAATGCCTCTGATAGGCCATTTAATGGTACGTTTATACCCAGTGTTTGGAAGTCGTAGGAAATTAACCTTTTTGTGCGAATTTTGATGGTGAAAAACCAAAAATGTAAAGAGTATTTCTTCAGTGCAATTTCTTGAGAAGTTCCGCTTACGTAAAATTTTTTTCAATAAATTTATTTTTATTTTTATTATATTTTCATATTTTTATGTAGTCATAAAATTAAAGGGTAAATAAGAAGCGACCGCTGAAATTTCCCAAGATCAAACAATGAACTACTTGAAAAGCGTATAAAAAGATGCGCCACTAGGATGCGAATATTTCATTGCAGGAGTTCACAACAGCGATTTTTTTCAAAGTTTTCTTAAGAATATTTGAAAAAGCGTTGAAAAGAACTCTTTTTATTCAGTTAAAAAAATGGGCTCCGGAAAGTCTTTGACAGCGACAGAAAAAGGAAAAATAGATGCTTTCAAAGAGTTAGGACTCTCAGGCCGAGAAATCGCAAGGAGGCTAAATAGCAGTAAGACTGTTGTAAACAGTTATCTTGCAGATCCACAACACTATGGGAACATTTTTTTTGTTAATTAATTCTTTATACTGTTTGATAAATATAAATACAAACATAACAGTCTTATAACTTACTTATAAACAATGGAGAATAGCTAGTGACATTTTTTATTTTGCTTAAAAAGCTATTAATAGTATCAAACATAGGGACGGGCTACAGTCCGCTTGGGCGAACTGTTGGATACCCTATTCTTAGTCCTATCCCTCACAAGTGGGCGTGACAAAAGTCTAAGTATGATTGAATTGTTAAGAACGCTCTATATATTTTGTTATATAACATTTAAAGGATTTTATCAAAAAAAACGAAGCTTTTGTAAAAAAACGCTCCCTAGCTCAAACTTTGGTTTTTCAATAAAATTATTTTATTTAATTGTGGGCGTGTCAGTAAGCGGATTTAAAAAAAATTAACACATGAGCATAGAGGACCCCTAGAGAGTATATATTATAAATTTTAGCTCAAACTTTGGATTTTCAAAAAAAGTTTTTTTGTAAATTGTGCGCGTGTCAGTAGGCGGATTTTGAAAATATTTACACATGAGCATGAAAGGCCCCCTAGAGAGTATATATTATAAATTTCAGATCCCTAGCTGAAATTTTGGTTTTTCAAAAAAGTTTTTTTACTTAATTGTGGGCGTGTCAGTGGGCGGATTTTGAAAATATTTACACATGAGCTTAAAGGGGCCCTAGAGAGTATACATTATAAACTTCAGCTCCATAGCTCAAACTTTAGATTTTCAAAAAAAGTTTTTTTTTGTAAATTGTGCGCGTGTCAGTGGGCGGATTTTGAAAATATTTACACATTAGCATAAAGGGCCCCCTAGAGAGTATATATTATAAATTTCAGCTCCCTAGCTCAAAGTTTAGATTTTCAAAAAAGTTTTTTTTTTAAATTGTGGGCGTGTTAGTAGGCGGATTTTGAAAATATTTACACATGAGCATGAAAGGCCCCCTAGAGAGTATATATTATAAATTTCGGATCCCTAGCTGAAATTTTGGTTTTTCAAAAATTTACTTAATTGTGGGCGTGTCAGTGGGCGCATTTTGAAAATTGTATCTCCCGAGCAGTTTTAGGAGTCATAGATCATATATAAAAAATTTCAGCTTTCTAGCTCAAAGTTGGTTTTTTTGAAAAAAAAAATTTTTGAGATTGTGGGCGTGTCTGTGGGCGGATTTCAAAAATTCTTTCAAAAATAGTTTAAAGGCCTAATTTTTGCCGACGGACGGACGGACATGGCTAGATCGACATTACTGTCGATGCTGATCATAAATATAGTAACTTTTAGTGGTCTACCGGCAATATTAAGATATGTTACAAACTATGCGTCAAAATTAATATACCCTTAGAATAGGGTATAAAAAGGACTCACGGCAGAAGTAACAACAAATTCGAGAAAAGCGGGTTATTCTACGGCTTGCCTCAAATTCTACTCTACCAGTGACTAAAAAAGGGCCAACAGCGGAGTATCAGCCAGCATAGCAACGTTCCGAAGTATAATACGAAAAATGGTACTATACAGAGAAGAAAACTTAAAAAGAAACCCGTTTTGAGGCAAGTCGCTTGGAGCAGTGAATGGATGAAAAAAAGTTTTGCCCTGACGGGCCCGATGTTTACAACTTTTATTTGCATGATCTAAGAAAGGAGGAGCTTATTTTGGCTATTTATTATTTATCAGGTGTAATTGTGCGGGCGTGGCAAAAAACTTAGTAGGCCCAAATTGTTAAGAAAATTTGGGCATGCTATGTTTTTTTGCCAAGCCCACTTTTTGGGCGATAGGAATATGAATAGGGTATTCAATAGTTCGCCCGTTCTGTAGCCTTTCCTTTTGTTTTTATCGTACAGAGACAAATTTCCCAGTTAATAAATGATTGCATAAAAACATTTAAGCTGCAAACTTTAACACGACTTGGAACTGGCCCTTACTTAGCTAAAGTGACTGTTCTAAAAACCTGAAGAAACCATTTCAAGAATCAGGAATTTCGGACCTTTCTCGACACCTAGCAATTGTTATTAGTTGCTTGCTTTCATGAAGGATCTTTCTGAGTATTCCAAATGAAAACATCTCTGTTTATAATAAAAGAAATAACAATAAAAAAAGATTACAGTAGAAGCTCGATAAGATGAACGCATTGAAAACGAGGCCGAGACATCTTTTCGGAAGCATTCATCTTTAATTTTGATTCTAATCATGTTCCCCGATATCGGTACAAGTCGGGCTCGCTGCCTCAGGAACCACCTGTATGAAGCAGCCTCAAATTCTGGCATTTCGTATGTTTTACATGTTTTTCTATTCACGCGGAGTTTGTGCCATTTGTAGTTCCAAAACTTATGGATTTTGCAACACCAAATTACCTCCATTTTTTTTATTCCTGCTGAACTTCAAACATTTGTGTTTAACTTTACCTTCAACCGGTGGCGGAAAAAAAAAACAAAGCCACAGCTAATCTGAGTTACTTTTCTGGCCTACGCTAAACAGAGTAAGAAAATATATCATAACGAAATCACAATAATAGAAAGCGTTCATGTTTTCGAATCCTCGAATTTGACCCGGTAATTTTTATGGTTAAAATACTGCGGCTATTTTTTCGGGATTCCTTTTTTCGATTAGTTCATTAAGAGAGATTTTACTGTATTTCCAAATCAAAATCAATCCAACTTTACTTGAAATCAATATTAAAAAGATAGTTCATTAGACCTAAAGTTGATTCTTCTCCACCCGCATATTGTGCGCATTCTTACAAACTTATCAGATAACTGTCATTTCCAAATAGCAAAACGACCCCAAATTAGAGGTCACTGTTCCCAATCGTCAGTCAGTCACCGATTACAATGAAATGTGTTCTTTTGTAATCACTCAACGTCAACTGTTCCACGTTTTTCATCCATACGAAAGAAATGTTTCGAGCCACCACCGAATTCCCAGATACTAAAGAATGGCCGAACAAACACAATCCATTAACGCTGAAAACATCAAAGAAGTTCGACAGCCCAACACTAACGTTCTGTGCAAGAACGTGCCCCAGCCCAGTGTCGCCTGCATGGAAGCCTGGGCAATGTCAATGTCCGTTGCATAATGCCGGGGCACGAAGTTCCCAGAAAATCTGTGGGCGGATGTGCGATATTCATATAAAGCGAGCTAAATTAATAACCGACAATGCACGGCCATCATACAAATTAGCCATCTAACACTCAGTCAGCACATCGTCAATCGGGTGGTGGCCTAGCCCCGCACAAATGATCGCACACACAGAATAGCCCGGGACAGGTGATTTGTCTGCTCAACTCGACTACACCAGCGCATGGGACGGTACGGGTGTGGATTTAGGTGAATACCGTAGGTACTCGCAATGAACCTCTACTCCCTGTATGGATGCAGAATGGTGCGTAAGTGAGCTGAAGATCAGATGCGCGTAGATGTATGTATATGTATTTGGCGATGGCCGAAAAAGTTCACTGAACCGCAGAAGACCACTTTTTCGATCTATCCGTCTGCACTATACCATCGAGCCGATGGGCAAACGCAAGCGGATTGGAAGCGTGTGCACAGAGCGAACTGAAGAATTGCTTCGTGCATGCTAAGTGCTGAGGATTGTTCCAAGTTTACGATGGTGGTGGTGTAGTCGATGATGGATTATACACCGAAGTGGGGTTCTTCAACTCGCGCGTTATCGCGACGAAGATGCGGTGCAATCGAAACGAGAGTGGATGGACCTGGTCGAAGAAACGTGTGCTGAAGGAAACATGAAATACGGAAACACGTCGCCGTCCGTTCACTGTCACAGGGAGTAATTGCTTAAATAGTCGCGTTCAGAAATTGTGGCGAATTGTCGATTGCATAACTGCGATGGTAGCTGGGTTGGTTAGAAATGGCATCTTTGATAAGGTTATGGCGGTTTGTTGCGTCATTGGCAGTAACAAGTGAAACATGTTGGAGGAATTTCCTAAAGCAAATGATGAATGCTTTCTTTTATTTTGATCGATAAACATGGTGGAAAGTGGGAAGAGAAGTGGCTTCAACAGTTTTATTTACCACTCTCTGTGAACAGTTTAGAAGTTATATATTGAAAGTCATTGATTTTTGTTAACATGATTTCATGAGAAACGCTATTTCTCTAGTCGTATTTTAGGAAAAAATTCCGTTCCGTTTTTTTGAAGATATCATAAGAAATAAAGGGTTTTTCAACAGGGACGCTACAAAAGTAAAGCGACAGGGACAGCAAACGACGCCGAATTTCTTGCCGCTCTTTTGACATTTCTCTTCAGCAAGGTTTTCCATTTCACGATGGAAAGATATAAGAGCCAACAACAAGTCGAAATTATTAAAATTTTTTATTATTTAATTTTTTGGAAACCAAGTTTGGAAACCGTGTTATCTCACGAAATGGTTCAGTCGCTTGGCCGCCTCGGTCGTGCGATTTGACGCCGTTAGACTATTTCCTGTGGGGCTACGTCAAGTCTATGGTCTATGCCAACAAGCCAGCGACGATTGATGAACTTCGTACGAATATCGAACGTGAAATTGCAGCAGTATCGGCCGATTTATGCTTGAAAACCGTCGAAAATTGGGTTCAGCGTCTGGACTTCTGCAAGCGTGCCCGTGGTGGCCATGCAAAAGAAATCGAGTTCCATACATAATGGCATTTTTTAGCGCTCTTATTGAAAAACCCTTTACAAACGGGCCAGAATTCTCATGTATTTGGTGAAGATCCGTGTTTAGTGTGAGTTTGAGTAGGTGATTATATCCGATTCGGATCAAGTTAAGTAATACTTAAAAGAAACGGTGCTTAACGTTGATTACTAATCAAATCACTAATAATACTTATATTGGCGAGAGAACGGAGCCTTGCGGTCAGACGTTCGCAAGAGATGGGGTAGTGAAAAAAACTTTTTAGATGTTACATTTCTTAGGCGGCATTTGAACCTGAGACCTACTGATTAGTAGTCTAACACATTTACTCTGCGCCAGTACGTCAACTTATGATCATGTCTTAAATGTCTTGTTCTATGTACGTATTAGGGTTCTTAACACCTTTTCGAGGGGTTAAGGTCGGAAACAATCACTTTCAGCAATTATTGAAAGATGATTTAAAGGAATATTGGAAACAGTAGTAGGGCTATGCATTTTGAAACAGAAGCAGATTCTGAAACAGAATCAGATTCTGAATAAAAAAGCTGTATCTATTTTTTTAATTCCTCGCTTACTTTAGTATACTAAATAGAAGTTATTGCAATAGTGGTGAAGTTTCGAACTCAAACTGATAAGAGGTATGATGAATATAGAGAAGTCCAGAAAAGTGTGTCCCGAATTTCGGTCCGTCTGTCACCGAGGCTGCAGCCACAATGGGTGTACGGGTTAACTTTAAACTTCGAACGCCGGCGGGTAAAGTTATTTTAAAGAAAATGTACACACAGACTTAAACTACTATTTATCACGAAATTGTAATATTTTGATATATTTGTGAGTTTTTGAAAATTTTACTTTTCTCAGAAACGGCTGTAACGATTTCGATCAATTTTACTGTCAAATTCAATTCAAATTTATTGGTAGAGTATAAGTAAGACCAAGTGTGTTTTATAGTACATTAAGAATTTAAATAAAAGAAAAGCCATAGGTAGGTACTAAGAGAAGTTCAGGTTAAAATAAAAATTAAATGATTATACAATTTAAGAAGTTTAAATATATATTTGGAGAAAGGAAAGGAGCGACTGGGTTGACAAGAGAAAAGAAAAGAGGAGAAAAGTTAGGATTGTTAAAAAATAGTAAAGTGAAATAAGCGAGAAAAGAAGAATATGCAGTGATTACATTAAGCGAAGTGTGCAAATAGAGCTCTTTTAAATTGTTCAGCTCTTATTATCTGATTAATGGCGACAGGTAGAGAGTTCCAAAGTCTGGCAGTGTGGACTGGAAAGTAGCGCGACGTCAGTCAACTAGTTGGAAGGTGACGGTATAAGAATATAGAGCGAAGAATGGTCATGTATGATCTTGTGCATGGACACACAACATCTTATTACCCACAAATCCTGAAGTGAGCAGCCAAGGACGAGTTTGTGGTAACTGGATATAACATGTGCATATCTTCTTATTCCAAAGACAAATCGCACCATATCATTAAAAGCAACAAGTAATTTGTGCTGATAACGGGAACCTAATTTGGGAGAACTTAACCAACCTTAACTTAGTATCAACAGGTGTGAAACTAGAAAATAAATCCAGCTTACGTAAACCTTCATAGATACGTGCCACACTATAATTTGCATGGTCAATAGCGGAAAGAGATCGATTCAATCGACTTCAATTACCAATACTTTGGGAAACCAAAAATATCTTAAAAACGGGCAAATTAATTTCAAACAAAATTCGGTTGATACAAATATGTCAAAAAAATGTACATACTCAGATTTCAGGACAAACAAATTTATAGGTAACTTTTTTATAAAAGTTTTAACATTTTGAAAAAAACATTACTTTTCTTAAAAACGACTTTAATGATTTTGATGGTTTTCGGGGATTTTAAAACTAAGCAAATGTACATTCTTACAAACTCAGATTTCGAAAAAAAAACTCAAAAAAGTGGTCTGGGTGCGACCCGCAAGGTTAGCACGAATAACTTGCCAGTGGGATTAATATGATTTAAGCGATTAGTGGGAAATTTTGAAATGTGGTTAACCATAAGATATGGTTAAGAATTATTTAATATTAAAAAAATCCTCTTTAATATTGTTCATGGAAATTAAATGTTGTTAATAACAGCGAAGTGTGATATACGAGTATATTAATGCAACCATTGTTATGAGCACGGAGACCTGTAAATTTACATATATGCGAAATAACGAAGCACAATGTAATAATGATTTGCTCAATGACAAATGACAATAAATAGTACAAATAAAGGCAAATTATTTTAGTTATTTATTTACAAAAAAAAAAAACGGCTGGACCGATTTCGCTGGAAACTTAATCAGTTCTGAGTTACGTACGTGCCATGTCAACATCAGCTTTATCGTAGCGAAAGATAATTCCGAACGCACATACGAAAATACGCACATACGCACCAACGTACATACACACACACACAGACATCTCTATAAAAACGTTGGATTTGGATTCCGGTGACCTTGAAACGTTTAGAAATGTCAAAATTCGCGATTCACAAAATCGGGCCCATTAGAACAACTTCCACTGGGAAGTTAATAAAGGCAAACTAGCTGAATTTGTTTAGTTTTTTATTTACTAACAAAAAACTTAATCAGTTCTGAGTTACGTAATTACGCTTCCAATAAACCCGGTCCCATGTCAATATCATTTTTGGTTCTCGAGATAATCGTGGCGAAAGATAATTCCGAACGCACATACGTACGTACGCACATACGTACATACACACGGACAGACATCTCTATAAAAACGTTTAATATAGATTCTGGTGACCTTGAAACGTGGGGATATGTCAAAATCCGCTATTCACAAAATCGGCCCCATTACAAGAACTTCTACTGGAAAGTTAATAACGGTACATGAGAAAAATATCTGAAAAATGGGGGAAGTGATTTAGAAATTAAGCTAATTTGGAACAAACTTGCATGCAAAAATTTTCCAAAAAAAATATTCATATCTGTTTCGGCAATCATATTGACCTTTGTTGTTGTTTTAAATTTTTTGAGCAAATGTTAGAAAATGGCATACTCAGTTCTTACCAAAAGACTTAAACAACTATACTTTCGAATCACGGAAATATCGCACCAATTTGT
The DNA here is from genome assembly GCA_949715645.1 of Portevinia maculata. NCBI lineage: Eukaryota > Metazoa > Arthropoda > Insecta > Diptera > Syrphidae > Portevinia > Portevinia maculata. The sequence goes on along the minus strand of OX454526.1, from coordinate 273,531,862 downwards.
AAAGTGATATATTTGCTTCAAATAGGCACATTAAGATCGAAAGCTCTTCTTCTTCTTCCTTTAATGGCGGTGAGGCAATGATCAGAATAACCCACCCACTTAACTGCATCCCTAATGGTCCGCCTGCGGGGTTCGCCATTAAGATCGAAAGCTATTATAACAATTCAAAACCCATTCTAAAGATCACAATCACAAAGCCATTTACCGTCAACCGGAAATTAGGTTTATGCATCCGGCTTATTTTAGTCAGTTTAATAAAAAATCTATTCCGTCACGATACAAAATTAAAAATGCACAGTTATACTCATCCAGATGCACTGTTTGAGACGGTGTTATAGAAAGTTATCGGCCTATATTAGTTCGAGAATGAGGATGAAAAGCCGGAAATGATTTCCGGGGCTTCTTACAGAACAATCATCCACAAATTTTTCCTTATTTGTGGTTCCAATTAGATGGAGCGACTGTGCACACTCCTGGGCAAATTATGGAACTGCTGCGTGGAATTTTTGGCGAACGTTTGATTTCGAAAATGCAGATTTCCCTTGGCTACCTCGTTCACCAGATTTAAATGCGCCCTGATGTCTTATTTCATTCATAGTGCCTTAATTTTTATTAAATGTATATACATAATATATAAAATAAAATAAATTAAAACAAATTATTATCACACGAGTTATACATGTTTAACATTAGTAGGTCTCATTTGGCTCACCTTGTATTACATGCAAAATTTTTAATAAATTTGACTGAAACAGTTCGGAAAGTTGAGACTTTTTGCAATCGAAGTGAAACACTTCTAGGTACTCGTCTAGCAATTTTTAAGTTGGTTCAGCAATTTTACGCAAGTTAGTTAAAAACGAGCTCGTGTTCGCAAAAACATAGGTAATCGATAGTGCTTGTAAATAAGCAGAAATCGCACTTAGCGGTCAGAAAATCCAGGAATAATTGTCGAGAAGACTACAAAATTCGTTTACCTATAAATGTTTCCATATTTGAAGCAAAGCTTCCAATCAAATTTATTTATTTATTTATTTTTTAAACACTATTCGCAACTTGGTATACTGTTTCGCTCAAACATGTTCGAGCGCTATAAATCCACTCACTTTCAACTGTTCACCTTACACCGAATCTGTATTGTATAACAACAATATGCAGTTGCATTAGCCTAATTCTGCAGTTCATCAAACTCGCACTGTTGCTGCCTATGCTCTGCCTTGCCTTTAGCTGCGCTGGTGCAAAGATGCAACGGCAACAACAGCAGCATCGTACAGCTAGCTGCATTCGTTTCCAGGCTCCAATCGTCCCACTCACTTTACACTCGATTCGATGCAATGTTGTTCTCTCGTATAAGTTTGTTTTTTGTGATTCTTCTTTTTCGTCGTCAAACTAAATGTTTTTTTTTCTAAATTTTCTTTACATCGTGTTTTCTTGATGATTTTTTTTTCTGCTTCAGTCTCGTTACCTTCGCGGGTGCAACTATCGTTGTGGCAAAACAGGCTTTTTAAATACTCAAACACCCCCAATGCCTTCGATGGTATCCGATTCAACTGGATTTAACACTCATGCATGCCTATTGTGGTCAGAACAGAAAGAGCGAGAAATAGAGTTGATGAAAGAGGAACGCAAAGAGAGGCAACAAAGACTATATTCCATCCAACTGGTGGAGTAAAAGGCTTTGCTGGCGAAGGCGAATTAGTGTCTCTGCTGTTTGGTTGCATTCGAGGTACAAATATTTGCCCACCACCTCTTGCGGTTCTGTGGAGACTTTTTATATGAATTAAAGTTGCCATTTAGGGTTGAAAGTATTGATATTAATTTAATGTGCTTTGTTTTAAATGCGAATCTGTATGGTGGGACTGTTATTCTTGCTGTTTTGTTTTGCCATTAAGACATTTTTTGTCAATTCGAATCTATTGAAATTAAATATACTATGTGATAATCCTTACTTTACCACTGAATGATGGATTTTAAGGGCAGAATTGTGCAGGCATTAAAGGCTAGAGGAAGTTCCTCCCGATGACTGACAATACACAAATCGCAGTCACTTTTTTCGGATCTCCATGCAATTTTGTGGAAGAGCTTTTTTGTAATTTTGGAAACATGAACTGTAAGTCGAATTCATTTGAAGCGTTGGATGTTAATGGAACAAGAAAAATTATTTGACCTGAGTTTTGACATTTTTCAAAATGGTGGTCTTGTTCTTCATTTCAGAATCAAAGGTTTCGCATCCATCCAACTTTTTGGCAAACCTCCCTTCTCAAATGAGGCGAGTTAAATGCTGGTGTTATAACATTCATATTGTCCCTGCCTGTTTTTTATGACGCATGCATGCCCCTGTTACTGGTTTTTGTTTGCCCTCCTATCATCTTTTCGAGGGGTCGAATATTCGAAGTATGAAGATACTACTTTCAGGACTATTTAAGTATTATAAACATAATATATATGTATGTTTGTATAATACATCGGTCAATTGTTTGTTTTAACTTGATAAGAATCAAATTTTTTTACAGCATCTAAACAGCTTGAATAATAGTTTGCATGTAAATAGCGTGGAGATTGCCAGTATGCCAGGTTTTTGCAGAAAACTACGAAACTTGCTCTCCAGGGCAAAGATGCGCCTCGAAAAGAAACAGTGCTTTCTTTAAAACGCGACTTAGGGGGGAAATAAGAACACAATAATACAGTTTAAGCTCTCAAATCGCTCTGGTGCGGTTGTAATGATATTCATTTTAAGAATTTACACGAAAGTTTAGTAGCTTCTTTAAATGACATTACTGTTTTGTTCTGTTGGGAAATGAAATACTTTCTTGAAATATTTTAATAACTTTTTTTCCAATGGACCACTTTGACTCGTGCTTTTCTCTTAAGCTTCCCAATGCCGAGGACAGAGCTGAAGTCAGATTGTGACGCAAGGCCTTTGACAAGTTAAGAATTTCTTTCTGTTTCTCTATACTAAAGCCCATTAAACAGTCCATTTCCAAATCACTCGCGTTGTCGTTGTGGCGGCGTTTCTCACTGTAAGTTCAGAGAATGTCACCTTGAGTCCTCTTTTTTTCATAAGTGAGGTTAGACGCTTGCGCTATGTGTAGCTTAGAGATAGCATGTCTTATATGCGAGGACTTACTCGAATTTTATCACACAGCTGCTGATTAACCTTTTGAAGTAAGATTAATTTAAGATTTGAAATAAACTTGTATCTTTCTTGGTTTGAAGTTGATGTTTCTTACAGAGGTATTCAAAAACTAAAACACTTTGACAGATCTCAAAATGTCAGTAAATTTAGTTAACATAGATAAATAGATAAATTCTTTATTTGTTCCATAAAAAAAGTGATGCAATGTTATGATTAAAAACACCAACGTGTCGATTTTCCCGTCTGCCGGTTTGGGATCTTGACAATGTTTTTGAGCTGGTTCTTGTAGGGATCGCGTTAGAGCCACTATCAATCCTTATACGACACATCGTTACTTAATTTAATCTAATCTATTTAATCTTCAGAATAATGTCGTTTACTGAATTTCAAGGCAAGAAATATCTTGGTACTTTTTTTTCATTAAACATCACAGCAACACTGACACTGTTTATTTTTAATCCTAACAAGTACTCGTATGTAAGTAGTGTTCGTATAAAAAACCAACTCATCTGTTTTTGACTTTGAAATTCATTTTTTTATTCATTGATAAATATCTACTTACATACTAGACAAAAATGATTAAACCTAACTTAAAATTAACAGGATACTTATTCTTATTTATTGGTCCTTATGCGAACGCTCTAAACTTAACTATATCTTAGAATTATTGCCTTTCGGCCTACGAACTATTTTACGAACTAATCTTACATATATATTCCTCGAGAAAATTTATTAAAACTCGGTTTCATTATTGAGATTTTATATAAAACAAATTACAAACTACCTATTCTACTTACTTAAACTACTTAACGTATTCTAACTATAATTAGGATTCTGAGCACTCGTTGCCTGGCGCAATAAGTGGTCAAAATCCCAATTGCTTTCCGAGCGCCTGGCAGTCGTCAACGTGCACACGCGCCGCCGTGAGCCGACTGAAGCCTTACAGCGTCAGTCAACTCCCGGAAGCACCACCACACGTTGGCGAGCCCGGCCTCTCCCAAAAACGCCCTAGCTGACTTAATCTAACTTATAAGCTAAGAGGATGTTACCTAGAGTAACGCACCGTCCTGGGAGGGCATGTTGACCCCTCCCCCCTCAACAAGCCACCAAAATTCGGCGAATTGCTTTTCCGTGTCGAATCTATCCCTCTCCGATATTGCGGTACTAAAACGGAGGAGCTCATGAGCATTGGCGACGTCCCCGTCATGGAGGAGCCGCTTATCTCTCGCGCTGCGGTAGCGATGGTATAAGACCGGGATACCATCCCTCGTCTGTACCAGCCCTTTTGAATCAATATGGATAAATGCCTCTGGCGGGATAAAGCCAGACCGGAGCGTACTCTCTATGTACATTTCATTGGGGTAGTAAGCCCCAAATATCAGACTATTGTCGCTGGCCATCGCCCTTGCAACGTGCCTTCGAGTCACCTTAATGAGGAAATTGTCAATCCTATTCAACTGAGCCCCATCGTATAGGACCTTGTTGGGATAGTATTTTATATAATTGACCAACTCATCTGTGCTTGGAGTTCTATGGTTGGTTGCTGGTGCTCGTTTTCCTATGTTGCCATTGCCCATCTCCATCAGAACCGGTGTTGTTGGTCCCCTAACCACTAAAAGGCAACAACTCTGATCTGCGCTTAATGATGAAATTGATGATGATGGTCGATTACCGAGCTCGGCCAAGAGTTTTTCACTTCTTATTTTTCTCCATTCCTTCATTTCCTTATCATTCGTTGGCTCTCTTCTATTGCATATTCATTTAGATTTTAGGTACGCGTACGCGAATTTATGTGCGAGAAGAAAAATAAAAAGAAGTCTCCAGTGTCAGTCTTCGCTCTTATCCATTTAACACACTGCCGTTAGTTGAAGTTGCCCACCGCAATGCTATACAATAGATACTTTTGTATCTGTTACTCGGCTCTGCAACTGGTAAATTCAACATTGCGCTCGCCGAAGACATTTGTTGCACTACACTACGATACGAAACGACTCCAGAGGCACAGTCTACATCTACACTACTAGTTGTGCCAGTCGATTGGGGTTTAACTCAGTCGAGCTTCTCCATTCGTCGGATGTGTACGCGTTTATGTTGGATAGAGAGAGCGGTTTATTATTTAGTCAGCGATAGATTCCTCTTGGAAGTTCTTCAATCTTGAATCTCGAATGCTAGATAGTTTTGCAAAAGAATCTGAAAATAAGATACTTTTGTATCTGCACACACAAATAGCGGTAGATTGAATAATAATAATATAAATAGAATTCTCAACGGTATCCAATTACCATACCTCCAGTGATTAGATATTGTATCTAGATTTGAAAAAAAAAAAATATTAATTGAGTGCTGTTTAAAATTTCACTGTGTGCGAAATAAAAAACTTAAAGCAAACCGGTTAAAATAAATCACAAAATAATAAAACAAAATAAAATAATAATTGTTCAACTGAACAAGTTTAGTTAGTTGTGCCATCCCAGCTGAGTCTGCTCTCGTTCAAGGAGAAAGAAATTGGCTTTTCTCCTCTTATCCATTCGTCCGTGGCGAAAGAATAAAAGTTAAACAAAATTTATTTTCAAAAAATAAAATAAAAAATTATTGCATATTCGTTGTGTCTCTGCTGTACCGTTTCACCGTTGATTCGCATCGCTTCGAATAACGTATGAAGTGGGAGATAAATTAGCACTTAAGTGAGTTGCACGAAAGCACAAAAAAAAATCAAATTTCAAGCAGTGAATAAAAAAGATAGAAAAAAGTATCTCTTTTTTGTTTATTAAAGGATTAACGGAGAGGCCAAAGCAAGACAGAGAAAGAGCAAGAGATTGTCAAATTCGGTCACCTAAATAATTTCTTTCTTATTTTCGTTGTGCCGATTTCGCCGTTAAAGACACGATAAATCTTCTCCAAATAACCAACAAAAACAGCTCACTGGAGCAGTGGATGAATTCGCCTGACCAGACTTGCAAGAGTATCTTAAAGGTAGGATACCATTGCCATTTAAATATTATTGTTTATTTTTGTTTTTTCTTTGATGTACAATCAAAATAGATTGTATGTGCGAGGCTTAAGGAAAATATTTACCAAAGGGCGGCTTTGTTTGGTTACCAAATGAAAGTGAAGTCTCTGACATATGGTTGAGCTAAGCTAAGCTCCACTGCCCGACAGCTTTTGCACTGTAATTGTAATTTAATTAATTTTTTTTTAAATAAAAACCGGTGTAGGAAGTCCATTTTAGCAGAGCTTTGTGTGACAGGAAAATTAACATACTTGTAGCAGTTTTCTATGGAATGCGGGTGTGCATGACGTATTGGTTCAAATATGGTCTCCTGTTCTAAATTCGAATTCTTTTTTGGAATTGTTGTTTGTAAATAAAATAGGAAGGCAAGGAGTACTACATTGTTTTTGGTGTTTTAAACGTTATTAGTTCCGTTAATGTTCCTTTTTTGGCAAACATTCCGCTGATGGTAAACGAAGTGGTAGATAATTAATTTTTTGTTTTAACATTTTTTAACATATAAATGAGTTAAGATGTTTTTTTCTGATACCTGTTTGAAAGCTAAATTTATCAAAATAAATTTTCGTCAAGAGAACTTTGGTTTACGTCATTCCTGTGACTATGTGGGCTTGCGTAGATCCTAAGCGCCAGTCAATCAGCAACACGATTGTCTAAGAATCTCTAATCTTTTTTCTTTGTCGATTGAGTAGAAATCTACGGTTAGTAGAGGAGAACATATCAAGCGGTCATTCACATTGTAAATAAATAGTTCTGTAATATTTTTGTGTGTTAAAGCTCTGTTTGATTGATCGAAACGTTCCTTAGTTATTTTCTTGTTTGGCAAGGGTGAACCTATAACCTCTTGTTAGCGCCAGATATGGAGCTTTAGGAAAAAGAATTATTAAATTTAGGTTTATTTAACGTGGAGCACTGTTGCCAAATCTATGATGCAGTCCCACGCAGAAATAACCTAAAAAAGCTATAGAAATCGCTAAACTGCGCTAGATTTCTTTGTGTGGAATAACTTGAGCTCTTTTGAAGTTGCCGGTCAAAATGTCCACAAAAAATGATTGGTTTAGCAGCATAAATAGTTTTTAGGCAGAAAAGCAGTAATTATAAGATTATAGTTAAGTTTAGAGCGTCCGCATAAGGACCAATAAATAAGAATAAGTATCCTATTAAGTTTAAGTTAGATTTATTAATTTTTGTCTAGTAATGAATAAAAAATTAATTTCAAAGTCAACACCCCTATTGCGAGTGTCAATCGACACTTGATAATTGACTATTTCCAATGTGTGCTATTGTGAACGAACGATTCTAAAGGATTTTGTCTTTGAAATTTACAGTCTGGCTATTGTGTATAACATCCATTAGAGCTTCGATTTTATTTTATCCATTTTACCCATGTGAGGTCGTTCTACGTCTGGTTTACTACAAGGCATAGCGAAACTAGAATCAGAAACATAAATATTGGAAAGATACATAGACCTGTCCATGCAACACTGAAAGTGTAAAACAAAACATACAGTTACCAGGCTTTTCTTTAAACTTTCTTGGCGAATTCATATTATATAAGCCTAAAAAATAAATAAATATTAGGCATTAACGGCCCATACAAGGTCTAAAAAACCTAGCTTCTCCAACCACTTTCTTTGCGAAGTGGAAGGGACCTACAATTTTAAACCGAATCCGACCTGCAAATTTGAGAAGCTTCTCATGACAATTGATACTCTTGAATATTTGTCAGACGTTCGCAAGAGTTGGGGCAGTCGAAAAAACTCAAGATGTTACTTGGCAACGGCGGGAATTGAACCGCTAACCTTTCGATTGGTAGTCGGACGACATTATGTAAGCTTATTACATAAGAAAGATTAAAGGCCGATTGGCAACTAGGTAAAGGTAAATGATTAAGTTAAGTTTACAGTATCTACTTGTTAATAAGATTTAATCATTTTTGTCTAATATCTAAGCTTAAAAAAAAGTAAAAGCGTGAGACCAGGTCAATTAACTTTGGCGTGTAGTCCAGGTTTTTTTTTATTTTTCCGATTGTAACTTTTTTTGATAAAAGGATGGAGCTAGGATTAGAAAGGAGGAAAGATGTAAGGACGCGGACTGGATCTTAGAATGGGATCTCGAAGAGAAGAGGAAAGGAGTATGACTTGCTCGCCGGAAATGTAGGGGTCATTGTCCTCACCACACGATCTAAAATACTTACTTAGAAGCGTACCTTCACCAAAACGGAAGGAACTTTAAAAATATTATGATTATAGACACAATGGTTGAAATTTAGATGCTTAATAAATACAAATTTAATTTTCATTTAAGTACGTACAGTATATATCGTTGAGAAATTTAACACCTTTTAGTTGGTTTCAGATCACCGTTTGAAGGTCAACTTTTTCTACCGCCGGAAAGTTTTGGTCACACCGTCCTCGGTGTATCATAGGTTACCCTCTACTTGGCGGTTTATTAAAGCAGAGAGAGAACTAATTTATCGGCACTTTAAAGCGTAATTACTTTTTTTTATGTCGATCCCGACTCTTTTTGATTTTGAATACAAGATCGATAATCGATGATCGCCTCGGAAATTTGGTGTGGCGATTATACCTATTTAAAGAAATTCACATTCACACAATGTTTATCGCAAGAAAAAATCACAACATTATAATAATATGTACTTTACAAAATTGACTAAACTATCAACGCGCACTGAATTTAATCACAAAAAGTGCAAGACACTGACTTTGGGTCATATATTTAACTTGCTTGACTTTCCAATAAGGCTATGGAGTGTTTTACGGTTGCACTTAAAACGCCCTGCAGTTGTACAGCATACCCTTTGTATCATCCATTTTCTTATAGAGTTCCTCCTATTTAATTTTCAATCGTATGATTTAAATTTTTCCGCTACAGAGAATTTCCTGTCTTCCTCTAATACTTATTTTGCCTACCTTATCCTTTTATTTATACCTTTAACACCAACCAGATATCATTTAAAATTAATAGTGTTTAATTTCTTGTGGATGTCAGATTGATATCTATCAAAAAAAAAAAAGAATAAACAAATAGCTGAGACGATGATGACGAGTTGGCACTGCAGAGTGCAGGATAAGTTTCCCCTATTATACCCCATTCTATGGGTATATTAATTTAGAATGATAGTTTGTATCATATCATATTCATATTGCCCGAAGACCTCAAAGGTTACTATATTCATGATAAGCATCGATAGTAATGTCGATCAAGTCATGTCCGACCCTCCGTCCGTCGGCAAAAATTAGCTCGAGCTCGAGCTAGAAAGCTGAAATTTGGATTATATACTCTCTAGGGGCCCTTAATGCTTATGAAGGTCTTATTCTTCGCAAAGTATGTAGATAAAGTCGTTTAAAACAATTCTTTATATAAAAGTTTCTTCCATACCCACTTTTAAGGTGCGATTCGTTTTACAAAAACTTTGTTTTTTTTCGATAAAATCCTTTTAATCTTGTTTAACGAAATATATAGATTCTTCTTATTATTTTACCCATACTTAGTTTTTTTCCACCTCACTTTATAGGGGAATTTTTTTTTTTTCTTTAATTAAGAAATTACATTTAATTACAATTATTCAGAAATCAATGCTCGCATTACAGGTAGATGCTACAGTGTATCTGGCTTAAGTTAAGGAGATAAGTATGTTCTTTGTTTAAAAAAATATAAAATTTTACTTTTGACTGCAAAAAACGTTCTCAGCAAATTATTTTCTACATCAACGCCTCACAATATCAGCTGCAGACTGCGTTGAGTTGTTGCAAAATGCCGAGGGGACTTTTTGTCTCAACAACGTAAATGCCAGAGAAAATACGTTAGATCGAGGTGCACTTGGTCCAAGCTACACCTCTTTCCCTACTTTGTATCAACAATCATCAAGAAATAGGCACATTATGTACACAGGCGGTTATGTAGGTATAGATTTTTACTGTGGACTAGTTCTGGAATATTTTAATTCGGATTCAAAAATTTGTTTATTTACTTTTTTAGTTTCTACCCCTGATTGGAACATAAGTATATAAAATATTGCAGTTAGTTTTGCCCTTTATTTGCACATAAAATAGAAATAAACATGTCGGGTGAGTGTGAACCAAGAGAACCACACGATGAAGTCCCAGCGTGAGGATGAATAGGTCTGAAAAATATACGCGCATCTATTTAGCGGGTCTGCTACGAGTACTAGCATAATAAATAATAATAAAGGAGAGTCAGCGAAATCTGAATAAAATCAATATTTTTTGATTTTTCTCCTCATTCATTATTTATTGCTTTGTTGACAATTTTGTTACTATTATAAAAGCCTGTAGCTGCTCTTTATTACAAAATCAGTCAAAATATCTGATATTTTGAATTGGTGAAGATTGTCACAAGAACAAATTAGATTGGATAAATCTTTCTCAAGAAATTATTTAAACAAAAAACCGGTTGTTAATATTTAAGTAAGTATGCACCGATTAGGAAGAGAGCGATATTAGGTTCATTTCTTTTAGAAATGCATTCACAGGAGTGCTCGTATTTACACGTTAAACAACAACAACATTGTATCGCCAGCCATACTGTGGGAAGCTGTCGATAACATCCACAGCAGGACTGCTTTGGAAACATGCTTCAAATGTATACAATTATTTGTGTTACAAACAAAAATATATTTTTGGTGGCCATAATTCTTGAAATCGGTCTTATGAACAACCGTGGATATATTTCTCAAAGAAATGCGACTTTTATTTTTCATACGCCAGATAGGTATCTACCATGAACGAAAAAATGGTTCACCAACGTACTTACATAATGTACATACACATACATCTCCTTAAAAAAAAAAAATTGAAAAACATATTGTGACTATCAAATTATAAAATACAGGGTGGCGCACCAATTATGTGAAATTCAAATAATTTTTTTTTAATCAATGTATTACATTTTATTGTATAGAATTTTATTCAATATAACTAATTGTTTTTGAAGATGATACACCGTAAATAACCTCCATGCTCATAAACGCATATGCGACACCTGATCAGAAAATTATTCATTGCGGCCTGAAGGATTGAAGTCGGGATAGCCTCAATTATTGTTTTAATGGACTGCTTCAATTCAGTCAAATTCCTTGGTTTCATTTTGTACACCACTTGCTTGACAAAACGCCATAAAAAAAAGTCTGGTGCAGTCAGGTCAGGTGACATTTGGGGCCCAGCGGAAAGTGGATTTTCTGGATATTAATTTGTTTGGGAATTTTCGTTGGAGCTCCCCCATAATCGGTCTGGCTATGTGTGCAGTTACTCCATCTTGCTGCAACCAAATGCTGTTGAAACGGATACTTCTTCGGCACAGTTCTAAGAAAAAACGTATTTAACATATTTAAATAACGGTCCATATTGACAGTTTCTGTTACACCGTTTTCTTCAAAGAGGTATGGCCCCACAATGCACTTTGATGAAACTGCGCACCACACAGTGACTCGTTATGGGTGCAGTACCCTCTCATCTAGTATTTATGGATTCGATTCACTCCATATACGGAAATTTTGCTTATTTACATTGCTTATTTACATAGATCAAATGAGCCGCATTAGCAATTTATCAAGCTTCAGTCATTCCAATATGGCAAAATTCCAGGCGAATAGGCAAATCCAGAGGGTTTAACTTGCTTGCAAATTTGGACTTTGTACAGAAACAATTTTAAGCCATCATGAATTATCCGTTGTAATGACCGTCTGCTAACTCCAATTTGCGTCGATAAGTTTCGAGTCGAAAGGACTGCAAAGCATGCTACCGCTGCACTATTCAAATCCTCTTTTCGGTATCCCAAGCATTTAATTTAATAAATCTAAATAGTAACCTGCCAAATAAAAAAAAAATAAGACGATTACTCAGACAGAAAAAAAGTTATTACGTTTTGTTTTTGTAGCACGATTCGCCCGCCACCCTGTTGTAAATTACGATTTTCATTTTTGGACCATTTAAAACAACATCCCCAGTGCTGGGAAGCCAGTCGGAATTTTTTATAGCAAAAAACGACTGGATTTAATTCATATTGACATCAATACGCATCGATTGGACGAACTCAATATCGTTTATTATAAGTGAGAACCTATTACAATAACTTAATAAACACACGCATTTAACGAACATTAAAAAAGGGAGCGTTAAAGAGTTTGATTTTAAGTTTAGACTTTCATAAAAAATAATTTGTTTTATTCGTCTTTCACTTTAAGCATTCAAAAGTTTTTCAAAGTGTAATCCAAAAATCATGCGAAAATTAGATAAAATATCAGACAGCTGTCACACAAAAGTGATTGCAAATGAGTTATGAATATGATTAATTTGATAATCACCTTGCATGGAACAAAAGTGATGATTTTTTTCTTATTAGCCGATTCCACCCCTGATTTTTCATGTAGTCTTTCTCCGTAACCAATTAACTATTTACTAGAGTGTGGCCATCTTGTGACATCCGCCAAATATACGTTGGCGTAGGTAGGTACTGTTTTTTTACCCGAGTACCAAGCTTTGCTTTATCTCAACGTTGAACCGTTTCGGAGGAGTTGGTAAACTGAGATCTCTGACTTTTTATTAGTATGATTAATAGTGCCACCTGCCGCCCGCCATGCATTGTTAAATCTTTGTAGAAAACAGAAAGTCATTTGAATTTTTTCATTTCATTCTCACTCTCTTCACTTCATATACAAATTTTGCGGACCATGACACTAAGGAATCATAACTGTCAATGAACCTCATGAAGGGGCATACACTAATCATCAGTCTTCACAAATGTCTGCCATGGTGTTTCTATTTGGATAGCTAAAGCCCAAAACATATTCTGTATGCGTCACTGCAATTACTTCTGCATGCAAAACACATCGGCAGATTTATTTTACTACATATTCTGCGTAGATCACAGTCATACTTTCTGTGAACACAAGAGTGCACTTAAGAAAGGGGAAATAACTTCATTTTACCAAAAATAAAAAACATGCAATGGAAGGCACTATCCGCACAGGTGAAATTGGCAAGTCAACGAGGATATGACGAATTACGAAAATTGTGTCGGTGTGTGAAGAGGGCTTATAAAGGAAGAGATTCAACCGCGAGCGCTAGCACATGACTTGTCGCTGACCCTTGTTTATTCTATGTGTACCTTCTTCAATTCAAGATTATTCGAGAAATAAATAAAAATATTTTCGTACGAACAGCTAGAAAGTAATAAGCCCCTGCTCAGCATCTGACGCTGCACTGCCAGGAAATCTGTATATCCACAAACTTTTTTTTTTATAAAGAACTAACAAACTTTGGATTTGGCTCACGAGGGACATATTTTCGAAAGATACAAATTTTTAACGATTTAAGCAGGCCATATTTGAAAATATCTTGCGGCATAATTTTAGCGGTACAACTTAGCCTTCCTACATAAAAAAAAGAAAAAGAAAATTGTGAGTTAAAAACGGGCAAATGCCTAATTTTACATGAACTCTCTTCTTCTTCTTCCTTATTGACAAAGTTCGTATGACCTATACTTTTTGTACGCTGTCCAACATGGTGAACCGTATGAGAGCGGCGGGCGCATAATTGTGGTGTAGAGCCTTCCTTTTAGCTTAAGCGGAAACAGAAAATGGTTGAGTTTTCGCGCCACTTCATCCACTCTACGCTTACCCGATGCTTGGTGTCGTCATCACAGTTTGCTTCGCTATCGATCAAAGATCCCAGTTATTTGAATTTTTCGCAATCGGAAATCACTCTTACATTCATATAAATGTTTGAAATATGTAGGAATAGGGCAGAGAACAGGCAGCACAATTATTCAATATTCTGGTTTTTTTTCGGACTAATACGTTCAAACTTCCACTCATAAATCAAGTGCTCGTTGCAGAGACCTTTGATCCTCGCTTACGATAGCTCCATCGTCAGCAAAGAATAACTGATGCACTTTCGAGTCCGTCACTTTCCCTTCAAGCCGATTATCAAGGAATGTAATAATTATCAAGGGAATTAAGACACTTCCCTGATGTACACCGATTTTGATTGCGAACTCCTCGGTGACGCCAGCGGCCTTTTCAAAATCAACCAACACCATATGCAAATCCTTTAAGGAATCACGATGTTTTTCCATCATGATCCTTATACTTTGGATTGCATCTGTGGTCCAACTGCTTTTCGTTTTTGATGTCTTTGACCTGCTTCCTAACTTCTTCTACAGCAATGTCGTTCACTTCTTCATTGTTAGGAACGGCTCACGAAAAATATATCTGATTAAATTGTTCTTTTATAAGTCCTTCACAATACTGTTGCCATCTGTGTAGTAATTTTCCGTCATCTACAAGAAACATCCCTTGAGAATTGTTAATGAACGGAGTTAATGGGCATTTCTTCTTCTCTAAGCGGCTTTTTGGAAAATAGTTGTACCCCTGTTCAAGCGGGTTTGAAAAATAATAATAATAAAATCACGAATAAAATATTCGGCGGAATGTGTCAGTGGTCGGTGGGATGTCAAACTTTGACATTTCCTGAAAAATTCATCAGAAAGGAAGAAAATGGATTTTGGAAGCACTATTTATCCCCGCTAAAGGACTTGGCGTCGATAGCTTTCCCCGCTAAAGTTAGCGTATATAGGATAAGTTGTTGTTGTATTTTACCTACATGCAAATTTCAAATTATCCCTATATCCGCGTGCAAAAAAACATGGCCTTAGTCCTAGTGTCCTTTTAAAACCCAAAGCAGTGATTGGGTTCTATCCAAGCAAGGTCCTTGTAGGGATTTCCACATAACTTGTGCTCTGCACTCTGCATACTCAACTTCGTTGATGATGTGATGGAGGTAATTTAGCATATTTGCAGTAAATGCTTCATCTTTCTCTTTGTCCAGATTGTTCCATTTGATTCTTGCAGACACTTTTGTTTTTTTAGTTCTGTTCGTCGCCGCCGCCATAAATATGTCTGTTTTCTGTGGTGATGCTGGGCGATTGCCTAAATTTTGAATGAATTATGGCAGCAAAATAAAGTGCACAAGGTGTGACTTTTTACTTACGTCCCAGAGTGGTTCAATACCTCAACCTACGAGCCTCGGCAGCTCGGTCCCCAGATAACTACTTCCAATTTTATTCACCAAGTTGTATGACAATCCTTTTGAACTTTTACCATTATCCTCTGAGGAGTTCTACCATCAGTGTGGAACTAAAGAATCTACACATTATACCTACCGGTGCAGTAGAGTAATATAAAATTGTTTTTACCAACCCGTCATCGCTTACTATCAGTATAATTCGTCATTAAATTAAATAAATACAAAATTGTTCGTGTCATGTTAGCGAAGGAACCATCGATTGGCAAGAGAGATTGTTCGCTACAATGGTGTTATTTTTAGACATTATGACGGAGCTTTCGACCTCTTCATAAATCATTTTGAATCTTCTTTAAATTTAATTTATTCGACGTACTTCCCCCATTTCAATACTCGAATATCAGTGACAGATATTCGCCGCACCAAAATCAATTCCACCCCTCTCGAAAAATTACCCTTCTCCACTTAATAGTTAAAACCATTGCTCATAAATTCAGCCCACATCATTACCGAACTTGATATATTCACAATATTCATATTATGCTATTTTATAATATTGATAAAGTGGCATTAAGCCATTTAACCAATTAGTTAAATATGCTACCAAGCAAACAATTATTGAAACACCTGGCCAGGCAAGTCTATAGTTTAGTCAGTCGCATCATCAAACTCCCAGCCTCGAAAAACGGAGAATTATCTATAAAAAAAAATTGTTTTGTTGCCATCATTTGTGATTAATTAAAATTCTATCTCTGAGAACATATTTACAAATATTAACACACATAAATTGGACAGTGATATTCATTGGCTTGGCAATGGCAATGGCAATGATCCCTCACACAGGCTGCGATTCCCTAGGCTGCGCTCGCAAATGATGCTGATGAGGGCTTTTGAGTATATCTAACCGATATGATGAAAGGAGCAGGATTTAATTAAATTTAAATAACAGCTGTCTTGTATTTTAAACAGATGTCCATTAAACGGTTAAAGACCTTGTTTTGTTCGGATAAAGGTGTTTTTTCGAACGATTTTTAGGATAACTATTATATATATGTAAGTACCTTATAAAATGCCATTGGACCCATAAGTGTTTATTTATCAACTAACCAGCTTTGGGCCTTTCAACATTTTACTTCCTCAAAGAATACAAAAATAACTCAAACCATGCGCTTCATACCTGAGCGAGCGCGCGAAATACTTTTAATTGACTGCAATTGCTGCCATGGTAGCTGGAAGCACTTAATAGCCAACTCAGCTGTGAATATGAGCGTATGCAGTTGGCGGTTTCAAAGCGTTAGTTGACGTGCAGTGCTCGGATCAAGTGCTAATGCTAATATTATAGGTACACATACATAATTATTTCTGCTTTTTTGTTCAAATTCAAATGCAGTTGTTTGTATCTATCAAAATGCATAGTTATTTCTATCTTTTGTGCGGAGGAAACCCACGGAGTGTGGCGTATGGTTTTTTTTTGTAATGAGATAAAATCTTAGTATCTACGAGTGTACATATATATATTTTTATACTTAAGGCGTGGCAGCCAGTAGCTGAAGAAATTTGAAAGTATTTTTGTTAGCACATGCCGAGAGTTTTGTTGTTTTCCACAAAGGCCTTAACATCTTACGTCGTCATTTTCAATGCACATTGCTTAAATCTGCAACTGTTTTTGACTTTTGCAGTGTGTTATGAGATTAAGCATTTAAAAAGCGAGTGTGAATCATTTCGGGGCAAACTTCTGTTCCAATATTGAATCCACTGCAGAGGTAGCTTGACTGCGGCAAATTCTAGCGGAAACATCTTCAATGGCTCCGTCTGTAAGGACGGCAACTGTTAGACAGCAAGCACTCAAGAGACCTTATAATCGCTCCTCAAGACCCACTTCAAGGGTGAGTAGCAATATGTTATACTGTTGGTATTTCAGGCCCTAAGCTATATAGAGCGAATACTGCTAAGAAATGGCGAACGAAGCGCACCTCGCTTAGTATAGCTTAGGGCTTGACGTACCAACAGCACAACAGCACGGCGATCTTGCCAAATTGTTGATGGAGAAAGAGACTACCACAAGCAGTTTACCAAAAGAAATAAAACCCGGAAGAACAAGCAGTGCCAGCCAGAAACAGACCAAATAAGACACAACTCGCAATTTCTTAAGGTACGATTACACGGCCATTTTTTTGAGTCATTTAAATGACGCTGTGACATAAAAATCGCGTCACAAAGCCGTGATTTTAATGTCGTTCTGTGTGATCGCCATTTTTGGGATAACATTTCAGGAGTCATTTAAATGACTAGGAAAATGGCGGAAAAATGACATGCAGTTTGTGCCATTAAAATGACTGTTGGATACCCTATTCCTATTCCTATCCCTCATAAGTGGGCGTGACAAAAGTCTTAGTATGGTTGAATTGTTAACAATGCTCTACATATTTTGTTATATAACACTTAAAGGATCTTATCGAATAAACGCTCCCTACCTCAAACTTTGGTTTTAAAAAAAAAAAAATAATAATTGTGGGCGTGTAAGTGGGCGGATTTTGAAAATATTTACTTATGAGCATAAAGGGCCCCTAGAAAGTATATGTTATAAATTTCAGCTCCCTAGCTCAAACTTTGGTTTTTCAAAAAAAAAGAGCTGGTGGCGTGTCAGTGGGCGGATTTTAGAAATTGTATCTCCCGAGCAGTTTTAGGACTCAAAGATATAAAAAATTTCAGCCTTCTAGCTCAAAAGTCGATTTTTTCGAAAAATTTGTTTATTTGAGTTTGTGGGCGTGTCTGTGGGCGGATTCTTAAACTTGATTATTTCGGGACCCTAGCTGGAGAGTATATCGTTAAAATTTCAGCTCTCTAGGTCCAGTTTAAAGGCCTAATTTTTGCCGACAGACGGACGGACCGTCCGTGATGGCTAGATCGACATTACTATCGATGCTGGGGCCTGTTTCACAGATCATACAACACATACATTTCATACAACATACATTTTCATCATACTTCATACAACACATACAACTTTCTGTTTCATAGATTTCATTGGAAGTGTTGTATGATAATTTTTTTTCTTGTATGAAATGTATGATTTTGATATTTTCGTTGTTAGGTTACGATTACTCTCAGTATCAATAATAAAACATAAAAAAAATAAAACAAAGTAGAATAAAGTAATTTGATAAATATTTTTAAAAGTAAATATATAATAGACAATCGAGTTACTTTATGATGGTGAAGATATGTTGGACTTACTTAAAATTAATATAATCGTCAGAAGACGGCCTAGAATTTTAACGCGAGTGAATTTTAATATGGAAGATCAATATTTTGTGGAAAAATTTAGAATGCCCAGAATGTGTGTTGAATTTTTATTAGGGCGTATAGGCGCATCAATTGTACATTCGACAAATTGCAATGACGCTTTATCACCATTACAACAAATATTGGTAACGCTTCATTGGCTTGGCAATGGAAGTCAGTACCATGGTATCGGAACAATGCATGCAGTATCAAAGGCAACAATATGTCGTTGTGTTACTAACATTTCTAAACTCATTTCAGAAAGTCTTATGTAAGTTCTAGCTTTTTTGGAAATTTGCTTTTTATTATAATTTTGTTTATTTTTTATTAGAAGAAACGCACTTTCCTTTCACGGCACTCGAGCTGCTTACAATAATAATTTATTGCAAGCAGTTTTTTCGAAGCACTTGTTCTTCGTTTTCCGTCTTACGTTTCTTATCAGGTGCGAGTTTTTCGCTCTGAGCATGAGCACTCGTCGATGGCTGACATGAAACTGGTTCTGGGAGCTCATTGTATCTTCCATCGCTTTCGGGAACATTCAGACCATATACAACCTATAAAATGAAAGAAACTCAATTAATCCGAATTATTTATAATTGGACTGAAAGACTTTACCTCATCGCCCACAATCGCTAGCACAAGTTTGTCGCTTTCGTCCAGAAGATCCTTACTGGAAGCACCACCGACTCCTGTCCGTTTCATCCTGTCAATTGTACTCTGTAGATATTCTTTAGTAAAATTAACTAAGGTAACGAAACAACGTATCCCACCATAACATTTCGGCGCCAATTTTGCCAAGTTACTCTCCTGAACTTTTCCTCATCGCTATCGATGACAAGCCCATAAGCCAATGCCAGTGAAACTACCTTCTTCCACGCATCGGAAATCTCGGATTTTGTAGCGGTACAACCGGCGAATTTCCCAAAAAGTACATATTTTTATACCCTATTCTAAGGGTAGGTACCTATATTAATTTTGTCGCATAGTTTGTAACATACCTTAATATTGCCCGTAGACCCCTAAAAGTCACTATATTTATGATCAGCATCGATAGTAATGTCGACCTTATCATGTCCGTCCGTCCGTCCGTCCGTCGGCAAAAATTAGGCTAGGCCTTTAAACTGGGCCTAGAGAGCTGAAATTTTAGCCATATACTCTCTAGGGTCCCGAAATAATCAATTACGAATTTTTGAAATCCGCCCACAGACACGCCCACAAACTCGAAAAAATCGAATTTTAAGCTAGAAAGCTGAAATTGTTTAGATATGATCTATGACTCCTAAAACTGCTCGGGATAACAATTATTCAAAATCCGCCCACTGACACTCCCACAAATAAATAAAACAATTTTTTTGAAAATCCAAAGTTTGAGCTAGGGAGCTGAAATTTATAATATATACTCTCTATGGGCCCTTTATGCTCATGTGTAAATATTTTCAAAATCCGCCCACTGGCACGCCCACAATTTTTTATTTTTTTTTAAATTCAAAGTTTGAGCTAGGGAGCTGAAATTTATAATATATACTCTCTAGGGGCCCTTTATGCTCATGTGTTAATTTTTTTCAAATCCGCCTACTGACACGCCCACAATTAAATAAAACAATTTTATTGAAACACCCAAGTTTGAGCTAGGGAGCGTTTTTTTTGATAAAATCCTTTAAATGTTATATAACAAAATATGTAGAGCGTTCTTAACAATTCAACCATACTTAGACTTTTGTCACGCCCACTTATGAGGGATAGGAATACAAATAGGGCATCCAACAGTTCGCCCAAGCGGACTGTAGCCCGTCCCTATGTTTTTTCGTGCATTTCTTGTAGCACAATTATTTGTTGTTCCTTTGTTGTCTTTAATAAAGCACAAAAAACGTATTAAGACTTAAAAATAAATGGTTTTCCAACAGGGACGTTACAAAAGTAGAGCGACAGGGACAGCAAACGACGCCGAATTTCTTGCCGCTCTTTCAACATTTCTCTTCAGTAAGGTTTGCCATTTCGTGATGAAAAGATATACGAGCCAACAACGAGTCGAAATTATTAAAATTTACTACCGAAATTCGGAGTCAGTGGCCTCAACGTTAAGAGCGCTACGTCCAATTTATGGGCGTCATAATCGTCCTAGCAGATCAACAATTGAGCGTCTAGTGGAAAAATTTGAATGCACAAGCACAGTATAAAATGTTCCCGTGCCAGTTGGACAAAGAAGTGCCCGTAGTGTCGAGAATATTGCTGCTGCTGAGGCTTCAGTTGAAGAAAGCCCAAATGTGTCTCTCACACGCCGTTCTCAAGCGTTGGGCATCTCTGTGACGTCGTTGGGCATCTCTGTGACGTCGTTGTGGCCCCAATTGGATGATATGGACTTGGAGGACATGTGGTTCCAACAGGACGGCGCCACAAGCCACACAGCGAATGCCACAATCAATTTATTGGAAACCAAGTTTGGAAACCGTGTTATCTCACGAAATGGTCCAGTCGCTTGGCCGCCTCGGTCGTGCGATTTGACGCCGTTAGACTATTTCCTGTGGGGCTACGTTAAGTCTATGGTCTATGCCAACAAGCCAGCGACGATTGATGAACTTCGTACGAATATCGAACGTGAAATTGCAGCAGTATCTGTCGATTTATGCTTGAAAACCGTCGAAAATTGAGTTCAGCGTCTGGACTTCTGCAAGCGTGCCCGTGGTGGCCATGCCTTAAGAAATCGAGTTCCATACATAATGGCATCGAACGTACTTTCACAGGAATAAAGAATTTCATTGATATCCAAAACCGTTTTTGTTTTATTTAAAAAAAACTTTTGTAGCGCTCTTATTGAAAAACCCTTTACAACAAAGTCGAGCAAATTAGGCAAAACGCAGAAAACAGGAGTAAATAGGGATAGGAAAATCGGCTATCCGTGGAGCGACGAAGAAGAATCGCGTTTGATTGTGGCGGTGCAAAAGCAAAGGGCGCTTTGGGATAGCTCAATTCCAGAATTCAAACTTCAACATGTCAAAACCGATTCTTGGGCAATTGTTGTACTAGAGCTGGCCATCGACGCAGTTGATTTAACCGAAGCCAGAAAGAAGTGGTATAGCATGCGCAGCAACTTCAAGGCGTTCGTGACGAAACTGCACAAGACAAAGTCCAGTCAAGGTCAATGTTTCGTGAACCGCTTCGCTACAGCTTCCCATTCGGCTTCGTTTTTCGAAATCTATAGACAAAATAAAACAAAAAAATGGTCACATTTCAATCTTCTCTAGCAAATAACACAAAGCACACACTTTAACAAACTCACTAACAAGAACCTTGTTAATAGCGTCGAGAGCTTCCGGAATGATGCACGTTATCGTTGGCTGCGATACGCGGAAAAGGAATCGCAGCGATCGAAAACTATCACCAGTGGCCCAGCGTGATATGCCGAACGTTTTCAGGCATATTTGTGTTCTGTTTTTCGATGTTTGGCTTCACCAACCTCAACAAATAATCGAATTGATTGGCTGACATACGAAGGACATTGCGATATAGTTCAGGCTCTTCTTAGCGCAATTCGAGCAGCACAAAATACACTCTTCTCGCTACGGCTTTCCAGCACACACCCTGCCAAAAACGTCGTCTCCGCAATTTCCAAAATCATCACAAAAGTTCTTTTTGACAATTTTTATTTTGATGAGAGAAAACATTAAATGGCAGTTGCTTTATTTTTCTCATTGCTCATTACGAAATCGAAATAATAGGAAAGGTGACATTTGTCATTTTGATGAGGCAAGTCATTACCATGTGATCGTCATTTTTTCGCTCGTCATTTAATGGCATCCCAACGGAAAATTCTAAATGACTCGCAGTGTCGGTCATTTGATTTTGGGACAAAAATGACGATTATATTCATTTCGTGTGATCGCCATTTGAATGTCTCCCTAATGCGACTTTTTTTCCTGACGTCACAGCGTCATTTAAATGACTCGAAAAAATGGCCTTGTAATCGTACCTTTGCAACAAAACCGATTAAGAGGAATTGTTTGACAATATTGACCAACAGTATGTACCAGACAATCATTCTGGGAGGATGATTCATTCACGGAGGATTAATCGATCCACTCCCACACCGACGGGTCAAAAACTAGTGATGGGGTAGGTGGGGGTGTTTTTTTTTTCAGAAAGACTAAATATTAGTTTCTCTTTCCGTCTTCCTGATCATTGTAGCGTGTTCCAGACGGAAATCGTGGCGATTAAGAAAGTCTTGTCGTGGCTGAAGAGAAATGTGGTATCCACTAAGGACACCCGTATATTCTCGGACACTCAAGCCGCGAAAAAGTCGCTGGACTCAGTCTCTCCAAAATCGATCGTAGCCCTAGACAGCCGTTCATCTCTTGAGGAGATGAAATCAGGGAAAAATTGGAAAACTTTCCCCGAAACATGTGCCCATGAACATTGAAGAGAATATCGTTCAGGAAACAGAAAAACCTCCTATGATCATGATATGGAAAAAATGTTCATACCTTTTGTATAACTTATGCATCACGCATTAAAATAGGATTCAATTCATCATCCACTGATGTGATTACATTCTGAAACAAAGTACAATAACTACATCTCAACCTTCAGATCCATAACTAATTTAAATTAACCTGCATCTAAACAGTCCACCGCTTTATTTATAAAAACAACACTAATTTTGAATTAGTTGTGGGATCGTTTGGAAAGGGTCATAAAGTCAGCCATCACGGTCAAAGATAACACTGGACTTGTGTGATCAATTTGAATCCAGTATACCGAGTCTGCATGCAAAAAAAAAAAAAAAAAAATTGACACCTTCACCTAAATTGTGTATTTTTTTTCTCCGTCTGGCTCACATTATCGAACATAAAAATAATACAATGAACCGTTTACACTCATAAATAAAATAATTAAATCATTGCTTGGTAAGTTAATTAATCATTGAAATCTTAATAATATTTAATTGGAATTATTTATTTTTTGCAAATGTGGGCGCTCGTAGCAAAAGTAACGCCTTTTTATTGCATTAATTAGTAAATTAGAAAAGTATTTATTCTGATAAATGAATAATTGTTTGGTGTGTTTGATGTATAAATTGTTGTGTTGCTGTAACGATGGAAAAATATATATATCCTTTACAAATTGGGTTTTGTTTTACGTCGAGTAATACATTCGTGAAAGTCTGACAAACATCCAAGAGCCTAAACTGTAATTTGAATCTCCTGAAATTGCTACTGCGAATCGGCGGAAATTTAATTTAATTCAATTTTTAATTTTGGTAAAAGTACAAGGTGGCGCAAAAGTAATCCTCCTATCAGAAAATGCTATAAATTTTGTGATTGGCCCCTAATGTCAGTTCTGTTTTGACATTTGTGTAGTAAATACATGCGAAATACACGTTAATAAACAATGTTACGCTACACTGCTCCAGAACGCGGAATATTGGTGACTATTTATTTGAGCAATAATCGGTCGGTGACTTTGGCACAACGTGAATTTCGTCGCAGATTTCCTACCCGTCCAACGCCTACTGGTGAAACACTGCGACGTTAAGCCGCTCGCCTCGAAGAGACTGGCACAACACGAGATGCTGCCAGGCGTGGCAGACCCCGGAGTAGCCGTTCTGCAGAGAATATTGCTGCTGTAGCCGAAGATGTCATGGAAGCGCCGTCGACATCGACCAGACGACGTGCCACGCAAATGGGTATCAGTCGAAGGTCTTTACATCGAATTTTGGTACAAGATTTGAAGATGTTTCCGTACAAAGTCCAGACGGTGCATCAGCTGTTAGCTGCTGACCGCCAATCGTGTCTAACATACGCTCAAGCCATCCTTAATCACCACCAAGAGGAAGATGATTTTTCATCAAAAATAATCATGAGTGATGCGGCCCATTTCCATCTTAGCGGGTACGTAAATAAGCAAAATTTACGCTTCTGGGGCACTGAAAATCCGCGTGTAACCCACGAAGAGCCATTACACCCGCTCAAAGTCACTGTATGGTGTGCTGTTTACGCTGGAGGAGTCATCGGACCTTTTTTCTTCGAAGACGTCGCGGGCCAAACGGTTACTGTGAATGGTGAGCGCTACAGAGCAATGATCAACGAGTTCTTTTTGCCGTAACTTGATGAATTGGGATTGGAAAATATGTGGTTCCAACAGGACGGTGCAACGGCACACACTGCACGTACCACAACCGATATGCTGAAGGATGCATTTCCCGGGCGCCTAATCTCCCGTTTTGGCGATTTGCACTGGCCAGCAAGATCGCCTGATTTGACTGCTCCAGACTTCTTTTTGTGGGGCTTTTTGAAGTCGCGGGTTTATGTCAACAAGCCTCAGACTCTTGCAGCTCTTAAAGACAATATCCGTCAACAATGTGAGGACCTATCGCGGGAAGTTTTGGCCAAAGTGATGGAAAATGCCATAAAAAGGGCTCAAATGACAATCAACTGTGGCGGCGGCCATTTACATGACATCATATTCTCGACTTGATGTAAAAAAAATTAAAACACCAAATAAAAATAATCCACAAGAAGAATCAAAGTTTTTAATTTTTTTTTAAATTACAGCCAAAAAACATCGGAGGGTTATTTTTGCGCCACCTTGTAAAAGCGAGCTTAGAAAGAGCTAATAATAAAGCTTACAAACTAAAACTAACAGCTAAGACTCAAAGTTAAAGAAGAATGAAGGAGAAATCGGTTAGGTGCGAACAGATAAAAGTCATGTTAACGAAAAGAGAATTCGCGTATGTAAGTGATATGAAGGGCTGAATACCAAATCGTCAAAAAATGTGCATTATAAATGCACACTGTATTTGTATTTATTTTTGTATTTGTATTTATTTTTGAACTTATTAATACACGATACTACAAGATTTATAATATTAAAATTAAGTATCTAGTAATAATACAAAACATTTTAGAGAAAAGAAAACTTATATGAAAGTTATTGAAAGTACATTTACAAACTAATTGATATAATGGACTCATTCGTCCCTTTTTATTACTGCAAATCAGAGTAAAATTGGCAGATTTTTTACAAAATATATTGTTTTACGTACGACTCCGGCGATGAATCCTTTTTATTTGGCGGTTTAAACTGAAATGTCAAATGTCATTTGCATCATAATCATTCACGATGCTCTGTTTGCTTTTGTTTGCGCAGTTGATGCGTTCACAATGCGTTTTAGAAAAGTATGCATTGCATCATAGTAATCCGTTTGCGTTTTGGAACACTTGATTAAGCAGTAATGCAGAAGTACTGCGTTTTAGAATTCAGTCAAGTTTATATTCAATCCAATTGAAATCTTGTTGTTTTCAGAGGATTCATTTTCAGATGAGCCATGTTATTTTGAAGTGGTCAATTTTACTCCGAGAAACAGAGATCAGCCTATCGCCTATTTCTTTAAAGTCTTCGTGGCGAATGTGTTTGAATAGAAATGTTTGTCTGACAATCGAAAAGACTAGGGAGTTGCATTGAAAGTAAGAAAGTATTTGAAAAAAAACCAATTAGCAAAATACCAAGTACAGAATCAATCCTTACTTTTCTGCAATTCAGGACCTTAAATCTCGTCAAAGTCCTGATACAGAAACGTAATAAAAAACATAGGTAAATCACTTGTACTATCAAAGATCAAATAGTGCAGTGAACCATCAGAATATTTTCTCGTCGACTTCCAACGCAATTGCTGTTGTTAGTGCCACTCCGGCTAAGACTGTTGTATTTGGAAGTTGCCGCTTTCCCGTAATAGTGAGGCAATTGCGTCGTATCAAAGTGTTGAGCCGCCTCCCGTTGACGAATTAAATTCATCTCTCCGTCCGGGTGCTATGCATCTCATTGATGCTAGTCCTAGTAGGAGTTTTTCAACTATTTCTGGTACATCCAAAAAACGACCATCATCGAATAAAAATATCGGAAATATTCATAATAAACGCGTCCTGGGAACCAATACGTCGACCAATGGTAATAATATTGCGGTTATTCCTTCCTTCGTCAACCACTGCTGACTCTATCAAAAATTACTGCTCTTAGAGACTTAAAATTCCATTTGATCAACTGATGTGGCATTCATTACAAAAGGTGCTGATCTCACTAGTTTTAAATTCATCAACTTTAAGCTTCTGTACCTGCCACTTCTCTACAAAAAGCTCTTTACGCTGATATTTGGCCGCTTATGTTAGGCTGTTCAACTTCCGTCCAAAAGACGAGGAGTCGTCGACAATCCCAACGCCACTACATCAATAAATCAAGAGAGTTTTGGCCCTCGTTCTCAGCATCAGCCCAGTTATTTGCCTCCGCTAAACACATCGTTACATAAGAATACTCCATTTCCATGCCTATACTATCAAAACGCCAGTGGTATACGCACAAAAACTAACCAACTCTACCTTGCTGCCTATTCCCACGATTTTGATGTAAGCGTTATCACAGAGATTTGGCTAAATGAAAATTCCTTGTCGTCGCCTCTAATTTTGTACCGGCTAATAATGCAGTGAATTTTTGTTTTAGCTATATTAGTACCATCACTGATGTTGGCAACTTGGAGCTCTCTGATGACGATCTTCTTCAAGCCCTTAATAGTATTGATACTAACAAAGGTGCTGGTCCCGACTTGCTTCATCCCGTTCTCTTGAAGAACTTTTCGTCTTCACTATTCCTGCCGTTAAAATTGATCTTCAACCTTTCACTTTCTACCGGTGACTTTATGGAAGATTGCTCATATATCGCCAAAAACATTTAGTTGAAAACTATAGGCCTATAAGCAAGCTTTCAATTATCCCAAAGCTCTTCGAAAAAATCGTTAAGGAAAAATTGCATTTCAATGTAAAGGAACATTTATCTCCTATGCGACATGGTTTTGTTTCCGATCGCTCTACCTCGACAAACTTAGCCCTATTTTCTTAATTCTGTCTTAATTCTATCGAAAGCGGTGTTGATGTGTTGTATACCGATTTCGTTAAAGCCTTCGACAGAATAAATTACTCACTGTTGATAGGAAAGTTAGCCAAGCTTGGGTTTCATTCTTACATCTTGAAGTGGCTTTCTTCTTATATTTTCAGTAGGAAAGTTATCGTCGAAGTTGATAGTTTTTTCTCGAACCAGTAACCGCAAATTCTGGTGTCCCACAAGGAAGCCATTTAGGGCCGTTGCTATTTGTACTCTTTGTAAATCAAATTCTTCAGCTTTTCACAAGGTGTGAGTGTCAGTTATTTGCATATGATTTCAAAATGCAGATTACTATGGGACAGACGTTTGTTTTTACCTCCGGCACATAGAACAGACTATGGTTGGTCTGAACTGATAACTCGATGCATCTATTTGTAATTAAATAATTAAATTAATGCCAATTTCTTAGTTTATTAACTTATGTTGTTATTATGTTTTTGTAATTTTTTATTTACTGTATGTACAAGGTGGCGCAAAAGTCATCATCCTATCGGAAGAAGCTATAATTTTTGCAAATGGCGGCAAATGTAAATTCTACTTTGACATTTGTGAAGTTAACTATACAGAAAAAACTTAAGACACCAATTAACATAATCCAAAAGCAGAACCAACGTTTTTCATTCATAAAAAAAAATTACAGCGAAAGAACATCGGGTGACAACTTTTGCGCCACCTGACAACTTTTGCGCCACCTTGTACCTTTACTATTTGTATGCGAAATCTGTTAAGGTGTTCTACCTGGTAGATGAATAAATAAATAAACATAAGGACAGGCTACAGTCCGCATGGGCGAACTGTTGGATACGTTAATCCTATCCCGCGAAAAGCGGGCGTGCCAAAAATCTAAGTATGGGTGGATTTTTAATAAGGATATTGTCTACATATTTTGTAGACTATTTCAAAGAAATTAGTAAAAAAGACGCTACTAAAAAAGGGTGTGGAAAAAAACTTTGTATGCGGAGGAATTGTTGGGAATAACTTTATCTACGCACTTTGGGTAGAATAGGACTTTCAGTTTCACTGATTTCTTCAATAAAACTGTGAAACACACTAAAGCTCCCCTGTATCTCATCGTTTTATAAAAAAAACACACATCGAAAATGTTTCTGTTGTTTTTTAGTGATAGGTAGATACCTGAGTTTGGATGACTGAAATGCTATTCTTCTGCGTTTTGGAAATAGCTTCTTATTTCCTGAAGATTAATTTACATAATCCAGGTATAGGAGTTCCCACTGATCGAAGCGTTCATCAGTGGGCTTGGCACTAAGTTGCTTATTGTCCAAGGTTTATGTATGTGCAAGTCTTCAACGTTTAGAACATTCAAAACGATTTGTCACTGTACACGAACTCTTCAATGAAGTAATCAACCAGTTTTTCTCTCAAGCGTGACCGAAGACGTTCTACGATCAGTAAAATAACAAAACAGGGCAAAGATCGCGTGAATACATCAATGTATTATAGTCGGTATCAATAACCTTGTTGACCCAAATAGACTATTCTTTTTCAGATGCCCGCAGTTTGGTAGGTTAGCTAGAAATTGCGTAGGTCTGGGGAGAGAGAATTTTCGTTGAGTGGAAAAAAACGAATAAATGTTCTTAAAATTGAACGGAATGTGCCTTAATATACTTGAAAAGCATGCATCAGTGGATAGTTATTGCAGCCTGAATGTTTTAAATAGTTTCCAACACGTGCTTATGCCCAAGTAAAGTACATACTCGTACCTTGGTACCTACTCGTATTATGGTAATGACAAGAAGTTCCCATATTGTCGATTTCCCTTGACATTCAACTGTCAGCGTGATTGCACGTGAGAACGTCGTCGCTCTACTTACTCGTACCTCCCAAAAGGGTTACCACTCAATGCACATTGGCATAATGACCAGTGACACTGGAAACTATTGGCGACCGCCTCTCGCAGAGAAACGACAAAACTTTAATTTTATTACCAAAATTATAGACCGCTGCGCCGCCTTTTTTATTCTTTCCGCCAACAACAATCGTTGATGGAGCACTTAATCTATTCTATGCTATTGCCATCTGTGGCCATTGTGGTCCGCTGTGGAGCATAAAGATGGACGATGGTTTGTGGTCGTCTTTTTTTACATATTATATCCATTGGATACCGTCTGATTTAATCACGGTTTGGTGATCAAAATTCTGAAAACAACGGTGTATACAATGTATGTAGATACACATCCCGTGGGAGTTGAGGCAGACAACGCGACATTATGCACTAAAACCTAACATTTTCTGTACACAGTGTTGTTTGTTAATATGAAAATGTTCATCACAAAATAACAAAAATGAGGCGACGCGACGGTGGCAGTGAACGATTTGTCTGTTTCTATGACAGAAGATGCTTCGCATCACGACTTTCGATTATGAAATTAAAATCGAAAATGTTCATGTTAACCAACATCGAAAACGTCAATGCAATGACACGAAAGATACGAGTACAACCACAAGGTAAAGATTCAAAATAAAGTCGTGCACAAATCTCCATTGTCGCGGTAATTCTGAAGCGCATAATTACGAAATTAAAGGTGATCGAACTATACTAAGAAGTATGCTGCTGCAGCATAAAATGAAAGCCATCCATTAGAAGACAATATGGCAGACGTGTGTACGAGTTAAGCGAAGTGCAGTGGAGTGCAATGAGATGAGGGAGTGTCTCCATTTCTGACGATTGACTGATTTTTTTCTTGTTTCTCATGAAACTTGAGGGGTACGACTTGCTGGCAATGATTGTTTAATAACTTGCAAAACCTGAAAACGTGGATATCAATCCTAATAAATTGTTAAAGCCACCAAGAATTCAAGCTAAATCAATCTAGTAAAATATCAACGTAAGTTTTTGGATTTTTATCCGACACTGACTTAAGGACGCCATAGTTTTCTAAATCTTTGGTTCTGTTTGGTTAAAAACGGCGTTCTTAAACCTTTTTTTGACTTTCAACAGAGAACAGTTTTTCGTTTGTCATGAAACCTCAACAGGCAATCGTTTTCAAAACAGTTAATAGGCGCATTGCTTTGAGAAGTGTATCCACGGCTGCTCATAAGAACGATTCCAAGAATTATGGCTAGTCATACATTTTTTTTTGCAACAAATTTTTGTAGGTGTGTATTTGCAGTATGTATCTAAAGCGGCCCTGCCGTGGATGTTATCAACAGCTATCACTAGTATTGCTGGCGATACAATCTGGTTGTTGTTTAATGTGTAAATTCGAGCACTGCTGTGGATACATTACTCAAAGAAACGAACCTTTTGTCAGTTTTTTCAGTTGCTTGCTCGAGGTACTTCATGAAGAGTGGACGTCTTAAAGCTTTACAATGCCGTGAGTTCTAAAAGATCGATTCGTTTTGAAGGTATCAGAAAGTTGCCTAAAACATGGCCTCTTTCTTATGAAAAACGACCACACTTTGTTTTTCTTTCCAAACTGTATTCATTTTATGAAATGAAAAAAAAAACACAAAATCAACATTTCTGGCGTTTTCCTTTCTTTGATTTGGAAAAAAGCCAGTAAGTTGTATTTTTTTTGTTCACTTTTTGTAGCAGGAAATTAACATTTTCGTTATTTATTATGTAATTCTTTTCAGCTTGTGTCTTAAACGAATTTTAGGTTTTTCTTTTTATACCCTATTCTAGGGGTATATTAATTTTGACGCATAGTTTGTAACATACCTTAATATTGCCCGTAGACCCCTAAAAGTTACTATATTTATGATCAGCATCGATAGTAATGTCGATCTAGCCATGTCCGTCCGTCCGTCCGTCGGCAAAAATTAGGCCTTTAAACTGGACCTAGAGAGCTGAAATTTTAACCATATACTCTCTAGGGTCCCGAAATAATCAAGTTTAAGAATTTTTGAAATAGCCCACAGACACGCCCACAAACTCAAAAAAACAAAATTTTGGAAAAAATCGAATTTTGAGCTAGAGAGCTGAAATTTTTTATATATGATCTATGGGCCATAAAACTGATTGGGACATAAACTTTTCAAAATCCGCCCGCTGACACGCCCACAATTAAATAAAACAAATTTTGGGAAAAATTGAATTTTGAGCTAGAAAGCTGAAATTTTTTATATATGATCTTTGGCCCATAAAACTGCTTGGGACATAAAATTTTCAAAATCCGCCCACTGACACGCCTACAATTAAATAAAATATTTTTTTTGAAAAACCAAAATTTGAGCTAGGGAGCTGAAATTTTTAATATATACTCTCTAAGGGCCCTTTATGCTCATGTGTAAATATTTTCAAAATCCGCCTACTGACACGCCCAAAATTAAATAAAACAATTTTATTGGAACACCCAAGTTTGAGCTAGGGTGCGTTTTTTTTGATAAAATCCTTTAAATGTTATATAACAAAATATGTAGAGCGTTCTTAACAATTCAACCATACTAAGACTTTTGTCACGCCCACTTATGAGGGATAGGAATAAGAATAGGGTATCCAACAGTTCGCCAAAGCGGACTGTAGCCCGTCCCTATGTTTTTTTTATATAATTAGCGTGCGCTAAAGGGATTTTTTATTTTCTTTTAATTGATACAGTACCCTTATCATATTGCCACAGCGCAGGCGTTTTTCGTTGCTGCAAGCAGCACCCTGCAAATGATTCATTGCCTGTTTTTGGGTGCTGCTTACTACTGAAAGAATAGGAGGATAGGAAAGAAGTTTTTTATGTGCGACAGGGTTTTTTTCTCCACAGGTTGCGCCTCAATTGCTTAAGGGAGATTTTGTATTGTTTTGTGTAGTCAATTTTACAAAGCATGGCTCTGGTCGGGATTCGAACACGCGACCTGCCAATCACTGCGAATACACTACCATCCAATTGCCAAGTTTAAGGTTCAGCATGAAAGTTTAATTGACCAAAATAATGAAACAATGGACAGTTTTCCTGATTAAATTGGTTCTGGCAAGCAGAAATGTAGTAAACTTTAATGCTTTGTCGACAGTGGCGTATTGAGGGGGGGGGGGGGGGGGGGGGGCATGTTATTTTTTAGGTGATTTCATTATAATGCACATAGATATTCGAGCCTGTTACGACGGCTGTTTGTGTTTATTTGAGTTAGACCCCTAGCTGACGTTGAGGGTTGGGGTAACTCATTCCTTATTCCGCTAAAAACTGGAATGGTGGCGTACCATAGGAGTCTGCTCTAGATCACTTGCTATTTAATTAAATAATTGACAAGCCCTTGTAACTGCAAACACCTCAGAATGTAAATTACATATAACTCGTAGCCATACTTATACTCATACTTAATACTGCTTAGATAAGCTTGTTTAAAACATATCTAAACTTGGCAAAACGAAAGTCCATGTCAAGTTAGGTAACAGTAATATACTTAGCTAAATACAGGAACTAATCGTTTCCAAAACTACTACCGGTTGTTATTTAAAAGTCAGCATAATAACAAATGTTGCGCGTCTTCTCCAATTCAATACTCTATTTTCAATTGAATTTTCCATCTCCCAATGGAAAATTAATTTCCCGCACGTAACCTTTTGTATGTAAAATGATCTCGAACGCAGATGTAATAGATATCCCGATAGCACGTTGCATTGCATTATCTGCTAGTAAATATTTATTAATTTTATTCCCAAACACGTTGTTTTGCGACGCAACTTTACTACACCAATTATGTATGTAAATTTTTAGCTACCGATTTATGACTCAGTTTAAAAATAATACTAATGGTGTGAATTTTCACATTCGCCCTCATGATCGCATGATTTAATTTCCACCGATTTACTGAGATACTTCTCACAACTAACCTTTTATCGGCTGACATACGACCAGCAAGGGGGAAGGAAATCAAATGCTTAAAATAATTAATTTTCTACACCTAAAACTGGTAGGTCCCCTTTCTCTGCTTGCATCTGCATCATTTTATAAGCATAGTTCTTCGGCATTATCACTCCGTCGACGTTGTTGTCTTCCATAATGCGTTGTTGTGAGTATCTTAGAAAACAGTTTCCCACTTGTCTACTCCGGGTGTTGATTACAATCTGTTTGGCGGCCTTGGAAAGGCAACCGCGATACATGGTGGATCGGTGCAAAAACAAAAGGCTGCAAAGACTGCTGAAGATGATCTTTTTCATGACCTTAAACTTGTTGTTTCTGTTTTTTGGTATCTCTTTGGTTATTGTAGCGTCATCATCATCATTACCAGCAGCGCGTGTAATTAAATTTTTGTTAAATAAATTTCGAATGGCAAAGTCGTTCTGATGTACCGAAGTTGGTGTGGTCGATGAAAACAGCCAGACAGAAGCAAAAAGGCCGATGACACTTTAATGGAAATTGGTTCACAATGCTTGGATTTTGATGGAATTTTTGTTTGATTGCCGAATTCTTTTCTTTTATTAGGCTTTTTTCTGTTTTAGTTCAGATCAGCGCCTGAGTTGTCAAAAAAAAGTTCGTGTTTCTTTGTTAGCTCTGACACATCAGAGTAATTCTGCAAATAATAAAAAAAAAGGATTGGAAAATGTTTAAAAGCGCGCGCTTTTTAACACATTCTACCTACCTACTCACTTGTTATAGAAGAAGAGGTAAAGTAGTTTTTTATTGGTTTTAAGATTGCTCTCTTGGTTTCTATTAGAATTAGCAGAATTTATTTGTTTAAAATATTGCCTCTCAGAATTTTGAAAAGCAGAATTTTGAAAAGCAGAATTTTTGTGTTAAAAGTCAGAATTTTGCAAAGCAGAATTTTGAAAGCAGAATTTCGACCCGCTCCCGAACAAAACATATGAAAATAGTATGTAAGTTTCTGTTACGTTTTTTCGTTTTTGGAAGCTATGTATATATTGTTAACGTTTTAAACAAAAATATTTATTGTTTTGTTTACTTCTAATGTTATCTTTATTTTTGATAAATAAAAGACTGAATTGAATTCTTAACTAAGAAAAACTGAAATTTTATTCTTCTTTTTTTATTCTTTTTTTTAGGAAAAATAAGGTAAAATAATGTTTTTTTAAGTGCATATTTTCCATTTTTAAGGGCATATTTTAAGCGCATATTTCCGATTTTTAAGTGCATGAAAATCCCAGCCCTAGTTATAAGTATTAAGCATAGCACGACTATCACTGGGGTCATGCAGAACGACTTATTACATATTTTAGAATCTTCTTCTTCTCCCTCTTTCTTTCTCCTTATCGACGAGATTATTATCTGGAGTAAAGGGTTCACAACTCTCCTGTGGGACTTACCGGCATCACCTCCAAAAATATCGGCAGGCCTTCCGATTTCGAATCACTTCGTCGCCAAGGCCAATCAAATGCTAGTTTTGCTGCATGAACCAGAAGTTGTTAGGCCTGCCTCCTTGTCGCGATTCTATGGGAAGCTTAATGGACATTTGCCTTTGGACAATTTGTAGGATTTCTTCTTTGAACATTAAATGAAACATGACAGTAACAAGTTAACCGGTCCTGATCCATTTTCTTCGAAATATTTTCTTTGATATGAAGGCATCCTCGGATCTTGGAACTTTTTATTCTCCTTTAGCTTCCCCTTGGCCAGGCCTATGATCATATACATCGCTACGTCTGGCGGAAAGAAATTGAGCGGACAACGAAAACCAAGCTCTAGCGCTACAAAAATTCTTCTTCTATTTTCTCTTTAACGACGACGTAAGTGATCGTCACCCTCCCATTTCGCGCATCCCTACTGGTCCATCTATGGGGTTCGCCAGTTTGACCTCAAAAAGTATCGGCAGGCCTCCCGATTTCGATTCATTGCGTCACGCTGAATTAGGAGTTCTTAAGTCTGCCTCTCTTTCGCGATGGCTTTCAGCTCTATACATATTACCTCAATAGGCGTTTTTCTCGTTTCTCGACCGTGTGCAAGCAGAGCATGATCTGAACCGAGGGTTCTGATTTGTTTGTAGAACACATTTGAGCGCTCACCTTTCATTTGATAAGAAATCATGTTTATTTTGTTTTCTTAAATTGTACTACTTTCTACACCAGGAAACAATACCGACCGTATTTTTAATTCTTTTAAATTTCGTTTTCCGTTGTTTCCCCTCCTCATTCTGTCCTTGACTGTGTTCAGATTTTTACTCATACTGCTCAATCAACTAATTCAGATTGCGCTCTGATCAAGCACTGAACGAAAAAGAAACACTGTTTGGACACTCTGCTGTGTCAGAGTGAAAACGAAAAAACGTAACAGAAACTTACATACTATTTTCAAATGTTTTGTTCGGGAGCGGGTCGAAATTCTGCTTTCAAAATTCTGCTTTGCAAAATTCTGACTTTTAACACAAAAATTCTGCTTTTCAAAATTCTGCTTTTCAAAATTCTGAGAGGCAATATTTTAAACAAATAAATTCTGCTAATTCTGCTTTTTTTTCCAATTTACGAATTTTAGGCAAACAAATATTTTTCAACTGTTGCAACAAATTACAATATATTTCATATAAAGAAGATACACAGGTGGGTAATTAGTTTTTATCGTTTGACCTGTACATCAAATTCAATGAATTTGTTGTTGTTGTTAACAATTAACAGACAACTAATAGCAATATAGAAACCAAGAGAGCAATCTTAAAACCAATAAAAAACTACTTTACCTCTTCTTCTATAACAAGTGAGTAGGTAGGTAGAATGTGTACAAAATTCTGCAAATAATAAAAAAAAAGGATTGGAAAATGTTTAAAAGCGCGCGCTTTTTAACATTTTCCAATCCTTTTTTTTATTATTTGTAGAATTTTGTAAAGCAGAATTTTGTAAAGCAGAATTTTGAAAAGCAGAATTTTGAAAATAAGAATTTTGAAAGCAGAATTTTGTAAAACAGAATTTTGAAAGCAGAATTTTGAAAACAGAATTTTGACCTCGGCAGAATTTCGACCCCAACCCGTTCTGTTCACATAAATAAGGAAGGTTAGGTTAGGTTAACGGGCTGATGGAACAGAGCGAATCTGCTACACCACACTTAGGTCCATGTGGTCCCATTGTGATACCCTTTGTTGGGAGTGTTGGCCTCGCTGTTCTGGCCTTGGTCCTTCGTCCTTGGTTTCCTTCTTACTCCAGTGTGTCCAGCCATTTGGATGTCCATATAAACCTGTAAAGATTTGATAGTGAGACATCAGAAAGTTCTTGAATGTCTTGGAAGAAGTATCTTCCAAGTGTTCTGTTCCTCAGGTGACAAAGGCTTGGACAGTGACAGAGAAAGTGAGGTGTGTCCTCATGGGTTTCCTCATCACCGCAGTCTCTACAAATGTCGTCATCCTTGAGATTTAGTTTCATTGTGTGATTCCTTAGCAGGTTGTGGCCAGTAAGAGTACCGATCAACTTTGACAGCGATGTCCTGTCGTAACGTAAAAGTTTGTTGGTTCGGCCCTTATCATATTTTGGCCACAGCTTGCGTGATATGTCACAAGTGGTTAGTGACCACCACCTGTTGTTGGCTTTCATTTGTGTTTTGTATTCCACCCTTTCTCTGAGGTTGCAGAGTGGTGGTTTAACCGACTGAAGTGCCTGTTCATGGCCCATCGCAGACCCCTTTCTTGCCAGTTCGTCAGCTCGCTCGTTACCGGATATGTCCTTGTGACCAGGGACCCAGCAGAGACTCGTTTTGTGCTTCGCGCCAAGAGCTTTGAGCTCCTCGCGGCAACGGCGAACAAGCAAGGACTTTATTTCTGTGGCTGACACCGCTTTAATGGCCGCCTGACTATCAATAAAAATAGTAATATCACTACGTGGTATCGCCATCATTCATACCATGCTTGCGACTTCAGTGATTGCTAAGACTGCTGCTTGGAATACACTACAGTGATCAGGTAATCTAATCGATCTGTTAATGTGTAGTTCCTCTGAGAATAGTCCAGCACCCGTTCCACAGTCCATCTTTGATCCGTCTGTGAAGATGGAAATCGATTTCCTTTTCATGGGTTCGTTTGCGTACCATTCCTCCTTGCTCGGAAATGAACAAGAGAATGGTTTTTCGAAGTCTAAGTAAGGAGACATGTAGTCAGTTATGACGTTGTTCCCTATGTACATGTTCAGAATCAGTGCATGTCCAAACTGACTCGGGTTCCAGCTCATTGTTTGGCTGATCCTCAAGGCACTTTTTGCAGCCGATTCCTGCATGTATAGATCCAATGGTGGCAGATTGAGAATGGCTTCCAAGCCAGCGGTTGGGGTTGTTCTCATTGCACTGGTTGTCCCTATACATGCTAGTCTTTGTATTTTTGAAATCACTTTGAGATTGGTTGCCTTGTCTGTGGCTTGCCACCAGACTAAGCTGCCGTATGTGAGTATTGGTCGCACAATTGCCGTATACATCTACAGAATTATTTTAGGGTTTGGACCCCATTTTTTTCCGAAGATACGGTTGCATGCGTAGAAAGAGATGGCCGCTTTCGTAACTCTGTCATCGACATTTAGCTTCCAACTTAGCACATAAATAAGGAAACTTTGTATAAAGTTTTCAAACACAAAACTTTGCCTATTTGGCCTTTGAAAACTTTTGTATAGAGAAAAAGAACGTTCTACGGCAACTAAGGGGAGCGTTTCTTAAATAACAAATTTCATCTATTGTAAGATTATTAAAATAGCTTTCGTTATTGTTGCTGAGACTTAATACATTATTTAAACTTTAAAAAAAAAACCTATTTTTTTTAATAATTGCACCAATAGGGCCTTCTTCAGAATTAATTTTTGCAAAATTTTCATCAACTAAATCGATTTGATTTTTCAATGCAAGCTTCAAGCTTTGTGATCGTGCCACATAGAAAACTATAATTTCAGCAAATAAAAATAATTTTACTTTTAAGCAGGGGTTGAGTCAATATTTCTTTTGCTTTTTTAATTGCGATGGTGATGGTGATGCCATCGAAACTATTGACAACTATTTGGAAATCTTCAAAATATTTCGCGTCGGAATTGCTTCTAGCCACGTTCCCCACCTAGTAACTTTAGCCTGGGGTGGAAGAGGTGTTGAAGGCAATTTGTCCTTAAAGAAATCAATTCGACTTGGTGCCTTTAAAAATATTTATTTTTTTCCATTTTAAACTAAAACATCTACATTTTTAAAATGACACCTTATTTCCTCCGCAACTCGATGTAATGCATGGGATAAGCAAGTGACATGAATTAATTTCGGATAAAAAAGTTTTAATCCTCGAGCTGCCTTAACCATATAGGGCGCCGCGTCCGTTAATTAATGTGAATTCTGGAAGAGAATAAAGCTGCAACAGCTCAACAGTTCAAAGAAAGAGACAAGAGTACCAACTTGTTTTCGATGGACCCGATCATTTTGTTCAGGATCTAAATATCGAGTGGGAATAGGGTCGGTGCACATGATGCATTATTTATTAAACCAACTTATCGACCCATGTTTTTTGTCACAATTTTCGACTCGAAATCTTAAGAAAAATATGAAAATATGCACTTAAAATATGCATTTATTATGAAAATATGCATTTATTAATGAAAATATGCATTTTGCATAAAATATCCAAAATTTGCACTAACAATTAAATGCCATTTTAAAGGAAATTTTGTGATTCGTAAAGATAATTTAGTCTTAGGCTTCTAAACGTAGTGAGAAAAAACATGCATTTGCATGTAAATCCCAGCCCTACTTATAAGCATTTATGCGTTTGAGTTTTCGTATTTTGCACGAGTAGACGAAACTGGGGGATCAACCCTGAGTAAGGTTTTAGGTCATTGGGCATACAAAGGACGCAATCAGTTTCCTGTTTTTCCCGCTTACGGACTCTTTGATACGATTTCAACAGATAAATTTTCAATTTACAAATGATTTTATTGTAATTTCATTTAGATCACAAAAGAAATAAATAAATCACAAAAGAAAAGAAAATAAATTAAATAACATGCCTTAAAGCCGTCTACCAAAGACTATCGAAAATGTTTAATAAGGTTTTGTTTAACCTTTATTTTAAAGAGCTTCTTCTTTTATTCGTCGACGATAAGATAAAGCTGTTTCATAATACGAAACAAACCATTTCCAAATAGGGCACATTTTTTACTTTTAAATTAATTTTTTATTGGTAATTAAATGTAAACTTTCATACTAGACAAAAATGATTAAATTTATCTTAAAATTAACAAGATGCTTATTCTTAATTAATAGTCCTTATTCGGACGTTCTAAAGTTAACTAAAGGGTTTTTCATTAAGGGACTTTTTTTTTAAATAAAACAAAAACGGATTAAGATATCCAAAAAAAAACTTATTATGCGTTCAAGTACATTTAGTGGCAATTATGTATGAAATTCAATTTCGCAAAAGTCTAATCGTTGAATCCAATTTTCCACGACTTTTTCACATAAATTGAACGGAATCGCTGCAATTTCACGTTCAATATTTGCTCTTATCTCTTGTAACGTCGCCGGTTTATTGGTACAGACTAATGACCGAGCTAATGACTTCACATAGCCCCAAAGAAAATAGTCTAAAGGCGTTAAATCGCACGATCGAGGCGGCTAATCGACCCATTTCAAATGTTTGCACTAGACGTCAAATTGTTGATTCGGCAGGCAAATGATGGCGTCTATAAAATGGTCGTAATGCTCTTCAATTTGCGGTGATCGAACTCGAATTTTGGTAATAATTTTGAATAACTTGCAAACGTTGTTCAAGTGTGTACTTCTCCATGATGATTTGCCAACTAAATCTATATATATAAAAGAAAGTGTCCGAAGCGATGTAACCGCATAACTCGAGATTGGCCGAACCGATTTTGATGATTTATACTTTGTTGGAAAGGTTTTTTCTCAGCACGGGTTTTAGAAGAAAAAAAAATCTAAATTTCAAAATGGCTTATTTTGACCACCCAGCGTGTTACGACAGTTTTTTTTCGATTTTTTTTAAATTTTTTTTTTTTTCATTTTGTATTTATTTATTTTGGCAACAACCAAATAAAGAATTACATTTGAATGTAACATATCGTATCACAATTGAACTGTCAGATAGACACGCAACGTAACGCCATCTATTATCGATCAATGGAGAAGCCAATTTTGTTTCTTTTTGGTGGCGCTGTCGGATTCGGATTTCTTCATTGCGATTTTGTGAGTTTTTGTGAATTAAAATTGATATGAGAATATATCTATATCTATTTATATATAAATCATATATACGTATATAAAAATCAATCCATATTTGCGTTTGTTGCCGGTGTTTGGCCAAACTCGTTAACCGATTCCAATGAAATTTTTTTTTAAAGAAAGGTGACGTCTTTACGAAGGATGTTATGTATGTGCGATGTATCTGCATCGGTGTGTAAATTATGTGTTTCTTAAAAAAGAAAAAAAAATTGACAATGTATTTATACACTGTGTTTCATATGTAGGTATCATGTGCTTTGAGAAAAAAACAAATTTAAGTGAAATAATAAAAAGTTTTTTTGTGTAATATTTTCTATATATAAAAATCAATCCATATTTGTGTTTGTTGCCGGTGTTTGGCCAAACGCGTTAACCGATTCCAATGAAATTTGTTTCCATGAAAGGCGACGTCTGCACGAGGGTTGTTATGTTTGGCTATATCTGCATCGGTGTGTGAGATATGGGCATTTGAGTGAGTACACATGCATATGTGCGTATGCGTGTAAATTACGACGCAGATACAGAGACCGTACAGACGTCACTTATTTTGTTATCCAAACAAGCATATGAAAGAGGGAGACCACACGAACGTTTCAAGCTTATTGTGGAATTTGTGAATTTGGGCGCACTTTCATTCTTGAGATATCGTGTGTTCAATATTTTATTCAAATAACTCTTATTGAAATTTTTTGCATTTTTTTGTGAATCGGACATCGGAAAGTTGCTTTTCCAACATTGATAACAATCGGTGTGGAAGTGAATGAAAAGTGATTCAATCGATGTTTTTTATTTTCGCTTTGTTGTTTGATTCGCAGAAGTAAGGTGACATAGGCGCCTGCCAGACAACAAGCACCTATACCCTAAACGGAACAACGAAGTTGTGTGAGCGGCCCAAGCCATGTGGAGAAAAACGTGCAGTCCCTTTCACCGCTGGAGCTCAAATCAGGCAATCTTCGGTATTGGCCTGAGAGTGTTTCTGTGAACTTTGGTCAAAATTGGTCTTCTTTTTTTAGGCGCAGCAACATACGCCGGATACCCGCTATAGACAATTATAAGGAAGTCTACTCGAACATATTGGCCAATAGAATTCTCGGGCAAGGGCAAAGACGGGCAGGTGCAGCTAGTACGAGTATAAATGTCAAAAAAACATGAAAAAATATGGCATGGTTTACCGTTCCTATCGAAAACAAGTCCGAGCGTCCCTATTGAAAAACTCGATATAACCTGATAATTATTGCCTTTCGGCCTGAAAATTATTTAGTGCATATCGGCATCTTTACCAAATTATGTATTTTTATATAAAAACAAATTACAAACTACCACTACTTACCTAAACTACTTAACATATTCTAACTATAATTAGGAATCTGTGCACTCGTTGCCTTACGCAAGAAGTGGTCAAAATCTCAATTGCTTTCCGAGCGCCTGGCAACCGTCAACGTGCACACAGCGCCAATATATAAAATATGAGGATGTTACTTCTCCGCCGTCACCAAGCCACCATAATTCGGCGAATTGCTTTTCCGTATCAAATCCAAATTGACCAATTTACTTGGACTTCCGCAGTTGATAAAATAGCTTTCCAAAGCAAATCCTATTAGGCAAACTCCTTAGAAGTGTTCTACGTTTTCTCTTTGCGATAAGTTATATAACGAATATAGAATTCGAAGATCTTCTCTGTGTGGCACGAAGTTGAGAGCCAATAACTCACCCTTTGCAAGAAAAATTGTAGGAATAAACCTTGTTTTGTTTGAATCATGAAAGTAGTTTGATGACCCTAGATTAAAATGCAAGGTCTTTTAGATTTTTCTATGGGTTGACGCTTTCGCCTCTTTAATAAAAAATTCGCGTTTGCTTGTTTCCACATGAGGTAGGAAATCAAAAAGCATTTTTTTCGAGTTATTTTAAGTATGGCAGTCCAATTCCAAGTCATATCCATAGTGCTCAGCTAAATATTTAATTTCTTTATACCAAAGATTCCTTGAATTTAGGGCGTATTCAACAACGTTCTTAGGTAATCGTTCCGGGCTCATACACATCGTGCTTAGAAAGTATTTGATGCTTAGTTTAAGAGTCTGTAAGTAAAGTGGGGCAAGTCCTGTCTCAATCATTAACATATAGTTAGGTGCATTCGTGTGTAATCGTAGATAAAACATCTGCAGCTTTTCCAAAGTATCGTAAGACATATAACCCATACTTGTGACAAGTATAGAATTCGAAACTCCTTTAAATTCCGTATTTTATACTGTGAGGTATATTGCGATTTTGGAAACAGTTTCTCCGTGTAAACCTAATTGCACCTTTGGACTGTAATAGCTTTTTTTTCAAATGCGGCTACATACTAAGGTTACTTGAAATGGCAATTTCTAGATATTTATACTGCTTCATAACTTCAATACGCTCACCATTAAAAGTTCACCTTTCTCCTCTGGGTTGTCTTCCTACACCTCTTGGTAAAATCACAACTTTTGATCTACGCAAATTCAACTCTAGTTTCCACAACATGCAGTAGTCGTATACCCGATTTATTCTAAGTTGTTTGGCATCTGGAGACGTTTCTAAGAAAAAGACATCATCAGTATTGAATAGTGGCCTAATATGAGTATTGGCGTAATAAATACCTCCTGGAAGACATTCAAGTACATATGTCTTCTACGAATTCATGAAGATGGACTTGCAATACGACCTTGTCTAACTCCAACTCCTGTGGTGAACTACTTTGACAAACTATTGTCACTCCGAACCGCTGATATCGTGCTTATTATGTGTTAGTTCTCCATT
Source organism: Portevinia maculata (assembly GCA_949715645.1). NCBI lineage: Eukaryota > Metazoa > Arthropoda > Insecta > Diptera > Syrphidae > Portevinia > Portevinia maculata. The sequence continues at coordinate 273,488,587 of OX454526.1, read as the reverse complement.
ACGTTGCCAAACAGGTGTGACATTTCATATCAAGCAGTCCTAAAATCGATAAAAAAAAATGCACGCAGTCTTTGCTTCCGCTTCATGAAAGTCTCTGCAATATTTCGCAGCGGAAAAATGTGATTTGTGGAATAACCAGGACAAAATCCGTCTTGATATTCCTTTTTATACCCTATTCTAAGGGTATATTAATTTTGACGCATAGTTTGTAACATACCTTAATATTGCCCGTAGACCCCTAAAAGTTACTATATTTATGATCAGCATCGATAGCCATGTCCGTCCGTCCGTCGGCAAAAATTAGGCCTTTAAACTGGACCTAGAGAGCTGAAATTTTAACCATATACTCTCTAGGGTCCCGAAATAATCAAGTTTACGAATTTTTGAAATCCGCCCACAGACACGCCCACAAACTCAAAAAAACAAAATTTTGGAAAAAACCGAATTTTGAGCTAGAAAGCTGAAATTTTGTATATATGATCTATGACTCCTAAAACTGCTCGGGATAAAAAAAATTTCAAAATCCGCCCACGGACACGCCCACAAATAAATAAAACATTTTTTTTTAAAATCCAAAGTTTGAGCTAGGGAGCTGAAATTTATAATATATACTCTCTAGGGGCCCTTTATGCGCATGTGTTAATTTTTTTTAAATCCGCCTACTGATACGCCCACAATTAAATAAAACAATTTTATTGAAACACCCAACTTTGAGCTAGGGAGCGTTTTTTTTGATAAAATCCTTTAAATGTTATATAACAAAATATGTAGAGCGTTCTTAACAATTCAACCATACTTAGACTTTTGTCACGCCCACTTATGAGGGATAGGAATAAGAATAGGGTATCCAACAGTTTGCCCAAGCGGACTGTAGCCCATCCCTATGTTTTGAGTTCGTTTTCGTGAATCCAGCGTATTAAACGGGCTGGTAAGACCTTGGTAACTACTTTTGCTGAAGCATTCAGAACCGATATTCCGCGGTAGTTTGATGGGTCCCAGGAGTCACATCTTTTAAAAATTGGAAATATTGCTGCTTTAAGCTTAAAGCTTTCCGGAACGTTTCCAGATTCAAGTCTTGAGTATACTTGTTTTAATGTATTCAGTAATTCATCTGTCGCACTATTAGTCTTTTGACTTAGCTTATTCTTCCTTAACCTCCTGAAATGTGATTGAACTGTCCGGTATTTCGTTTGTATTCTGTGGCTTTGCATATTGAATTATATTTTCTCTATTAAGCGTGCTCAACAGATTAAGGGTGGCGACGGTGACCCCATGAGTCATGTATACTGAACCATACCGTACAGCCTGCATGGAAACAACGAGAGTATACATTTTCGTTCTCAGAAGTTCCATTGACCTTGGGAAATCCAAAGATGATCAAAATCATAACACATATGAGTACATGACCGGCTATTAACGGGTTTGCTATTTACTAGACACTGTACAGGTCTTTCATCGTTCTTGCTGTGATTACTGTTATCTATTCTATTGTTAAGCTTATATTAAGTAGACATTGTATAATTGACTTTCAGTCTGATCTTAGCGTTCATACAATAAAGAACCATAAAATAGAAAGCGACGTTTTTATTTCATTTGTGTACTCGTACATAGCCCAGTGTTCGGCTACTGACGGGATTTCATTAAATCCATAACTCATGGGGGGTGACTCGTGCGGTGCAGGTTCAATCCCCATGGGGAACAACAACATACGCTACCCATTCACATGCCTCAAAAGACGGATTTCTGCCTGGTAGTACAATGGACGGATACCGCGTCTGAGTGCTCTGGGATTTGGATTTCCTTTTTTAATATAAAAAAAATAAAAATAAAAAAAGTGCTCAACAGCTTGTCAAAACGACTTTTTAAAACAGCAGTAGTCAGCTGATTGCTAATTTTTGCAATACATCCGTTGAGTTTTTTTTAGCTGTTTTCCAGAAAGAGGACGATTTTTAACAATCTGCGAGGTTCATAACTTGGTTTTCAAAATGCTCTCATTTTTTTCCTAACATAACTGTTTGTATTGTGTTGAAGGACTGTGGTACAGCTCTTTGCATGTCGTTGAATCTTGTAAATAGTCGAAGAAATGTAAACACGCGTTTTCTGCCCCTCGAGCAGTCTATATCGAACCATAGTTTTCTGTAATCTGCTGTGTATTTTGTTCACTAGCGACTTCACATTGAGATAGAATTCACAATTAGATTTTTCAACAGATCTTCTCGCCAGAATAATTATGCGACGACACGCAACAAGTATTTCCACCTTAGGGCCCATAAATAGTGTCACAGGCTCAGAAAAAAAATACGAGGTATGAAGAGAAATGTATTAAAGATACAATAGTTATTGACTAGTTAGCCGTATATTTTTCTCTGAGTGAAAAAGTTAACAGCGAATCTACTTCGAATTTAACAGGAAGTTGTTGAAATTGGAATGTGATCTGAAACCCCTCCTTGAACGTACCTACATAAACCTACAATTGAAGAACCCAACTTTGCCACCAACACTTCAATCAAACTAGTCTCACCTCTCCTATCAGAGTTTATCTATCCAATCCAAATGCCAATCGCAATTGTAATAAACTTTTTACAGTCTCACATAAATGAATGGAAAGTTAATTTTGCGAAATGACTTCCTTTTGAGCGCCAAAGCCAATTTAGAAAAGTAACCAATGACTGTCTAACTGACCCATTGACCCACAACTAACCTTTGACATGTTTCATTCTTCATCACACTCACTCTTCAATTTCTTGCTTATACATCTCCATCCGAGATCTGTTACAAGTATCGAACAAAATCCCCTTTTATCAATCGACAACATCGCGGCGTTTTTTTTTTGCCTGCCAAAATCAGTTAATGTACTCGTCGTCATCCAACTGATTCACCTCAGGGACTAATACAAAAAAAAAAAACACTTAGGCCTATGTAGCGGTAACTGCCAGGCGAGAGTTGTTTGTAGTTTGGATCTCGAAGTTGTTCCAAAAAATTGTTAGCGCAATGATCAATCAATTCCACTCACATGCTGAACAGGAGCAAACACGACCTCACAAAAGCCAATTTTACCTGCGCGTTTTTTTTTTGAATCTGCATCTTCAGACAGTTTCAATTTTTGTCTTGCTCCTTTCAGAGTTGGAGGTGGTGGTCGAATGCGATCGATATTATTTTATAGCCCGCGCTTTGCCGTTGGATTGTGTCAATAGACTGCCGCCAAACGAAAAAATGAGTTTCACTCCTCCCGAAAAAAAGGATTGCGTAAGAAATCCTTAATAGCCAAAGAGTCTGAACTGAGTCGCTTTTAGGTATATAAATATAGAAGCTTATCGAGATGGCAGCGGCGGGTATTGTTCATCGCTTAATTGATTTTCTATGGCCTTTAACATGCTTTGTGAGCAAATAGGAAATTAAGTTGAGTATTTATGGGAGCGTAAGGGAGTGCTCATTGCTCACGCTTAGTGCTCTACTAGAATGATGGAATGGTGTGGTGACATTACGACGAGCGACGTTAGATTGCTTGAATGTATTTTAAGAGCCCACTTGAGGTAATCGGTTTAAATGTGACTCAATCGCAATGAAAATTGGGAGTATTCTTTCAGAAAACTTTTGCGTATTGAGATTTTTTGTTTGCTATTTGAAAATCGATTAATAGGAAGAGGGAAACTGTCTAAATAAATCAGCGCCTTCAATTCGAAAGGCAAGTAAGGAGTACCTACTAGTTAACCCTCTGTGTTTTGACAAAACCCTCACGAAATATCAGCTATCCACTGAAAATGTCCCCTGCGAGCAAGTGGAAAAAAATCAACCTGATTCATTTTGTTTCAGTGTTCGTAGTATTCTAAAGCCTCCAGCACACGAGCGTCTTATCGTCTTTGATACGAGTTAGATGCAATGAACGCTTGTGTGCTGCTCGCATTTGTTTCAATGAGCAACTGCGGGTTGGGGTCGAAATTCTGGCGAGGTCAAAATTCTTTTTTCTGCTTTCAAAATTCAGCTTTTCAGAATTCTTTTTTCAAAATTCTGCTTTTCAAAATTCTGCTTTACGAAATTCTGCAAATAATAAAAAAAAGTTTGGAAAATGTTAAAACGCGCGCGATTCCAAACCTTTTTTTATTATTTGCAGAATTTTGTAAAACATTCCACCACTCACTTGTTATAGAAGAAGAGGTAAAAGTAGTTTTTTTATTGGTTTTAAGATTGTTCTCTTGGTTTAGACAAATATTCTGTTAGTATAGCTTTGTGAGTGAACGTGTCCTTTGTTTAGTTTCTTAATGCTGTTGTTTCTTTTTTTTTTTTTGGTAATTTCAATTATGAAATAATTTGTTATTTTTGGCTGTTTTTTTTGTGTGTTCCTGGTACCCACCTGCGTACCTTCTTTATATGAAATATATTGTAATTTGTTGACAAAGTTGTAAAATATTTGTTTTCTTTAAATTCGTAAATTGGAAAAAAACAGAATTAGCAGAATTTATTTGTTTAAAATATTGCCTGTCAGAATTTAAAAAAACAGAATTTTGAAAAGCAGAATTATATAAGACAGAACAGAAAAAAAGCTGAATTTTGAAAAGCAGAATTTTTGTGTTAAAAGTCAGAGTTTTGCAAAGCAGAATTTTGAAAGCAGAATTTCGACCCGCTCCTAGCAACTGCATAATGGGGAGTAGTCTGCTAAGGTTGGTCAAATTTGTGCAAATGATTTACAATTTTCAGTACACATGTTATAACTAGTGTGATAACATGTGTAACATGCAAGTCAATCACATGATCATTTAGTTTATAGATTCTACTCATGCGACTAATAGGCTCATGCCTAACATAATTCGTTCTATGATGGGGGCTAAGCAATAATTCAACACTGCTTAAATTATGGCGCCACCACAAAAATTAAAGCCAAGTCAGATGCATCTATTTGACCGGATATAAGCTGCTGTAAAAAAATTATATCGCTATAAAGCGTTCGTTGAGAAAGGGGTAACATTTGAAGAAGCTTGATACGTTGACTATAAGGAGGAAGGTTAAATGGATCATCCCATGGAAGTCCTCAAAGTGCAAATCGAATAAATTTACGTTGAATGGCCTCTATTCGATTTGAATGAATGTTGTAGAACGGTGTCTAAACTTGTGAGGCTCTAGAATCGGACGGACAAAACAATTGCACAATGACATAGAAATGTAATTGTCACTAAATTTATTTGCCCACCTTTTTACGAAGCCCAGCATAGAATTAAATTTATTTACAGTAGAATTGATATGCTCAGCAAAAACCAGTTTACGATCGAAATAAACCCCAAGATCCTTAAATTTATCAACATTACAAAGAATATGTTGAGACAAAGAATATTGAAAGGCGGAAGAGATATTCTTTCTAGAGAATGTCGTGTTGACATTTAGTAGGGTTCAGGGATAAACCGTTTTTATCACACCAATTGGCGAAGCTATTAATGACAGATTGAAGAAATGTCTTCCTGACTAGTGATAGATTTATATATTTTCATATCATCAGCGTAGGTCAGGATATTACTGTGATTTATACATGCCTTAACATCATTAATGACAAGTATAAATAGAATTGGTCCGAGGTGACTTCCTTGGAAAACTCCAGACTGAGCTGTGAAAGATACAGATAGCGATCCTCTAAATTTCACTTGATAAACCCTTGATCTTAGGTATGAATTAACCCATTTTATGAAACATGGTTGGAAACCAAAAGCTCTGAGCTTAAATTCGATTATTTCATGGGACAGCTGGTCGAAAGCCTTAGAGAAGTCAGTGTATATGCAATCCATTTCGTCCTTATTCTCTAAGGCATTAGAACAATCATGCAAGAAACTTAATAGATTAGTGACACTGGATCTGTTTCTTACAAATCCATGCTCTTCATTACAAATTATATTGCGACAAAAAAATATTAACTTTTCACAAACAATTTGATCGAAAAGCTTAGGGATACACGAAAGCTTTGCAAAAGGCCTATAATTAGTGATATCACCAGCTGACACTGCGATGAAACTATTTCCTGGCTAGCATATTGAAGTGCTGACTTGTTGGCAGTTGAATGATCGCTATCGCCAGATACTGCAGTAATACCCAAGGTAGAAGGCGTCAAAAGCACTGCCAATTGTTGTATATGTTCGCTCAATGCTGGTAGTTCCTTTTTAGGCGGACCACCACCGGTCTTTTTGGCGTCTCTTAAAAGTAAAAAAGCACGATCGTTCAACGTCTGCTTAATTTTTGAATATTTCTCTCACAGAGACTTCAAAGATCTTTCCTGTGGGAAAAACGAACAGAAAGATTGGAGTAAAACAAAAAAATTGAAAATGCAAATCAACTTTACCTGGCCAGTCGGCGCAACATTGAATGCGGTTGCAATTTTCTCCCACGCCTTGTCTTTGTCGCGATTCGTCGCACCCGGTTTTTTTGTTTTCAATTATGGAACTGTATTCCAAAACATTCTTTACGAGCCAATCTTCTTCCTCCGGCGCGTACTTTACTCTTGGTATTTTTTTTTTGGTTTGCTTAGTTTTTTCCATAGCTTTTTTAACTTTTTTTCACGAATTGTTTTTATTGTTTTGAAACTGTTTTTGAATAACAGTCAGCAAATCCAAAGTTGAGACTGACATATTATGTGTCATCTGTCACAAATATCACAGGGAAATTTTTGAAACAGCAAGTTGGCCAACCTCCGAATGTCAACTTCCAAATCGAAAGCTGTAATAGTGAAAAAACCTTTTTCAACTTGCAGTTCAACTCTCGAGTTGATATCAACTCCGAAGCTAGCAAACTTGGGAGTTATCAGCAAGTTGAACAATAGTGAATAAAACGGACCTTAGTGTACCAGGGATGGGACGTTTTCACATTCCTAGAGGATTTCACAGGAATCACTTTTTTCATGCAGTTATCCATCAAAGAATAAAAAGAACCTACTGCATCTTCAATATTAGATAACGCAGTAAGATTAAAATTAAAGCTGTTAATTTCATCAGAAAGCCTTTGAAAATTTGCTTTCCGAAAGTCAAAAGATTGCGAACGATCATACGAATTACTATTTTCGTACAAATGTGCGTCTAGTTCAATAAATACATCCAAGGGTGGATGATTGTTATCTATGTTAGTTATACTGAAGTGGGATTCCAGAACCACAGTACTAACAGAGTCAGAAGAGAAAACAAGATCGAGAGTTCGATTTTTGAAATTTTATATACAGCTTGTGTGCTGTAAGTCAACAGACAAAATGTTGTCTAGTAAAGCGAGCTCTTGTTGGGGAGAGTCAAAGGATAGAATGAAATGAGAATCATCCTCAGAAGGTACTAATCCAATATGTGGCAGATTGAAGTCGCCTATAAGTAAAACAGTGCTGTCACAATAAGATATGTCAAAAATATGGTCTAGTGCCATAGAAAGTTCCGAATACAAAGAATAGAATACGAGACGATGGAATGTACGCATGAACAACATATAAGTGTTTGTTCTTAAGTGTAATTTTTACACAGATAATTTCGACATTTAGTGGAAATAGAAAGTCAATATTTTGGAACGAACAGCAAGCAGGACACCTCCTCCAAGCGCTTTCAGGTCATTATTATGACGGTCGTTTCTGAATACGGAGAACTCATGATTGAAGAGTTCCGTGTCTTAAATTCCGGCATTAAGCCATGTTTCCGTCAAGGAGGAGTTGGATCTTATATGGATATAGGCCAAGATCTTTCCTCAAAATTTTGCAAGTAGTGGACGGGCAGATACCAAGTTGCTGAGAACGTCGTCGGATCGATAAATTCGGGTCCTCTCTCACATTCACGTCTACAGCGACGATGGCTTGTTATGTACGCACGACAAGGGCTCGATTTGGATGAATATTATTACAAAGAGTAAATGTGGTCATGAATCGATCCATAGTATTGCATATTAGCTGCTCAGGCAATTATGCGCACCGTAAACTTGACGAAGTGCTATATAAGTTTGGCGAACAGAGTGCGAATTTTGGAATTAAATTTCCACGATTAGTAAACGTTTTTCTGGTGTAGGTCTTACCATGGTGATTTGCCAAAGTATACTGAAAAAACACAAACACACTTTATTAGTATGACAGCTAGTTTGAAGTATGCAACTCTTAACCACTGTGATATTTCAAATGAGAGGTCTTAAGTAGCTTTTGCCTTCAACTATTTACTTATTAGCTTATTGAGCTTGCATCCATTTTATATATTCTCCATAAGAAAGGTAAATAAATACCATATCTATTCGCATAAAGCCTTAAGACAATATATGTAAAAACTTACTACCAACAAATAAAAACAAACACAAATCTCAACTTCAGTTCACTTATTCCGCGCAATAAAACCGATACCGGAACCAGCTCTCTTAAACGAATACACTTCTTTTGCACTCAAGTTTCCACAACCTATCGTCAAATATCTCTTTCAATCGTGCAAAGATTCATAAACAAAATTATTAAATGTGCCTGATTTTGCATAATTAATGAACAAATGTTAACTTTTATATTCTTGCTTGAATCCAAACACAAAATGTCTTGCTAATTAATTGATGTTTCTTCTTCTCTCATTTCAGGTATGTCGAGTCATCCCATAAAATTAATAAAAAAGTAAATAATAAAATATCAGATGAAGTAATTTTGATGATTAATTTTAATTGTTAACTAATGTTTGCAACCGAATTTGTAAAGTGTCACTAATTTCATGTCCATACCATTTCAGAGTATATTTTATAAACGTATAATTCGTTGTTACCTAATTAAGACCGTCTCTGCATGCATTTGTTGTGTGACCAAAACTTGTTTTATAAATTTTTAAAAAAGGAGCAATCATCTAAATCGTTTAAAAACTAAACAAATTAAATAAATACCCCTACACGTCATGCGTACGATTGTTACGCGCTTTGTAAAATAGTATTTTGATTTAGAACTTCTAAACTTAGGTATATGTGCCATAATTAAAGGTTAATACACCACATTAAGGTGTGACTGTATATTTAAACACAAAACATGTTTCTGTATGCGCGCACGGTCTATTTTTAAAATTAAAATTTAAAAAATGCAAATTTAATACAAAAATAATTTTGTAAATTGTATTTTGATTTGATTTGATTTGATCAGAGAATAAAAAATGACTCGGGCCGTTCTTATTGACTGAGTATTCCATGTATGGGGTGCTTTTGCCATAATACTTCCCATGAGAAGATTTTCCTGCTAATTAAAGGTTAGCGTTTAAATTTAATTTATGCTTTTGTTTAAGAATTTTACCTTTTATGATTGGGCCGTGTATGGCGAGGTCTGAGCACAAGAGAAAGTTCTTCTGTTTATATTTAGCTTATGAGGATGATAATGACGGGTTGCAATTAATTTATAAAAAAAGTGAAAATTGTCAACTCAAAATTAGGTAGAAGTAGGTTAGTTGAAAAATAATTAAATTTAAGTAAGGAGTTGGTTTGCATGCTTTTGCGAAGATAACGACAAAGAACATTCGTGAAAATTGCCCTTTTTGCTTTCGGTTTGATCTGCGTACGTAAAAATTAAAAGTGGAGCAAGAAATTCGAACAAAATATGGCCAAGTTCATGTCGAAATGTGATAAAAGAGAATTTAATTTGTCTTTTTATAGCGAAGGAAGTAATTTGGTTTTTATGGCAAGTAGGAAGGTTAGAGTTATGGTATGTGTAAATAGTACAGTCATAAGATGTGGAGACCGTGTATGTGGTTGTAATGCCCTTCTCATAGAAAAGACAAATTTAAAACCCCCTTATCGTATCCCAGTGGGGCGGCGACGCGAAGACGTAGATGTCAGGACAACAACATACGCCAAAACATACCCCATTATTGGGTGAAACGAATGGCACTTTATTTTTCCAAAGCTTTACACCAAAAAGAATACTACTGCCTTTTATAGGTAGTACAATGGACTATTGACGAGTCTGAGTTTGGGAGCTCTGGGATTTGAATTCCCTGTAAAAACAAAAAAGCAAAAGAATAGTGTCCCAATCTCAAGACGCCGCGCTGATACGGTTTAATTTCTTTAATTTTCAGAAAACGTTTTTGGACGCACATTTTGAGAATCAAATTTCATGGCAAGAGTCTGGGTTGCAAGAAAAAAAAGTGATTGTGGGTTTATTTCTTTGCTGATATGATAGTATTGTTGAATTTAGTCCTCATTTGTCGATGCGGTATCGTTTCCCCCCTCATTTTTCGATGCGGTATCTTTTCCGTCAGTTTGCTTATTTGTCGATGCGGTAACGTTTTCCTCGGTTTGCTAAAGATTGTATACCGAGCACATGAATTTTAATGATTCCCTCCGGAGTTGCTTGGTTTTTTCAGAAGCCGAGTCTTGGTTGCGAGTAGTGGATCGGTGTTTACCGCGTGCGTACCGAGTAATGCAAGATTCTACTATGAAAATATATCGATAGGTGAGGAGATGAGGGCGGCATCGGAATCCTCTTAATAAACTTTTAAATACAAAATCAGGGAGCGGTAACAAAGCTTCATTGAACAAGAAGTTCCAAGATCCGATGAAGGCTTCATGTCAAAGAACCTACCTTAAAGAAAATGGAGCGCGACTGGGTGAGTAGGCATTCAATGGAGAGATCCTACGACAAAAAATATATTTATATATAGCATTAAGGGCCCATACAGTTTGAACGGCAAATTTGAGAAGCTTTTCATGACAATTGATACTCTAGGATGCTTTTCAGACGTTCGCCAGAGGTGGGGCATTGGAAAAAAACGTATGTTCCTTTGCTCTGCCTAGATCCTATGAACTATGTCAAGTCATGTCAACGCAGTATCAATCCGGAAAGAGACTTAAAAACTCCTGGATCGCAAACAAACTCAAAAACACTTGCATTTGATTGGCCTCAGCGACAAATGATTCCAAATCTGCCGATACTTTTTGAGGTTAACCCGGCGAAACATACAGGCAGAACAGTAGCGATGAAATGGGCAGTGGCGGATCTACGGGGGGGCCATCTGAAATGCTGGTATTCTGTCGCCAAAAATTTGCATATTCTATTTTACGATTCGAAAATCCAAAAAAGAATGTAATGTGCAATTAAATGATTTCACGTATTTTGTCGTATTATTATTCAATTCATGTTACTACAACATATTAACAATAGTGCAAAATCTAGAGAAAATCTAAATCGTTTTTAAAATTCCGCGGTTTTTTAAAGAATTCTTGCAATTTCCAATTTCAGGATGCATACTCAAAGAAGCAAGTCCATTCAGGCGCTCCCGTCCCATTGTACTTCTAAGATAGTTTTTTATTTTTCTTAGGGTCGAAAATGATCGTTCTGGAGTTGCTGTTGTTACGGGTAACACTGACAATACTCGATCGTGTTCACGTTTTTGAAACATTTTTCATTGATAACCTACAAAATAACGTAACCGGGTTAAGTATTCGATGGGTTATAGAAACTGATTCTGGAAGTAAAAATTCCGATCTGAAGTCGCTCACTGAAGGTGCATTGAGCGCATTTTGAATATCTTGATCGGAGATCCGTTGCCTCCACATTCTGATCTCTGAGATGAAATTCCTTTTTGAACAGTCCAATATTTCGTCATAAAACTTGTAAAGATCTGCCCATTTTTCCTCATCAAATTCCTGCTTGGAAGGAAATAGTTGTCCGAAACTGTGGAAGATCGATTTGTGTTTTTCGAGCCGACTTTGGAGATGAAAAATGTAAGCATCAAGGAATGGAATGTAAAAGGCAATTCTGTAATAATCTTCGACATTTTGTGTTTCAACGTTGCAACGGTTTTTCTGTTGACTGCAACGGCGAGGCAATTTCATATTAATTTCGTATTCGGACAGATTTCAGCAACATTGTCGTAAATGATACGAAAATTTAAATCAACGTTTTCCCGCTTTTCCTTGATATCATTCGTATCATCATCAGCTAACTTTGTTGCTTCTCCTAGATCTTGATGTTTCGTCTGCAATTCCCGACTGAGAGGCAAGACGATAGAATTGATCGATTCCATTATATGACAGGAGATTTGAAATTCGATTTTCAAAATCGCGGTCAAAAGCTGAGAAGCCTTTTGTGAAGTCTCTCGATCTTTCTACTTTTTTATTTCTTACAAAGCTTCTATAACGGCCGGTTGAAGTTCGAGGTAAGTTGAAACTACTTCATGAGACTGAATGGTCTAAATGACAGATGTATACTGTCAGAGCTTAAGCAGTTCGGGAAAATCTTACGCCGCGGCGCTTCCACCGCAGTATTGTTGGCGCCCTATTTAAAATGTCGAACACGTGAGATATGTACAATACAGAAAACCACATTTCTCGAATGTGAATACTCGTATATATCAATATTAGTGATTTTACGTGTTTGTGACTACAACGCATAATACATATATGCTTTGATTTTTTATACATTTTATTAGGGCGCATATACTGTGCATCAAAAAATTATCGATACTGTGTCGCGAAGTAGATGTCCCGAATTAAAATTGTTTGCAATGGTAACCGTGTATCCACACAAGCGGCACTATCGTAGTTTCATGCAAAATGTATCAAAATAATGGGAAAATGAGGTTAAGTTAGGTCATGACAGCATAAATTTTGTGGTCCGTGTTTAATGTCTTCCGTGACGTAAATATCATTGCAGTACCTGCATATGTACGTTTCTGAGAGCTCCAGTCTCCTGACATGCTTCCTCAGAAGGCAATGTTCGGACAGGGCACCGATTGTCCATGTAAGCTGACATCTACTTAAAGATCGCCCAATGGCCTTGAAAACCTTGTGCTCCGCTATGTAGCTCTATCTTTGACTTCCGATTCTTTTGGTCACCTCCAATAACTTCCTTTGACCACACACAGGGGTGGTTTTATGTCCACTCCCGGGTTTTACAGACACATTTCCCGGCTTACCAGTTCATCCACGAACTCATTACCTATTGTGTCGCATAGCTCAAAGCACCCAGCACAGTCTAACACTATGAATTTTGTTGCAAATATAGCTCCTATAAGTTCTCACATGTAATTTGAAAAATAATCGTCGGGGTTGCGTTGGGCAGGACAAGTGATACCATTCTTATCAACCTAAGATTTGCCCCTTCAAATGAACCTAGCTGCAACATGAGTTTGCATTTCGCTTTCTGATAGAGGTAAATATTGAAAGCTTCGCAGTCTGTGGTTACTAAAAATAAAAAGAGACAGATTCCAGTTCCCTCATATCCTATCTACGGTGTAAAAGTGGTCGACTTATTTTATTATATAACCTTCCCACAATGACCTGGAGAGGAAGTTATCATAAAACTCGTTCCAAACTGTAACTGGGGGATGGAATAATCTACGTTTATTGGAACGGTGCTGCATGTATTCAAGACCCATTTCCTTTAATATTAATGAAGGCAGTCATTTGCTGCTAAAAATGTCAAGGCGTGTCAGGTGAAGCAGAATATCCAATACTGCGAAGTGTGTGCCAGTGAGTAATACGGGGTTGTTAGCCGTATACGTATATTTCCTATGTTTTTTTTTAACAAGAGAAAATTGCTACTTGATCTTTATCAACTTGTATATTACGTTTCTAGATTAATGTTCACACTAAAATAAGTCCAAAATATTAAGCTTTTCCGGATAACATAAAGCTTATGCATGTGATAGAGTGAAGGTCCATGATGTGTGAGATTTGATATTTAATTGAGAATATGCCAGTTTTTTGGACGTCTAATCCACAGCGATCTATCTTTATCTTTTCCTTGTTAGGAGCGTTTTGTAGGAGCTCCTTTTTATATATATTTGATAGTTTGTAACATATCTTAATATTGCCCGTAGACGCCTAAAAGTTACTATATTGATGATCAGCATCGATAGTAATGTCGATCTAGCCATGTCCGTCCGTCTGTCGGCTAAAATTAGGCCTTTAAACTTAACCTAGAGAGCTGAAATATAAACCATATTCTCTCTAGGGGCTTGAAATAATCAAGTTTAAGAATTTTTGAAATCCGCCCACAGACACGCCCACGATTAAATCCAACCATAATTAGGCTTCCGTCATGCCCACTTCTGAGGGGTAGGAATAAGAATAGGCTTCGCCCAAGGGGACTGTAGCCCGTCCCTATGTTTTGTATTAAGGTTCTTTCCTGATCTGGCAATAGCAACGTCATCCGCATTAGCAATTACTCTGTAGCGCTTCTCTTGCAGCCATATCAGTACATAGTTCATTCACTACCAAGTGCCAGAGATCTTTTTACAACTGTTTTGCTTTACTTGGGAAGCACAAATAAAAGGAAAACCCTTCCTTGTTCTACAGAAACTTGTCTTCTTTTATTTATTATTAGGAAAGGTCAATCTATAACGCTAAATTTTTCCCCTTTCAAGAAAGTTTCTACTCCTGAGATGTTGTAAACTGTCTTCTTCCGGAAAGATTTCCCCCACAGATTTTTGTTTTGTTTAGAGATGTCCTAGACAGTTGGCAAGACTGATAGTGAGCATAAGCTGCCTGAAAAGTAGGACGAAAAGGAGATGAATTTCTAGTATTTATTCGATTGGTTCTCCAGAACATATCCCATGGTAGTCTCTTAAGAAAAGACGAAAGTCAAGTCTTTGAAAAGCAAGTAGTGTTTGGAGGTCGAATTTTACCGGAAATTCAGACGGACTGCTCCTCGTTTTTGAGCACTGTCTAGTAAAGTTAGAGAACGATTGGAAGACGATCTGAACATTACTCAATCCCTCAAACCCCTCTCCGTTCTCTTAATATTCTCTGTCATAGCCCCAGACGCTAATATTGATAGCACCTAGAAACTTGGACAAGCTGTCATTTCAATCATAAAGTTCCCTTCAATTCTAACTGCAGATGTTCATTTCATATCTGACATTCCACAACATAAAGCAACTCGTCTGTCCGGTAACCTTCAAAATTCGAATTCCAAGTACTTCTTCCAATTAAGTTAATCAAAACCTGATGTCATCGTTGCACCATCAATAATTAGGAATTCAATGAATCCAGTCAAAAGGAATAGAACTCTAATACAATGCATGTCAATAGCTTTCGGTGTCTCCCATATGCCCAGGTGTCCATGCCCACTTCATCATCGTTGAGTGCCCGCAATCGCAGCTCATTGTTATTCCGCAAAACTGAAGAAACAACACATATCTGTTGTTCCGTCATCGCAATGGCATAAGCGCGTCAAGCTAAAAATACGAATCTACTAATAGCAACAATAGAGCGCCCCTTCTAAATATATATTTACATACGTATGCAAGTGGCTGGCAATCGTATTCTGCAGTCATTGCCAATTAAAAGTTTCGCTAACGTAATAGCGCAGTAAAGTGAAGATTAACAGCTCGCCAGCAAATGCCACATAATTACCTGAAGGTTGTAGCTTAACTAAACAAATAGACACTAGGCAAACGGACGGACGGACAGACAGACAAATGCAGCAATCAAAATTGGTCGTGAAAATTTGCAATTTATTCGTAGCTATAAATAAACCACTTTCTAATCGATTTCCAGTTGGCGTTTCAAAACTCTGACAACTCCCGTGTGGGGAAGGTCGGCTCAGCTCTTCCACACGCATCTCATTAGAAGACCAAGACGTGAGCGTGACTGCCTTTAAAAGTTGCCGCATCTGCGAATTCTCGTTTGGGATTCAAAGAAAATCAATTAAAAGACGAGATAGGGAATTAAAGTTTTTATTCGTTTCTTTAGCAAAAGGGACGTATTTCCCCTAATGAGACGTCCGCGTCTGTGTGTGTCACGACTGAGAAAGGTTTCGCCGATTAAAATGTTCCACTTCATCCGACCCGAACTATAAATAAATTGTAATAAACTTGTGTCAGTCAATATTTTGCATTTACTATTAGAGAGAGAGAGAACCCTGAGGATTGGGGCCAGGTTTTGAATAGTTAATGGTGACATCAAGGATTTATTTATTTATTTAATTTTTTATTTACGCAAATTTCTACGCAAAATATTGCGAAAAGATGCTTTTACAAAATGGGAGGAGATTGTGATGGAAGGTTTTTGATAAATATTGATAAAAAAGGACACTTGACTGAGTGACAGATACAAATTTATTGATGGAATTCCTTACATTGGAGATCTATATTGAGGCTAAAAGTGACAAGGATAAAATAAAACATAAACTTTTGTTCGGGATCTAAAAGATTGCTTTGAATTCATAGACAACCGTCAGTTTAACCTGCCAGCTTTGAGTTATTAAACTAAAATGGAAGAAATGCCTAATAAATTCCGTCAATATACTAGCCGATGTGAGGGCTTGGTTAGTATTTCTACTTCGAATGTAGCAAAAACACATACCTTAAACTAGAATTAAATTCTCTTATTTCCATCTATTTTGCAGCCGTGTGTATGAAGGGAAAGTGCTGCTTCCTGCAGTGCCTCTCGTGCTCTTTATTTAACTAGTTTCCACATAGTTTGTGTGATGGATCCCAAACACACCTCCAATAGTTGGATTTTCTAGTCCATTCCTTATTTTGGTTTTGTTTAAATTTACTGCAGAGAAAGCTCCTGCACCCTGCACAGTTATGTGTTAGTCAAAAAATAATGCAATCAGCCTTTATACAAGGTGGCGCAAAAGTAATCCTCCTATCAGAAAATGCTATAAATTTTGCGATTGGGCCCCTAATGTCAGTTCTGTTTTGACATTTGTGTAGTAAACACATGCGAAAAACACGTTAATAAACAATGTTACGCTACACTGCTCCAGAACGCGGAATATTGGTGACTATTTTTTCATTTTTTTTTTAAATTACAGCCAAAAAACATCGGAAGGTTATTTTTGCGCCACCTTGTATTTCGGAAACATTTCCGCACATTTCATTGACGCAATAGTGTTGCAGAAGTTCTGAATATTATCAAACTTTATATCAGAAATGTTTATTTTGGTTAAACTTCTAAAGGCTCTTTCATTAAGGAGTTGACAACTTCTTTTTTAAATAAAATTCAAACTACTTGAGATATCTCAAAAAAAAACACAATTTTCGATCACTCGGCCTCACATTTCTACCGATACGGTCCCTATTTTTTGTTCAATATTGGCTCTGAGCTCCTCTAACGTTGCCGGCATGTGGGGATAGACCAATGATTAAATGTAGCCCTATAAAATAAAACGTCTAGAGGCGTTTAATCACACGATCTCGGCGGCCAATAGACGGGTCCATTTCTCGAGATAACACGTTCACCGTACTGAGACTTCAATAGCTCGATGGTAGCACCCGCTGCGTGGCTTGTAGCACCCTCTTGTTGGAACCACATGCCACTGATGTCCAATTCATGCAATTGCTCAAAGAAATAACGTTCCAACATGAATCTGTAGCGATCACCATTTACCGTAACTTGTCGGTCATTTTCCTCGACGAAAAAAACGGCCAAATGACGCCACTGGCATGAAAACCGCACCAAACAGTGACTTTTTGCGGATAGAGTGCCGTTTCATGAAGCACATGAAGGTTCTCACCTATCCAGTAATGCATATTTTGCTTTTTGACGAAGCCGTTTAACGAAAAATGCGCTATATCGCTGAAGATGATCTTGCGATGAAATTCTTCATTTTCTTCCATCATGTGCAGAGCCCAATTCGAAAACGTACGCCACATCATATGATCAAGTGGCTTTAGTTCTTGAGTCAGCTTGAGCTTGTAGGGGTGTAGGCCAAGATCCTCACGCTAAATTTGCCATAATGTGGTCTGGGAGAGATTTTTAAGAACACCGAAAAATTGACTGATTTGGCTGGTTTGTGATGAGCGCCTCTACGGCAGCAATATTTTCCACATATTCTCCACAAATTGGCGTTAACGCTCTTAAAGTTTCGACTACCAACTCGGAATTTCGGTAGTAAATTTTAGTTATTTGTAAACATTGTTAATTCGTGTACTTCACCCTGATGAAATGTTTGTTTTACTGAATATTTTGGCCGAGACAGTTCGGTAATCGGTTTAAGGGTGCGCTCACACTGAAAGTTGGAAGTTGCTTAGTCACTAATGAAAGATCCTTTATATGCGAACTCGAGGTAATTGTACTCTAATTCATTAAAAAAATACGGAGAATGTGTTTACAGAGCGACATTAACGATGAAACTGTTTTGTTCTTCAAATCTGCATTTTGAAAACGGAAGTTGCCGCACGCTGCATAAACGAAATAATTTAAACACTTCCCATCATCCTCGAAATTAAATCGACTGGTAGTTTGTTGACAAGCTCTCCCTGACATTTGTTAAAAATGCATTGAACTCTGTTATTTTCATTCCCGAAATATTTGAACTAAATTTCTCAGATAAAGAAGCTTTAAATCGATTGTTTGTTCGAGAAAATAATACGTGTTTAGTTTATGCAGACGCAAGCCATCTTTTTCACACAAAAATAAAAGCTTACTATCTTCCCAGCAGACAGCTTCAAATAAATAGTAATTCGATACCATGGGAGCAATCTATAAAGTATCTCGAGGTCCACCTTGATACAAAACTGACATTTGATCAACATATTTAAAGTACGTTAAGGAAAACGGGTATTGCAATTAAGATGCTTTACCCTTTCTTCACTCACAAACGACAATAAGATAATAATTTATAAAGTAATTTTCCAGGCTATCCTAATATATGAGTGTCCAATAAGAGGTACTACAGCAACATGCCACTTAAAGAAATTGCAGGTATCACAAAACAAAGTTTTAAATGTAATGTTAAATCTGCCCTTTCATAATTCAACCCCAGATCTCCACAGAACTGCGAATGTTGAATTGATTTTCGATAGGATTCGAGAACTTACAACCAATTTTAATAACAACTGTGATACATAGTTATGAGAATCCCCTCATAAACTAGCTACGAGTAAATGCTTAATTTGTGATATTTCTGTGTAAATATTTATTGCGTTTGCTGTCATTTACCAGATATTTATCAATTAGGTATTTACTTATTTATTCATATATTTATTTATTTATTTATTTATTTATTTGTTTTTAGTTATTTTTGTATTTATTTCTTTATCTATTTATTTATTTATTTGTTTATCTTTTTATTTATTTATTTGTCTATCTATTGTTTGTTTTTTTTTGTCAAATGGAGGTTTTTTCGTATTTTCCTTCGATAAATTCTTCCCATTATCTATAGTTATTTATTATTTGCCATACAAGAAAATGTTTCAGTAGAAAGATAATTTATCAAATCTCTGAATTTTAAAATGCGCGGTCACGGACTTTTTTTTGAAAACATTGTTACGAAATAAAATGAAATTAATTAAAATACGTGTTGAGTTAATACGTACAATCACTGAAACTTCACTTTCATAAAAGATGTGAAAAAAAAGTATTCGCAAAATGCATGAGCTGAAACAAAAACAAATCATAAAGTTCATAAACATTTACGAAAGTCATCACAAAATTCCTTACCACCAAAAGTTAAACTTAAAAATAAATCTTAACTGAAGCAAAGCGAACGAATCACAGGAAAAAGAAATAATTAACTGAAACATAAAATTGAAGACCTCTGAACAATTGCATTTTCCTTGTCAGTTTAAATTGACAATCACAATAAAAAAAATGACGATCGATTGAAAAATTGTTTGGCCAATTATTGAATTGATATTTGAAAACCATAATTAGGGTACAAATAAAAGTATTTTATCTATCTTTCTGTCTAGTTCTCAGAAACTTTAAAAACAAGTAAGTAAGTATTTACTCCACGTACATATGCTGGCCGAAAGTACTTGAACGACCAACGGCAAACAAGCTCCAGAAGCTTCAACGTATTTTCTGTCTCCTTTACAAATCTTCATAAGGAAAACGGCTGTTAGATGCGCTACTAAGCTGCAGCTTCAATAAAAGTATATACTTACTTCTGTAATATTCTGTATGGAGGACAAGGAAACCTCTGGGCACATTCTCTGTGAATGTCCGGCTTTATATTGGTTGAGACGACGTATCTTTCACAGTAGAGATACGTTCACAAGTGTAGCTACGAAAATCTGACACTAAAGATGAATCGGCCTTCACTAGGGACTTCACTCGTCTTTTAGGATAAAGCACCCCTTTTTCTATACAAAAGATCTTTTATGTCGCTGTCTCAGCCCATATGCAAGGATACAATTAAAAAAAAGTATTTACCACATCGTAAAACACCCATCGTAGTTCCTATCGCAATTATTCTCCCATGATAGCAGTCAATGTGAGCCACTTCTTGGAATCTTTTTACGACTCCTTCACCGACAATTCGTCTCCGATTGAGCAAGACCCTGGCAAATGCCCATCCTTCTAGCTGGGGAGACGTTTGAGCAAGGGAATATAAAAACCCGAAATTTAGGGTATTTCTCCCCTACCATGCTATAATTATGTTGCCATCTTCTACCAGAGTCACATTTTTCTGCATAGCTAGTTGACTTCAAAATTCACTTTCAGAAGACTTATTTAATTTACGCTCAATAACAATTCACCTCAATTCGTGTAGCATAAATGTCTTTTTGTTTTTTAGAAATGCCTTACCAACTTAAAAGTGAATTTTTAAACCTTCTACTCGAACGATGCTCGCATGATTTCCCTTTCGCATAAAACCGTGAAAGTCTTCCAAGCCATTGCGTGTCGATAAAGTTGCGCCACTGCATGCAAGGAATTCTTTAAGATGCTGCTCTTTGATGGCATCCTGTGTTTAGCTTTTCATTCGAACGCGATATCTAAAGAGTTAACCCCAGCGGATCAGTTGAACAGTACCCCCACTTCTATGCTCTTATCCTTATGAATCATCTGTATGTTGTTGGCTTAACACATGCGTGCACTCAGAGATCGTCTTCGGTCTTGCTAATATTTTATTTTTATTTAAATTAAGTCAGCTCCCTCTGGGCCATAGCAATCCATACTCTTCTCTGCCAGAAATAATTATGCAGAATAGCGAGGATTATTACAAGCAAAGTACTTGTAATGGTTAAGAGCAGAGCAAATAAAGATGAAACACAAACCTCCAAGTTACACTAAGTCAGCCAAAATGGTGACCAACCGAGTGCCTGTCGCGCTAGGCTTCTTCGTTAGTCTTCTTCTTCCATAAAAATAAAAATATATACACGCACGAATGGAAGGCACCCCTATTTACCTGCGTTTTCTATGAGCAGCATAATTATTATGAGCATTGACAGCTGATGTCGTCTTGTCCAAGGTTAAGGCGGGCTTATGTTGGAAGTGTAGTGTGCGCGCGCATTCTTATAGAATCTCGAGACATACTCGTAACTTGTACAGAGTTATAGTCTACTATATTAAATTACACTTGAACGGGGTGCAACAAAGAGCCGTAATAGAGTGACCAGGCTCAAATGTACGTTTGCCTAGCCTATATTGAGTTTCCATTATAATCGAGGAATAAATAAAAACCGCGCTTTATTATGCATTTTTAAATGTGGGACGTGGGTAGATAACAAACACATACCTACCGAAGCTACCCGTATGAATAATTAACGATGTAGTTGGTAGATATAGTTAACGTTTTTTTTTTTGCTCTTGTAGTTATTAAGGTGGAAACTAATTGCGGATGGTTGGGCGAAAAATTAGAACAAAATTGTAGGTTAGCTTGTTTGATTTGTCGTAAGTTATGAAATCATTTCTGTTGGCACAAAAAATCACCTCAAACACACCATCTGGCAATCATGACTATGAATCAACGAAAGTGAAACTCCTTTTCGGAAACTCTAATGTCTAATCGTTTTTTTCCACACTTCAACTGAACCCTTAATGACTTGAAATTGAATTGTACACAACGTGGCAATTGACTTGCATCAGGCCGCAGCTAAGCACTCTCTAAGCGCAATTTAATTCCACTTACAACATAGCGCAGTGCACATAATCACTAATTTAACAATAAATCTCCAACACGAACAAAGCACAATACATGAGTATCAACAAATAAGCTTCGAGGGCAAACACTGAATTTTTTGACAGTGAAAAGAAAATTATGAAAAATGACGAAATTTACATACATTACTACGATCATGCCATAAACATATTAAAAATAATTTTTTTTTGGCCTTTTTTACGAACATAATAATTATAAGAAGCTAAAGCTTAAAAGTTATTAACGGTGGAGGTAGCCGCCGCCGCAGGGGGGGAACTATCACTTGGCCAGACCAATGATCTTCAGCAGTGGAGAGTGATGTGTTTGGTTCTGGTAGTAAAAAGAATCAGAAATCAGAGTACAAAGCCTGAAGACGCTGAAGAAGGATGCAATAAACTTTGCTTAATTGAGGGTTCCATGTGCGAAGATGGTATCCGCTGGCAGATGGAAGAATATTAAGACATTTGTTATGGTAAAACAACAATAAAGAATCATGGCTTAGGAGAACAACAATAACCGTGTTGACTCTTCAAATGCTGATTTGATTACAAATTTGACGGCACAGTGAGTGAACTGTACAAGAAGCTAAATGGAATCTAAGATTTGGTCTGACATAGCCCAGGGTTTAATAGGCTGTGTAGAATTGCGAAGAACATAGAATGATACTTAGATCAGTGAGGGAAGGGTATTTTGATGATTTCGGAAGGTTAATCGCCTCATTAAAGAAGTCTATGTTTGTTTTGACATTTAAGGCAGAGAGTTCTTCAGTTTGGTGCTTAAGAAGTAAAGTGAAGAGCTGATGAGGTACATTCATGTTACGTTCCCATGAACATAGTCATTTTTTTTGTAACTTAAAGTTCTGTTCTCAGAACTTATAGCACTACCATGTCGTTTGTCGTGAGATGCTTGCAGTAAGGTGTTGTCTCTGCCCAACATTTGACAAAATGATAAATGATGTTGTTATCTTAAAGGCATTTGTTTGAGATTTCATGTAGCTGGACGGCGTTTTATCGAATAGTCTGATGGCTCTGAGTTTAAATGCGAAATACAAATATTCGGCATAAAAACAAAATCCCTCCTACTCATAATAATGACCTCTTCCAGTCTTAACAACAACATCCTAGGATTTGTAGATGTCTACACCTTTATGACAATTTTCGGCGAAAACGTGCCTGCGAATGTAAGCACTTCCCATTGCAGGAGATGGGCTTGCATAATTGCAATCTTCTTCTTCATCGACGAGGATATAATAGAGGAATCATAACCATCCCATTTCAGTACTTCCCTTTGAGTATGGTGTAGGGAAATGGATATCCCTGCCTTCAAATCCCCAAGTATCGGTGGACAGGACCTGCAAATATCCAAAACAGTAAGATACCTGGGTGTCATCCTTGATTCCCAACTTAATTGGAGGAAAACGTGTCAAAAAGGTATACGTGAAGCTTTATGCATGTGGACAACGTTTGGAAACACATGTGTGCATACAGTGGTGTGAGGCCCATTTCGAATACGGCGCAGTTGTGTCGTGGGAAGCTACTGAGAAGAAGTGCAAACTCTCAAATACTACCAAAATCTTAAGGGTAGATAGCCTGCAGCGGAAAACGCTTTTTAAGCGGACTATGCCCACTGCAGCAATGGATGTACTGCTTAATCTCACGCACTTGAAGGTATATCGCAGCAGCAACGCTGTTAGAACTGTCATCAGGGCCGTTAAGTCACACACTGCTTCGAAAAAAGACTACTAACCATCCACCTTCGCTTTTGAAATGTGATTCGTTGCTCGAAACTTGAAAAGCGAATGGGCCTATGAGAAGTCGCAAAAGAGGAAGAGACCGCTTGTATACAGACGGTTTTAAGATGGACATTGGTTCAGGTGCAGTCTTGGCACTAAAAAAAATCGCACTCTCTCGATTTAAACATTACCTATTATTTAGACAGCCAAGCGGCTAAAAAAGCCATTGAGGCAGTTCTGTTAGTTAAGATCGGTTAAACAAAGCAGGAAATACTTGGATGAGATTCAATTTACCAACAAGTTGACCATATGCTGAGTTCCAGCGGTCAAGTTTGCAAGAACTGCGCGTAACCCTGTCCCTCAAATTCATACAAACTGTCCCAAGGCTTTCCAATACTTCAGAACTCACTGCACTGCTGCATCCAAAGACAACCAATGAATATTTGACGTTAACAGAACTTCAGGAGTATTTCCACATTAAGCCACACAAAGCCTGCCTGTCGGAATACTATGGAAAATAGTAAATATCTTTAACTTAATGTTCAATTTCTACTGGAAAAGCCTTGGAAGCAGCAGAGGAACAAAGACACATAAATGCGGATTGACGCTTTAAAAAAGTGAAGAGTTTTTGCGAAGAAGGAAGTAGCCGAAGTTTCGGCTTTGAAAACGAACTGGAACACTTCGGTGGAAGTGAAAACGGCATCGCTGGTGTAGGGATTGGACAAACGGTATACACTGGTGATCACAAGGGTGAGGCCATACATTTTGCAATCGATTTTCTGTCTTTATACCTGTTCGAAATTTTATACCCAAAAACTTTTACTAACTGTGAACAGGTACCTACATATTTTCCCAACAGAAAGTCATAAAATTAAAGGGTAAATAAGAAACTACTGCTGAAATTTGCCAAGATCAAACAATGAACTTCTTGAAAAGCGTATAAAAAGATGCGCCACTAGGATGAAGCCTTTTCGAATATTTCGTTGCAGGAGTTCACATCAGCGATGTTTTTCAAAGTTTTGTTGAGAATATTTAAAAAACGTTGAAAAGAACTGTTTTTATTTAGTTAAAAAAAATGGGTTCCGGAAAGTCTTTGACAGCGACAGAAAGAGGAAAAATAGATGCTTTCAAGGAGTTACGACTCTCCGGCCGAGAAATTTCAAGGAGCCTAAATAGAAGTAAGACTGTTGTAAACAGTCACCACATCACTGTTGGAAAAATCAAAAAGGACTTACGACAGAAGCAACAACATTGCGAGAAAAGCGGGTTATTATACGGCTTGCCTCAAATTCGACTCTACCAGTGATTAAAACAAGGCCAACATCATAGTATCAGCCAGCATAGCAACGGTCCGAAGGATAATACGAAAAACCTGTTTTGGGGCAAGTACACAAGGAGCATCGAATGAATTCCGCAAGAGAACATGTCGCTTGGAGCTGTGAATGGAAACGCGTTGTCTTTTCGGATGAAAAAAATGTTAAACTTGACGGCCCCGATGGTTACAACTTTTATTTCCATGATGTAAGAAAGGAGGAGCTTATTTTGGCTAGACATCACATCCGTACATCAGGTGTAATGGTGTGGGGAGCTATTACCGACTATGGCACAATCGAGTTGGAGTTTTTGTCCACAACAATGCACAAATATTTGCTGGAACAGTTATTTCCAAAAGTGAAAAACATTTTCGCACCCCTGTCTTGGATATTCCAACAAGACAATGCCCCTAGAAGTTGGATTCAATCAGAAGACGTGGAACTTTTGCCATGGTCGCTCTATTCACCGGACCTAAACACAATCGAAAATGTTTGGGCATGGTTATCTCGTAAAGTGTATCAAAGCGGCACACAATTTGAAGACAAGGACACTATAATCGAAGCTATTCGTGATGCCTGGGCCCGAATTTCTCTTAATTATTTAAAAAAAAACTGTATGATTCTATTCCAAACCGTCTTATAGAATATACTCGTAAGTAAAAAAATGTTTTAAAACCATAAAATGTAAACATTTTATTCATTTTTCCTTTCTTTCAAAGATTTCGCATGTTTCCACAGGTGCAGGGAAATAAGTCCACGGGATCTAAGTCCACTGAGGGACTTAGTTCCCACTTAGTGGGAAATAAAACCACTTTCGCGAAGTGGACTTAGTTCCCATGTAAGGTGGGAAATAAATTCCCAAAACTCTGAGTGGTTTTAGTTCCCTTTTAATGTGAAGTAAATTCTCACTGTCGACTAAGAACAAAATAAAATTAAAGTGTCAAGTAGGTACTTTGCAATTTTTATTAACAAAATAGAAATTAACTTCTAACTGAGACAGAGTAATATAGGTACCGTGACCTCGCACCTACTCCAAATCAAACAGTGACCCCAAGGAGGGGGGTTGCAGGGGGGCAGCATGCCCCACATATGCATTGAACTGTTTATGAGATTAGTTACAAAATCGCAAGTAGATTCCATAAATAGTGTAATGCATATGGGGGGAATGCTGCTCCCCAGCAACCCCCCTGCTTGGGGTCACTGTTTGATTTGGAGTAGGTGCAAGGAGCGGTTTTGAAACTTTGGCTTTATGTCACCATGATAAGCTTAAGATTTTGTTTAAAGAGTGTAATCACTAACTGCACTTTACAGTTTTTTGTCTAATTCTAAATGTTGGATGTTAGTTCCCTCTTCTTATTTTTGAATGTGTACTAAGTTCCCATAAAAATGGACTTAGTTCCCACTTTACATGGGAACTAAGTCCACTTCGCGAAAGTGGTTTTATTTCCCACTAAGTGGGAACTAAGTCCCTCAGTGGACTTAGTTCCCGTGGACTTATTTCCCTGCACCGTTTCCACATCCTTGTGGCTCATCTTTTTATACGCTTTTCAAGTACTTCATTGTTTGATCTTGGGAAATTCCGGCGGTCGTTTCTTATTTACCCTTTAATTTTATGACTTACTATAGAGAAAATATGTACCTGTACACAGGCAGTAAAAGTTTCTGGGTATAAAATTTCCAAGGAGTATAAATACTGAAAATCGATTGCAAAATGTATGGCCTCATCATAGTGATCGCCAGTGTATTATTCGTTTCGCTCGTTAATGGGTGGCGTATATTGTTGTACCAGTTTCACTGGTACCATGTGGCGTTATATTATTACGTTCGCATTTCCTGAGATAAAAACCAATTGAATTTCGTAACTGGCAATAATTGTAGCCAGTATATAGAATTGACAGTAAAATCCAAGTTTAATATTATGTGAGCCTTTCCTGCAGCAGGAAAACGACAACTCCTAGGTTGAATTCGCTTAACAATTTCCATTCAAAAGTACCATTACCATTCACAAATATCCACAATATTTATTCACGTCACAACTCACCACCAACAAAATACACTCTTTAATGCTATTCGAATGGCTCCAGGAACAGTATTATTTGTGCTGCTTATTGAAAGCTGTCTCTTATCACTCGAAATGATTATCTCTTTCACCTTCAATGCGGTTTAATTATGTATAACCATGAAAAAAAAATTGGCAGGTTGGTGAGAGCTATGAGCGTACCCATTTTGACAGCAGCAACGTCAACAAAGCATAAGCTAATTGCTTTTATGACATGCCTCAAAGACACTGTCAAGTTAAAAGTAATACAAGATATTTTGACTATCGAGGGTCATTATCGATTTGATATTATTTATATTCCTGCATAGATAATATTTACCTTAATTGTTATATTTAGTCAAATGATTTGTATTCATTTGATTTGTTTTATTTATTATTATATACAGTCGACTCCGCAATGGAAACGGAAATTTGCCACAATTATTTTTCCTACTACAACTACAAAATTTTCAATTAACCAACATGCAAATCCAATGAATACCACTCGCAACATTTTAAGCACAAGTAAGATATTTTATTAAAAGAATCTCAACAACAAAACGAAACATCATCGTTATGATGGGCGTTGTCTGTGAATTTCTTTCAGTTGTTTAAATATGAACTAATAACTTATGTAGTAATAAATCTTTCAGTTACCCGGTTTTTTCATTCAAGCCAGTTGCAGTTAAGAGGAGTACTTTATTTAAAAACTTTAACAAAAATTCTGCGTGCTTAATGTTGTGTTTCAGTAAACCGATTTTTTCAGTAAAGCGTAGTTCAGATAAGCGGAGTTGACTGTACTCGGTGACTCTTATGCATGAATTGGCAGTTTTCAAAATCTAACCTCAATCGTAGGGCACAGTATAATTACGAGTTTGGCAAAGTGAGAGAGTTAGCTGATGAAATGGTGAATGCTTCGGATAGACGTCTTATTCCACTGCTTAATGATTTCGGCTTTATAGATTTGAACGGAGTATTAAAGAGGGATAACGAGGGAGAGCTTGCTTTCATATCTGGTCAAGGTTGCTTTGTAATTGATGTGCGTATGGTAAGGAGAGACTGGGCCGATTGCGGTATTTTCAGTTAATTTTTCTCACCGTCTGCGTGATATTGCATCTACCTCAAATTATATCTTTAAATTTTGTTCAGCCTATTGCAAGTCAGTTGATTGAGCTTTCCATGTGTTGCTTTGGAACTTTCGGATTTTACTATATGAAAATAGAGCGAGAGAATACAGAAGGAAATGGGCCAATGCCAATCAGTTCAGTTTTGGGAAATCGAAAATACAGCTTTTTATTTACTTTACATTAAATCAACATTGGCCCCGAAAAAAACATTGATACATCGGAGAAAATTTTTCTTCAGTGCAGTCATAGAACATCTCACGCTGAATACACTTATGTACTTAAATCAAATAAAATAAATATTAGGCATTAACGGCCCATATAAGGCCTAAAACCTAGCTTCTCCAACCACTTTCTTGTGCGAAGTGGAAGGGACCTTCAATTTGAAGCCGAATCCGACCGGCAAATTTGAGAAGCTTCTCATGATAATTGGATACTCTTGGATGTTTATCAGACGTTCGCAAGAGGTGGGGCAATGGAAAAAAACTCAAGATGTTACTTAACCCCGGCGGGAATCGAACCGGCGACCTTTCGATTAGTAGTCCGACACACTAACCACTGAGCCACTGCACCCAATGTACTTAAATCACAACGGTTTAATATTTCTAGAAACCCCAGACATTGGTGAAACCTTCATTATTTATACCCAATTCTAAGGGTATATTAATTTTGACGCGAAGTTTGTAACATACATTAATATTTCCCGTAGACC
Organism: Portevinia maculata; assembly: GCA_949715645.1. Classification (NCBI taxonomy): domain Eukaryota; kingdom Metazoa; phylum Arthropoda; class Insecta; order Diptera; family Syrphidae; genus Portevinia; species Portevinia maculata. The sequence goes on along the minus strand of OX454526.1, from coordinate 273,459,905 downwards.
CCTAAAAGTTGCTATATTTATGATCAGCATCGATAGTAATGCCGATCTAGCCATGTCCGTCCGTCCGTCTGTCGGCAAAAAGTAGGCCTTTAATCAGGACCTAGAGAGCTGATTTAACCATATACTAGGAGCCCGAAATAATCAAGTTTAAGAATTTTAGAAATCCGCCCACTGACACGCCCACAAACTCAAAAAAAAAAACAAATTTATCGACAAAATCGAATTTTTAGTTAGAAAGCTGAAATTTTTGTATATATGATCTTTGACTCCTAAAACTTGGGAGATAAAATTTCTAAAATTCAACCAGTGAAACGCCCACAATTAAATAAAACAATTTTATTGAAAAACCAAAGTTTGATCTAGGGAGCGTTTTTTTTTACAAAAGCTTCGTTTTTTTTAATCAAATCTTTTATATGTTATATAACAAAATATGTAGAGCGTTGAATTGTTACAACCACACTTAGACTTTTGTCACGCCCACTTATGAGGGATAGGAATAAGAATAGGGTATCCAACAGTTCGCCCAAGTAGACTGTAGCCCGTCGCTAAGTTTTTTTTTTGCATTCACTAAGGCACCTACAAACTTTGTTATCAAAAACACCTTCTAATAATCCTTAGTATAATAGGTAAAGTTAGGTAAGGATGGTAACATGCAAAATTGTGCAAGTATAACCAGTGGCGGACTAAGCCCGTCAGAGGCCCGGGCGGTAAAGCTGAATGAGCTTTAAAAAAAAAATTAGTTTTACAAGCTTTTTATTCAGTTTACATTTGTAGATATGTATAAATAAGTGGTTATGTTTATTGAAATTTAAATTCGAATTAAATTAGTTAGGCTAAATAAACATACATACCTCCAATATGGGATGGATATGGGTGAGGAAAATAAAATACGTATCGATCGACAAAAAAAAAATAGATAAAATACATCAAAGATATTTTCTTTATTTTTTGTGTGTTATATGTGTTTTCGTGCCATCAATTTACTGAACTGCTCAATAGCATCTGTGAAATCGATTTCTTTGGAAATTTTTCTTTCTATTGAAAGCACGGCTAGATTAACCAGTCGCTCTTGATCAATTGGAGATCGAAGATAATTTTTAATTAGTTTAAGTTTCGAAAAATTCCTCTCGCATGATGCAACCGAGATACAAATAGTCAAGAAGTATTGAAGTATGAGCGATATACAGGGTAAAAATTCACTGAAGTCCTATTTTATTATAAACTGGCTAACCATGCTCGCCTTGCCAGTCTGCCACTTCTAAATTTAAAAAAAAAATACTTTCTGATAAGAACTGATAAAGGAAATGTCGAGAGTGTCCCTTCTCATAACATGGATATACTCTTATTGTGACTGCCTGTCCATCTTAATAACCTTTCATACCCTATATTTCTCAATCCCATGCGCCACAAAAAAAACAACACAAATTAAAAATAGGTGCATAAAAAAAGAAGAAAAAGCGCAAAGCACAAAAGGTACAGAGAGAGAAACAGAATTGTGCCGCACACACACACAAATTTTCCTCCATTCAACGCTGGGAAAATTCAACGATCTAGGTTCAATCGAACATTTTACTTTTTTTGACTTGTATAAAATTTATAGTTTAAAGGATTCCACACACCGCCGCGATTGCGATAGCGTTTGCGATTGCGATAGCGACTATCTGCGCACGCATAATAGCGTATATTTCAGCTTGGATAAGCAAAATAAGAGATTGGTCGCGTATTGGCCAGGATTCATAGGATACTTATACAGGATGGCCGTGGGCAATATTGTGTGACCTTATTTTAATAGGCTATCTACCTTATCATGGCATCCGTACCTAAAGGAATTTCTCCGCAGCGCAAATCCAGTCGAAGATTCAATTTACGTTCAAAGTATCCGTTTTCCGCGTCCAATAGTTGTCGGAGAACATCGGAGAGGAATGGCCATCCGTTGTCAAAAACTGATGCGAAAAAGCGTAGACTGCCGGTGTGCGTTAGATTTTGTCGAAGAAATGTTTCGAACACTTGAACCATGAAGCAAAATTCTCCGATTCCTACAAAATCTAAGAACTTTCCTTACGGAAAGGATACCATTGAAGGGTTGTTTGTCGATGGAATGGAGTAAAAAGAATTAATGCAGTTCTTAAATGTTTATTTCGATATCCAAGTCAATTTTTCGTCATGTTTTGAAAATGATATAGTGGCCGCCGCCATTGTTGATTTCCATTCGTGCTTTTTTATAGCATTTCTCACGGTTGTTTTTCAGAACCTAGGACTTACGAGATTGTTCCGCGTTCTTGGAGCATAGCTTTCCATTGCTTTTTCACACAAATTCTTTTTCTATTTGCTTCATAATAATTGTCAAAATTGAATTCACATTCGACGTCATTTTGGAAATCTGTGTCACTTTCCGATGGGGTCAAACGTTATATCTGATGACCCACCAGTTACTTTAATGTTTACTTAACAAATTTAGATCTGAACACATTAATTTCGTTGCCTAAGAATTGGTTTGAAGTAAACGCCATTGATTTAAGCGTTATACAAGAAACTACAGAGAAACGAATATTTAAATGAAAATAACCTTTTAGGAACTTTGACTTTTATTCAGTTTTATTGACCCCAAGCCAAGGCTTACAATTATTTGAGTTGTAGTTACTTTTTAATGCTTAATTCGCTTTCCATATGTGAATTCACAAAAAGTGGAATGCAAAACATGGACACAAATCATATTGTTAGAAACAGATAAACCCTGGACGTATAATTTTTGAACAAATTGACTGACTGCTGTCCAGGGTCCTGTCGCTGAAGAAGTGACTAGTGAAACTCTTGAAGCTAAACGGGCCTCTTCGGGCAGACGACAGATAATTGTCCTGTAAATTATTCAAGAATTTGTAAAATTGGAAATTGTGCATACAAATGTAAATTGAATAAAAATAATCTAATCTAATCTAAACGGGCCTCTGTAGCTTCGATCTGCAATCCCCAAGAGCCAGAAGAAGAAGAAAATAAGGTTTCGCGCTAGGTGAAAGGTTACGGTAAGAGGCGCTAGCATCGATCAGAGCGCCCTTTTTACGTTGAATGCGGAAATTAAATAGAACTTGCTCGCCGAGGGTCGAAGGAAGCCATCTGAGGACCTGATCCTGGATCGAGTTTGTCTTGTAAGAGTTTTAATTTTTGATTTGGTCTCCCATAGCCGCAATATTCGACAGCGTGGCTCCCCATGCTGCAGACAGACCAAACTAGTTCGCCCAAATGTTTGAAGCCCGCGGCATATTTGCTTTTATTCGGGAGAAAAGACTGTAGGCTCATAGTTGGCTTTCTCACGAACCACCGCGCTTTCGCAAAGCTGCTCAAAGAGCTTGGCTTGAGTGAACCGAAAACCTGCGAAGCTTGTGGCGAGGGCGATGATACCGCGGAGCACTTCCTCCGCGACTATCCTGCCTTTGCTTGTATCAGAGATACGCATAGGAAAAAATAGTTGACATGACTTGCTTATCTAGTTACATTCATAATACGAGTACTCGTATTTTTTTTAACTTCTGGCTAGCCAAGGTGATTTAAATGGGGTCACTTCGACCCAAAAGATATGGGCCAGAAAAAGTTTAAACTAGTAGAACCTCCTCCTCTTTCCGTGTAAAGTGGATAATTTTACCAGTAGATGATTTCTTAATGCCTTCGGGGCTCATAGATCTTCTTTCCAATTCCATTAGGGGTGGACATTCACACAAAATGTGTTCAGCTGACTCGTCTGAATCGCTATCTTCATTTTGTTTAGGTGATAGCTTAAACCATGGTGACCAGTAAGGTAACCTACTAAGTTTTTGATATCATGCCTGCTTAGATTTAGGCATTTGTTGGCATTTTTATTGAAGGGCCGAATGGCTCGTTTGGCCTGTCTTAGACCTGGGATGCTTTCCCAATAATAGATACATTTTATATGTTCCCAGCTTTTTATCGCTACCGTTGCTGCTGATCTAGGAGTGCAGCAGAAGGGTTCGGGACCTATGAAAGTTGTTTCAGAACCTTTTCTGGCCAGTTCGTCGGCCTTTTCGTTACCTTCTACCCCGATATGACCCGAAACTCCCTTAATTTGGTCGTGTTTCTTAATCCGAGTGTTTGAAGGGTATTGAAGCAGTACATGACTAATTACTCGTATACTGAATATGAACATACAAAGGTGGCGCTTATGTCAAATTGTCTAACTTTGGTGAAATATATAATATAAATCAGAAAGAGCACACATAACTGCAATTACAGTAAAAAAAAGTGTATATTGGCGTATTACGTCAAATCTACTCTCGAAAGACGATGCTGAGTTTTTAAGTATTGTTTAAATTGAAGATTTTAATGCTGAGCATTAATTTACTCTGAAGCCAAAATGCATTTTGAAATCTTTCCGCACTGCAATGTTATTCCCTACAAAGTGCACAATCTTCAGCACCAACCAACATGCTAAATAGCAACGATGACGTTGAACGTTTTTGAACGTGAAACCTTTGAGTCAAGGCCTCTTCAACTCAACTTACATCGCACACCAGATACCAGAGCTGCCGCTTCGGCAATTCATTTCTGCTATAGTGCACAGGAGTTATTTCACTCTCTGCCGCCTTCAAATACGTTCTTATAAGTTTACTTATGAAAACAAAATGAAATGATCATCTGCAAAAGCTAGCACATGCATTAGATACCCACTTCGCGCAGATACATTGTACAAGAGTATCTTTTGTCATAAAAATGAGGGTACTCGGGTGATGGTCGGACTTAAATTTTATGTGTCATTAACGAAAGTACATTTCGCATAGAAATGCTATAGAAAATATATACACACACTATTCCACGGGGAAGAGGGTTACGGGCTCGGAAAGAATCCCACCAGCCCGGTTAGAATCTACTTGTTTCTGTTTAGCATAATTTCGCAAATTATGTCGATGCTGCTGTTACTCTTCGCGATGTGGAGGATAAATATGCATGAAGTTGAGCCTACAAAAAACCATCAGTGCACATGCTTCTATGTAAAGAGTGCATTGTCTGTGCAGTTTGAACTTCAAGACCGCAGCACCACACATGTGTAAGCAAACATGTATCTACGAGTGGCATTCATAATTTTATGTGAAACGATTTTCGGATAATGCAAAAAGTATTGTATGCTTTGGCATGGATTCTTTGGCATTGCGGCTGCGGAAGATTTCGCTTCTTCGATGGTTGGCCGGGATTTACATGCAGACAACAGCAGCTGGTTATCGCCGTGGTAAGATGTAAAAAGTAGAACTTGTACTTCTGACTTTTTGGTGGTTGCGCTTTATAAAATATTTATGGATGGGATGTCGTAAACAATGCACCTTTCAGAAGAAGATACAAGGCCAGCAAAATGTTTTTGAGTTACTACATGGCGACTTGTTTGACTAAATGCAACCGAGTGGTGTTGGTAGATACCTTTCAAAGGAAGAAGGCAAAATTTATGCTGAGTCTTCGTTTTGGGTCATAAAAACTGATAATCCACAATATTTCACGCTCTTCGTGTAAATTATACTCAAGAAACGTCTTATTTTGTTCCAAGAAAATAAAAAAATATTTCTGATTAATGTGTAAAACAGATTGCTATCGAAAATGGTGCCGCTTATTAGTGCACGGCGTAACCATTTGTATGGAAATTTCTTTCTTTCGTTCATGTTTCGGCTTCCGTTTTTGGTAAGTTCAGTGAGAAATTTCACGCAAAATTCGTATACCCACGATGAGAATTTAATAATACAATTTGGACTCATACATACACTCCCTTCCCCGTCCACCAAACATTCTGGTGCTTACGATGATTGTTCAATTAGAACACTTATAGCGGGTATATGACCTAAATGATTCAGGGAGTGGAACATTATACTCGTATGTATCTAGAATCGATTAAATAAACACTTTTTTGGAGGGGGGGAGGGGGGGTTGCTCTTGATTCAGCATTTTTATCGATATCATATTAAAACCTCCTTGATGTGGATGGTTTTGTTAAGTGGGGAGTGCCAAGGGTGTTAATGTTATATGCGGTCGATCAACAAGTCACCGGATGGAAATGTTGCCTGATTTATTTTTGCTAAGGGAAGTCAGAATTTATGACATGAAGAGGAGCTTCCATTTAATGGGAGACATTTGCAAACATTTCAACAGTCACTTAGCTAATAAATTTGATGATTTTGAATACTGAGGTCGTTTGTTTGACTGTTGTCATTGGATTGCTCTGAATCACCTCATATTATTACTGCAGTAATTTTGTTTATTGCAGGCCAATTTCCTTGAGCATATTGTGTACTCCACTACCATCTTCTCACTCGCGTCTTTCATAAAATGTTTTCAAACTAAGTGTGTATCTTTATCCAATACAGTCTCGGCTCTATCGAATAAATTGCTAAGAAGGAATCTGTCGGTGTGTTACTAAACTTTGTTTTTCTAGCACATATGCTAAGTCTTGTTGGTTGTATGAACGATAATAAGTAAAGAAAAGGATTCTGTTCAATAAAGAATCCATATACACAACGCAAATAACAGCGAAATTCGGAACAGTATCCATTCTCATTCTTCACGTTAAAAAATCTGGGTTGGGGTCGAAATTCTGGCGAGGTCAAAATTCTTTTTTCAAAATTCTGCTTTACAAAATTCTGCAAACAATAAAAAAAGGTTTCGAAAATGTTTAAAAGCGCGCGCTTTTATTTTCCAAACCTTTTTTTATTGTTTGCAGAATTTTGTAAAACATTCCACCTTGATATAGGAGAAGAGGTAAAAGTAGTTTTTTTTATTGGTTTTAAGATTGCTCTCTTGGTTTAGAAATATATTCTGTTAGTATAACTTTGTGAGTGAACGTGTGCTTTGTTTAGTTTCTTAAGGCTGTTGTTTCTTCTTTTTTGGTAATTTCAATTATGAAATAATTTGTTATTTTTGGCTATTTTTTTTGTGTGTTTCTGGTACCCACCTGTGTACCTTCTTTATAAGAAATATATTGTAGTTTGTTGACAAAGTTGAAAAATATTTGTTTTCTTTAAATTCGTAAATTGAAAAAAAAATGAATTAGCAGAATTTATTTGTTTAAAATATTGCCTGACAGAATTTTAAAAAAACAGAATTTTGAAAAGAAGTATTATGTAAGACAGAACAGAAAAAAGCAGAATTTTTGTGTTGAAAGTCAGACCCGCTCCCAAAAAATCTATTTAATCTATACTGTCAAATTCAAAGAAGAAATACTATAAACTCCTTCAAAAAAGGCAATATCAATCATTGTTCATAAACATAGGGACGGGCTACAGTCCGCTTGGGCGAACTGTTGGATACCCTATTCTTTTTCCTATCCCTCATAAGTGGGCGTGACAAAAGTCTAAGTATGGTTGAATTGTTAAGAACGCTCTACATATTTTGTTATATAACATTTAAAGGATTTTATCGAAAAAACGCTCCCTAGCTCAAACTTGGGTGTTTCAATAAAATTGTTTTATTTAATTGTGGGCGTCCTAGAGAGTATATATTATAAATTTCAGCTCCCTAGCTCAAACTTTGGATTTTCAAAGAAAGTTTTTTTTAAATTGTGGGCGTGTCAGTAGGCGGATTTTGAAAATATTTACACACGAGCTTAAAGGGCCCCTAGAGAGTATATATTATAAATTTCAGCTCCCTAGCTCAAATTTTGGTTTTTCAATAAAATTGTTTTATTTATTTGTGGGCGGATTTTGAAAATTTTATATGCCGAGCAGTTTTAGGAGTCATAGATCATATAAAAAAAATTTCAGCTTTCTAGCTCGAAATTCGATTTTTTCCAAAATTTTGTTTTTTTTGAGTTTGTGGGCGTGTCTGTTGGCGGATTTTGAAAATTTTATCTCCCGAGCAGTTTTAGGAGTCATAAATCTCTACGGGCAATATTAAGGTATGTTACAAACTATGCGTCAAAATTAATATACCCTTAGAATAGGGTATACAAAATCGGGAACGAGAGGCAGGCTTTATTCCAAATCATAACCTCTTCGTTAAAAAAAATAAGAGACTCATTTTGTATTTGAACTCATCAATTGATTGCTTTTGCATGGGCTCTCTAAAAGCCACGTGATAACTTTTTTATTGCTAATCATATTTTTCCTCTGTACTAACTTCTCAATATTTGTCACTTAAAACACGGCAGCACTTCGCCAATTATACTAAAAGTAGAGCATATCTGTCATTCACCAGTTGACACTTATTTCTGTGCATCCGTTCAAACACTATTGTACTACTTTGGATACTACAATGCAGTATGGGATGACAGTTCTCTCTTATCCGCTTAATGTTTCCACACTTGCATGTGCTTCCTCTCAACCTGCGAATTCGTGAACTACAATCTAGAGTTTGTAAAAGTTATTCGCTCCTTAAATACCTAACTCGGTGAGTTAAGTTATCCGCTCGTTATCACATGTATTATGCTCGTACACACATTTATTAATAAGAATTTTTAGTTAACAGATGTGTTAGTGCGTCCTCGCTATTGGTTGGTGTTTGGTTAGGTTACGTTTCTGGGTTGATGAAATAGGGCGAATATGTTCCACCGCACTGAGGTCCATGTTTACCCCACCTTCGTTGAGAGTGTTGGCCTACTTAATATGGCTTTAGTCATCCGTCCTTGGTCTTCTTTCCCTACTCTACGTTGCCCAGCCATCTGGATGCCCTTATAAACCTCTAAAGATTAGATAGTGAGACGTCACATAGTTCTTGAATGTCTTGCAAGAAGTATCTTCTCAGATGTCTCTACAGATGTCGTCATCCTTGAGATTTTGTTTCACTCTGTGGGTCTTTTGCAAATTATGACCATAAAGAATTCCGACCAACTTGGACAGTGATGTTCTGTCATACCTAACATAAAAGTTTATTGGTCCGGTTCTTATCATATTTTGGTCACAGCTTGCATGATATGTCACAAGTGGTTAATGATTTCCACCTGTCGTTGGCATTCATTCAGACCTTGTATTGCACTCTTTCTCTGAGATGACAGAGTGGTGGTTTGACCGACTGAAGTGCCTCTTCTTGGTACATCGCAGACTCTTTTCTTGAGAGTTCATCAGCTCGCTCGTTGTCGGATATGTCCTTGTTTTCACAGACCCGGGAGGAATTCGTCTTATGCTGCAAGCCAAGAGCTTTGAGCTCTTCACGATAGCGGCGAAGAAGAGGAGATTTTATTTCGGTAGTAGATACCACTTAAATGGCCACCTGGCTATCAATAAATATGGTAATATCCCTACTTGGCATCGCCATAATTGAAACATTGCTTTCATCTTCAGTGATTGCTAAAACTTCTGCTTGGAATACACTACAGTGATCAGGTTATTTAATCGATCTGTTTATGTTTAACTCTTCTGAGAGTATTCCAGTACCAGTTCCTCAGTCTATCATTGATCCATCTTTGAAGATGATCCAGTCACCTAATTGGCTTTCACCTAATTGGCTTTCACCTAATTGGCTTTCTTCCCAGCGTATTTACAATATAAAATAAAATATCTAAACGCGGTAGAACACTTGAAACCGAGGAAAAATAATTATCGTCGGACAATGAATAACTCGAATAATTCGCGTAAAAAGGACTCTAGTAATTACTGGAGTCCATTACAATATCTACCTGACAGTGACAACAACGACGATATGGTTGCGGCAAGTGTAAAAAAAGTGTATATATATACCACCAATCAAAGTCCTCCAAAAATCGAGTGATTACGCCCACAGTTTAATGAAAACATTAAATATAAGTAATCATTATATAAAAAGAATATATAGGTGTTTGGTATGGAGCAACTCTGCAGTGTGCCATACAAACAAATTTCAAGTATGTCAAAATAAACTCTTGCAAATGATGCTAGGTTTACCTTGGCACCACTCAACTGACATTAACTAAAGAGCGAATGTTGAATGAAAAAAATAGAATTCTAAACCTCACTAACACGTTTAAAACAAGATACAGTTTCGCTGACAATCCGCTTGTAAGTCAATTAAATACATAATATTGTTTAAATGTAAATTGCACCTACTCGCACTTCATGTTAAATTTCTCCTCATGGTTGTTTTTTCTTAATTTATGGTTTGTCTTGCTCATATGTATATATTAATGATGTATTTATTTGTATTCATTCCATTTTTATTTGTTATTTATTTGTCTATTCGTTAATTTGTTTATTTATTGATTTATTTATATGATTATTTATTTATTTATATACTTACCTATTATTAAGTTATTTATTTATTTGTTTACGTTCCTTTTTATATATTAACATATTTATTTATTAATTTACCTATTTATAAACTTATCTTTTTCTTTGTCTACCTATTTATTTATATTTACCTATTTACCTATTTATTTATTTATTTATTTATTTATTGATTCATCTGCTTTATTTTGTTTATTTAATTATTAATATGCAGGCACTATTCATATAAATCTTTTTTTCTTTTTTTTTATATTGAAGGTTTTTTTCGTGGCGCTGCGAGTTTGCCTCTACTTTCACTATCTACTTTTAGTCATTCCCAGAGTACCTATCTGAAAATATTTCAGTGTTGCCAGAATTTTATAAAGCAAAATGCCACTTTGATTTATATTTAAAACTTGACTTTGATGACAATATTTATCTAATATCGATGTTGATCTAATATAACAGACGCCCCAAGATGGCGGCTTGCGTTTTTCTTTGGAAATCCCGTTGAAATGGATATCTAACGAAAGAGTTTGATTAGTAGAATACGATAAGCAACGTATTCTGAATCGAATATGGCGGAAGCCCTTTCATGGGAACATGCATTTTAAGCACTCCTTAAAATTTTGCAAATTGTATTTGGCAAACAAAACTTATTCAGACCTATGTCTTTAAAAAAATATTTTATTGGTTACATTATTTTTACATGATATTTTGTAGCCATCAAGCCATATTGTTTGTTCGTATCTCCTCGATTCGGTGCTCCTATAAGAATTGACTGCGGTATTAATATCTGAAAAGCTTGGCATTTAAATATTGTTTTTCACAACAGAATTGTACGAACTTGCTAATGACTAGGCCAACAAGCTTTCAAACAAAGCAACCCTACTGAAAGCGTTCAGATTTTTACGACCAGTACCTTCGGTCTAAAAAAAATCATAAACTTTCTATTTAAAAAGAAATTAAGCATATTTACATCCATACTCATACATAGGTATAGGTATATGGAGATACTAATCGGAAATTGACTACCAAAAGAAGCCGAAAAAAAGTGAAATTCCCCCCCCCCCCCCCCCCCCCCCCCCCCCTGCTAAAGCGCGATGCCACTCGACGCGAGAACAAGAACCTAAATTACGATTTAACAAACTAGATCTGGTTGTATTGCGTTCATTATAACAAGAGACTTATTTTATGAGTCGCACCGCCAAATCTCATATAACACTCATTGCATCGGCCTTGTTACTAATAACCTCATTTTCACACTCACTGCAGAAACAGTACTCGAGATGATAATGCGCAATGAATTTTCTTAGAATTTTATAGTTTGTGGTCTATATTTTGTTGCCCATGCACTATGGTGTGGAAACAAGTTAACAGCAAACACCACCAGAACATAACAAATTAAATGATGTTCGAAGCGAACAATTTTCCTGAAAGACGAAAGTGAAGAAAAAACAAAGACAATAATAATTTTAACGGGTAGGTACGACTTTGGTTAATATTTTTATAAGAACCAGAAATAAAAATCTCCTGCCCGCGGTTCCACTTGAAAGAGTTGAAGCGTTTTGTTTGTTAGAATTTTGTTTCCTTTTTCAGAAATTGGTAGAGAATAATTAGATTTGCATATTAAAATAGAGTTGAATTTTTATTCTTTTATTTGATTGCGAAAGATCTAAAGTTGTTGAGAATCTTTTCATTTGATTGTTTGCACTTCGTGAAAAAGCTGACATGGAGTGCAAATGAAGTAGTCAAATGGCCATGAGCAGACTATATCTATACAATGAGTAGGGACACTCTCGACGTTTTTTCTCTATTAGTTCTTATCAGCAAGTACTTCTGTGTCACGCAGACACTAGAAGTAGATGGATATATTAAGTACTGTGTAAGATAGAGATAAAAGAGGAAGACTGTTTTTTCGGAAAAGGGTGCAGGGTGCTCGGTTAAATAAAGACAAACATTAATTTGTCATACATTTTTATTAAAAAGTAAATAAGAACTACAGGTTACGCTAAAATATTTTACACTCGAACACGTACATAAAATTTTGTAAGAAATTTTTTGTTTTGATTTTGTATTGATGTATTATACATTTTCATTTCAAAATTATTACAAAAGTACAAATTTTGAAAACGAGAAATAAATTGTTGCTCCAGGCTGTCTATCGCATCTAAAAACTCTTGAGAAGGCCGTATTAAATGCGCACCCTCATATTCTTTGAAATCTGTGAATATGGAGGAAACACTAGGTTTCTGACTTAATTTCAGCTCACACTTGTGTTTTTGACGGTTTCTTTTAAATGTAGCCTGCAAAAAAATAAAACGCATTTTCGCCACCCAAATCAACAGTTTTATAGTCAGATTCGGTTTTGAAAATGTTTTTCACATTGTCCTTATTTTTGGGTTATGGTAACTCCATTTTAACTTCGGGGAGCTCTAAATTTACAGTTGGCTCGCAGTTTCCATGCTGAAAATGATCTTATAAATAAACAAATGAATTGAAATGGAGTCAGTAACTTGTTATTTCATTCTCGGTTGCGGAAGACCGCGAAGTTGTTTTCCAGACAATCTTGATTGGGGTTACTCGAAATACCATCTGCCCTTAAATCACTTGAAATGCCTTTTAAAAATCGCATCTTGTTAGTTACCTTGGCAGTCTGATCAAAAAAAGTAATATTTTGGAAAAATATATTCATTTCATTTAAGAAATTGACTTGCTCTTTCCAAAAAAATGGCCTTCTGGATTTTTTGGGGTCTTTAAACTTGGGCGAATTAAAAATGTCGTATAACCTGCCTAATCTTTCGCTCATTTGATCTGTATTGATAGATATATCAAAATATTTTTAAATTAAAAAACAGTTGACCTTTATATTTTAAAAAAACACGTACACTCTTATTTGTTTGCTCTGAGAACTAACACGCGTCACCCTGTATTGTGTTTTCTTCACTTGTTTCGCACGACTGACAAGAATTCAAGTCAATACGCCTTTGAAAATACATTATGAAAAAACGTTAGCACCGCCGACCCAACCTTATTGCAAAACCAGTGTGACCAACCACTATAAAAACTATCAAATAAAGACTCAAATCATTTTTATTGTTACTAGGCCGAACACCGGATTGCATTATTCTTGGCGAAATCAAACAAAAGAAGAAGCATTTATTTCCATATTTTTGACTGAAGGGTAATTTTAGAGGTTCATAATTGGGTGTAATCAGTATAAGAAAAACCATTTAAAAAACAAGCAAGACAGGTAGCACTGCACGAAGTGAAAATTTACACGCAACGAGGATTAAGTCGATACGCCTTTAAAAAAACATTATGAAAAAACCCACACTCATTTGTCTTACGAAGCACGCCGAATGTAGAGGTACAGGCAAAATATATTGTGTACCCTTTTTTCCACAGCGGTTGAAGGGTTGAAACTCATCCTTTGAACTGCTTCCACATACTGTAGGTTTTCTGCATTTTGCTTTGTAGTAGTAGTTGAAATGCATATGTAGAGAGAGTGTTCCTACTCATTATATGAATATACTCTTAATGCAGTCAAATAAGTCAAAAAAAGGGGTCAACTTTTAAATGAGAGATAATAAGCTGGAAACTTGCATACACCTTCATATTGGCGTTCTAAAAGTTGTTAGGAAAGTTACATAAAATCACGTGTCTGTAACGCAAGTTATTCAAGGTCAAAGGTCGCAAAATATAGTTTTTAGCGATTATCTCGGTTTCTATAGCTCCAATGATGTTAACATCTAAGTAAAAATTGTAGAGTATAAACTTTCCGACATATTTTGTCTTTAACATTTTTTCATGCGTTCAACCACTTTTGAGATGGAGGGCAGTGAGCGCGCCGCGCTCAGCCATACATACTGTAATGCAAGGTCAACCGTGAATCACGGCGAATAAAACCATGTATAAAGTTATAAAATCATTCAAATATCATTAACAATGAATAGTTTGTATTTTATATTAGTTAATACATTGTATTTAATAATACTTTACATATATATATAATATGTATATTACATATACAATTTCATTTAATAATATTTAGCTAGTTTTTGTAATCAGAAACTTATCAAGTGAAATATTTGTATTATTGTATATATTAATTTTATATCAATTTATTTAAAGTAGATTTTAAGCAGAAATAAAACGAGTAAATACATAAATTTTAATTTTATTTATATTGAGCAGTTGTATATTTCTTTCAATTTAAATTGAAGTGAAGTGAAAATTTAAAAAAAATATTAATAATTTAAAGAATCAAAGTATTAATTTTCTTCATCATCGTCATCTTCCGTGCGGTCGAAAATTTCTGTTTCACTGTCATCATTTTTGTTGTCCTGAATCGTTGTTTCCAGGCCTTGTTGAATTTCAGAGTCAAATGCACTCTCTTCCCATGGGTCGCTTTGCAATGAAAAAGCATTGAGGCAAGCTTGCCCATTACACTGGCCACAAGCTAAAGTACATTGCAAACCCAATTTTCTGCACCCACAGCGTGGACCATATCCATTCTTACAATTACAAAATATAGTTTTAAGTAATTCATCTGGAGCTGGTGGTAATATTGTTGTCATTGGCTCCAGGAATTCATTTTGAAGCACCCAACCCCATTCCTTGGATTCTAAATCATGCCCTAACCATTTTTTAACTCGGTAATAGACACGGTTTATATGCTGCACTTTTCGGTGGAAGATTAAATAATTGGACAGGTTTGTGAAGCATTGTAGATTTAACGAACTGAGTATATGGAAGATGATCGATATTGTTCGATATTTTTTGCGTCCTTTTTTTTATTCTATTATTTGAAAGAGCAGTTCTATCATAAAAGGTGTTCAAATTTGACGTATCATTTTAAATTGGCTGTCACTTTTTTTTACAGCTATTAGGTTACAACGAAGTTTTTCAGGTATGAAGTAAATATATTCCTGTTAGCTGAAATGGATCGGTACACTATTGAGCAACATGTTTTTATTATTAAATCTTATTTCAAATATGGTGAAAGTTTTGCAAACATTGAAAGAAAATTTTGTTCAAAATACGGTAGAGAAAATGCTCCGTCGAACCGTGCTATTAAACTTATCGTTCATAAATTTGAAGAAACTGGTTCGGTTCAAGATAAGAGAAGTAAAGCCTATCATCGTAGTTGTCATTCGAGTGGACATATTGCAGCAGTTAGCAGAAGTGTTGCCGAAGAGCCAAGGACGTCAATTCGTCGTCGTTCACAGCAATTAAACCTCAAACCAACAACTTTGTTTAATATTTTGCACAAAGATCTGCATGTAAAGGCTTACAAAATACAGCTAACACCAGAATTAAAGGCAACTGACCACGCAGTGCGTCGGCAATTCGTTAATTGGGCCATAGAGAAGCAATAACAAAATGATAATTTTTTCAAGCAAATTATCTTCACCGATCATTTTGAAGAAAATCTTAGAGGATTGTTTGAAAGGCCAATGAAACCACAAAAAGTTATTGTATGGTGTGGATTTTGGTGTGGTGGCGTTCGTAATTGGTCCATTTTTCTTCGAAGATTAAAATGGCAACGCGGTTACTGTGGATGGATCTCGATATCAAGCGAGGATTCGAAACTTTTTGTAAAGTCAATTGGGAGATATTGATGTGCAGAATATGTGGTTTCAACAGGATGGTGCAACATGCACACGGCAACGAACTCAATCGATCTTTTGAAAGACAAGTTTAACAATCGCAATAATTTCCCGAAGAACAGACGTGAATTTGCCCAGCAAGATCATGCAATTTAACAGCACTGGATTTTTTCTTATGGGGTTTCTTGTAGAGTAAATATTATGCCGATAATCCTCAAACTTTTCAATAGCTCAAAGACAACATCATCGAACAAATATAACTTATTGAACCATCATTATGCGAAAAAGTGATTCAAAATTTTGGTAAAAGGTTGACAGTCTGCCGAGATAGCAGAGTAGGTCATTTGGACGACATTCCTTTTCATTATTAACCGGAACCAATGTACATTCATTTCCAATAAAAATAAATGCAGATTTCACACAATTTATGTCTTTCATTCAAAACTTAAAATGTTAGCTTAAATTTGGACACCCTTTACATATGATTTTTACAACACCGATTTTCTCAAAAGAAGCTCTAACGATTTTAATCCCACTATGGTTGGATACATTATCAATATATGTGATAAAAGAAAGAAATGTATTTTCGAAATGTCAGATATATTTTATTCAAAACTCCGAGAAAGGACAGAACCCTGACTTAAAAAAGTAAAAGATGGCTTGAATCAACCGACCATCTTGATGTTTTATAACTTCGGTGGAAATGATTACAACCATTCACTTTCGATTCCACAAGAGTCTATCCAGGTCATTGAGAATACAAAGAAGCTCCCTCTGTAAAAATGTATTTTATATTCAAATTTTCATCTCATCCCAAAGCCATGCTCAAATTTTCCTTGTCAAAAGTATCTCTTGTCAAACTCAGCATCATCTTGTGTTAGTACACCAAGTGATTTTCCATCAAAGCTAACATTTTCTAAAAAATCACAGAAACCGCTCTTAAACATACAAATATAACTTATTGAACCATCATTATGCGAAAAAGTGATTCAAAATTTTGGTAAAAGGTTGACAGTCTGCCGAGATAGCAGAGTAGGTCATTTGGACGACATTCCTTTTCATTATTAACCGGAACCAATGTACATTCATTTCCAATAAAAATAAATGCAGATTTCACACAATTTATGTCTTTCATTCAAAACTTAAAATGTTAGCTTAAATTTGGACACCCTTTACATATGATTTTTACAACACCGATTTTCTCAAAAGAAGCTCTAACGATTTTAATCCCACTATGGTTGGATACATTATCAATATATGTGATAAAAGAAAGAAATGTATTTTCGAAATGTCAGATATATTTTATTCAAAACTCCGAGAAAGGACAGAACCCTGACTTAAAAAAGTAAAAGATGGCTTGAATCAACCGACCATCTTGATGTTTTATAAGTTCGGTGGAAATGATTACAACCATTCACTTTCGATTCCACAAGAGTCTATCCAGGTCATTGAGAATACAAAGAAGCTCCCTCTGTAAAAATGTATTTTATATTCAAATTTTCATCTCATCCCAAAGCCATGCTCAAATTTTCCTTGTCAAAAGTATCTCTTGTCAAACTCAGCATCATCTTGTGTTAGTACACCAAGTGATTTTCCATCAAAGCTAACATTTTCTAAAAAATCACAGAAACCGCTCTTAAACATGCTCCGTCAGTCCTTAGTCCTTTTTAAAAAAAAAATTGCATACACAGTGATTACTCTTGTAAAGAAGATATGAATAAACAAAATAACATAGATGAATTCAGCGCATACGTCAGCGCATACGGCAGCGCATATAAATTGAAAAAAACCGAATAAAAGCCTTAGCTAAGAAAGAACTGCTTAAATATATAACACAAAACATTTTTTTTTCGTTTTATATTTCCTTCATCTTGAAATACAAAAAAAAAATACTTGAAAAACAGCAGTCATCAAAGGACCCTGAGGGGGTAGTTATACTTCGTTTTCTGAATGACTCGTGTGCCATGCAATTGCATTTGTGCTAAAGCTGGAAAGGGAATTCTCCGCCCTACCGCGCCAGAAGGCTTTTGTGAGTGGTTTTGCTCTTGTGGCTCTTCACAGCATTTCAACAAATTGAAAAATCCTTCAAGACTCAGTAAGCCTTGTCCACCCCCTCTCTTCCAATACCATCTTGTGCTCGCTCTTTGATTATAATTATTATTATTTCAGATTTTGAAAACAAGAGCAGCAGAGATTCCCATTCCACAAGCATATATTCGACAAATGAATGGGTGGTACCCCTATCATGGGAATTTGTAATTACATCCTTAGGGATCCTGTGTGATTTCCACTTTGTTGAAATTCCAAACAAAACAAGACAAACGGCCAACATTTCCTCCTCTTAAATAAATTGAAATAAATTGGAATTGGAATCGGAATCGTTTCTGGCGCAAACACAAAATGAGGTTTTCTGTGGATTTAAATAGTTTGCCAGCCAAGGAAAAAAAGAGAAAATCTCATTAAAGAGCTTCGAACTTCCCTGGGCAAGGAAGAAAAAAAAGGAAAATTGTTCCTCAAGGTGTGTTTGACTTTACGTTTTCGCGGCTAAAAATAGCACAGGGACATACGTTTAGCTCGGCATTGCCGGTTGGACGCCACGTAGCATCGTTGTCTTTGGCCGCCTTTTTCTGTTGGAGATGGTGCTGATGATGACGACTCGGTGGACAACGAACGATCATGATGGTAATGACGACGATGAGGATGAGAAATCGCTTACGATTGCCATGCGTCTGTTTGCTTTGGTTTGTTTGCTTTGTTGTTCATTTGTTGCTTTTAATGGTGAATTCTGTCAAATTATGCGTTGGCTTAACATGTCTAGTGGGTTTCTAGTATCTGATAACTACACCCTGAAGTGCTGGTAAATTATTATTCTCCTCTGGTTTTTATTTTTATTTTTAATTTCTGTCTGTTTTGTTAAATGTTAAGCGATTATCTGGGTGAAATTATCCCTACGTAGATGTCTCTTTGGAGAGATCATAATAATACATTACAAATTTTTAATTTATTGTTATTTATTTTTTTAATGATGATGCTGGAACTATGGAAGCGTTGTATTTTGTTGATAGATTTAGTGGTTGGTTCAGCGTATTTGAAACACTGTGTTGTCCCTGTTCCTCTGGCTCTGATATGAATATGTGCCCATTGGGCTAGGTATTATAACAAAATAAATTTAATTTGTATTCCCTTTCACGCATATGAAAAGGAAAATTTAAAAGAACTGCAATAAATTACCGATCAGTATACCAGCAGTAAAGGGTAAACGTTACGATAGCTCCGATCAAGATCATAACATCGCCGCTGAAGTAGAACAATAAAAAATATTATTGAAATTTTGTTAATGTTTAGCATCCGCCAATGATTTCAATAGTTTATAGTCAGCTCGAAAGCGTTTAACATACATAGTGAACTGGCATTGCCCAGATTCCTCAACAAAGTATATTTATTTAAAAAAAAAACCCACTTGCAGTTTGAAATCTCATTTAAGTAATTTGTCAAAATGGAATTCGCCCTTTTCTAAGCCCCCGTAAAGACGTAACTACACCAGGTAGACCTGTTCTACAAACCGAAGTCTGATGATCGAAGACTGAAGCTGCTAAACTTGAATCAGACACGTATTGGGAAAAAATCCTCACGGTATGATTTGTAATGAAGTTTGTTGTTGTGTGTCCTTCAAAGATACCGAAAGATTCCGAACAAAAACATATGGAAACGCTACAGTCCGCTTGGGCAAACTGTCGGATAACCATATTCATATCGCCCCAAGGTGGTCGTGACATTGAGTTGAAAGTCTGTCCTTTTTGGGCGAAAATTGAAAAAAAAATACGAAAACGCCGCCAGAAAGTGCGCTTGGTAAAAACAAACTTTAATATTAGACACTGACCTATAACGGGCCTTAAACCTAGTTTCTTCCACAATTTGTGAGTGAGGTTATATTTTTTTTTAATTCAAATGGATGGGAGCTACAATTTAAGGCTGATTCCGAACGGAAAACTTTTGAGAGGCTTGTATGTTTGCCAAACTTTAGAAAAAGGTAAAAAAAAAAACGTCTAGCGACCGTCTAACCCTTTTCTCAAAGGTAAAACCCACAAACAACTGAGCCAAAATTTAAAAGTGCGTAAAAACAAAGGAAGTTCAAATGTAAAAAAAAGATAAGGACAAAAAAATATTTCGGTATTTCAACGTCGATATTTTTGCCCAATTGCGGGTGGCAACGGTGCAGTATTAGTGTAGTCGCTTACTGATTGAAAGGTCGTGCGTTCAAATCCCGCCAAGTTCATTACTTTTAGTTGAATACATGATCTCCCTAAGCAATTTAGATACCACCCGTGTAGAAAAACCCTACAACTGCACCCAAACACTTCTTTCCTATCACTCTACTCTTTCTAATAGTAAGTAGCACGGAGAAGCATGCAATGAAATACGGTATTACCAGGTGCTGCTTGCTGTTAAAACATAAATGCTTGCGCTGTGTTCTTAGCACTATAAGGGTACTGTAACATTTACAGAAAAACCCCTATGGTGTAAGCAAATTAAAAAAAAAAATCCATATTTTTTAAAATTCTTATATTGCCCTTTAGCTCAAACGTTTGTTATATAAAGTAGGCAAAGCAACCATTCCTTGAGCAGGACAGATCACAAATTGTTTAGAAAAAATATCGTTTTAATTGTTACTTGTTGTACATTTTGAAAAATACGAGTAGAAAAGTTGGCTTCATAAAATTTTGTTATTGAATCCAAAATGAAGCCATTCACACGAAAAAAAGGTTTTGGTCGCTTTTGGCACCGTTTTAACATCATCACCCCAGGCGCAGGGGAACCTGGGTTCCTTAAATATTTGATAAAATACAAAGCGCAAACCCAGGGTAGATACGAATCCGTTAGTAGGGGAGGTCATTTGGCGGGAGTCGGACACACCAAGTGACGATGGCTTAACACTTGCTGCTCTATAACTTATTCTCTTCTCCGATGTATATTTATTTTATTTATTTATGTATTTACCATCTATCGAGTACATATCTCTTAGAGCTATGCCCTATGAAAATTTACAATATTACTATATTTTATAAATACATACATAGGTATAATAATAAAAAACAGAAGGTACAAATTAAAATGATTACAAGAAAAAATAAAATATGTGTTAATGCTACAACGAACCTAATACAAGTGCTTTAAAAACATCCCTGCTAAGGAAGAAGTCGATGTTTTGAGAAAGAGAATTAAACTCGGGACTGGATCTGGAAAGAGGATCGGTTCCTCCGTAATCCGTAGTTACTCTACGAAATGGGAATAAGAAAGAATGCTTGTCTCATTTCCAACGACCTTGATTGAGCATATAGACAAAAAAAGAGAGCAGTTTAGGGCAATCAATCCAATTACAGTATCCCTAACGAGCAATATTAGATAATACTTCCTTCTAACTTCAAGGGATTTAAGATTAATCAGAAGACATCTGTGGGCATACGGTGGCAAAATATCGTCAATCCAATTGAGTTTTCTGAGCGCAAATCTTGTAAATTTTCTTTGTACATATTCTAAAAGATTAACGACCACTTTATACAACGGGCACCATATACAGCAGGCATACTCCAAGGTTGATCTTATCAAAGAAAGGTACAACACTTTCAACGTATACGAGTCAGAAAACTGTTTAGAGTTGCGCATTAGGAATCCTAGTAATTTATTGGATTTTGAAATCAAGTAGTCTAAGTGCATTTTAAAATTAATTTCTGCATCAAAAATAACACCGACTTCCCTTTGGCTGTTCACCAGCTCAAGCGGTGAGCCAGCAATACAGTATTCAAAATTAATTGGTCCAGTCGATCTTGTAAATTGTATACTTTTACATTTAGCTATATTTAAATACAAACAGTTCATCACACCACCACCAGTATGAATATGAGAGGTCCCAGATGATTGCCTTGTGGAACACCTGAGTGGTTAAGGATTTCTTTAGATACCACTGTTCCAATTTTGACATTCTGCCTACGGTTCGTCAAGTAGTTTTTAAGCCAGAGGAAAATATTGGAAAATCCTAAGTCCTTTAACTTACTCAGCAAAATATTATACTGAACTCTATCGAATGCCTTTGAAAAATCTGTATTAATTGCGTCAACCTGGTTTCCACGCTCAATGCCCTTAATGCAAAGTTTGCATATAAGGTGAGATTGGTTACCGTCAATTTTGATGCATAGCTTGTCTTGATATTGTTCGTAGGCCCTTCAAATCCTTTGTTTTTGATCAGAATCGTACTTATGTCGATCGAATTGGGTCGACAAGTCTTTTAATACCGATTTTAAAAAATTCATTTTTATATTGTCGATTTTTAAAATGGTTAATGGTGAAAAGACCGGCAGGTTTAAATATAGAGGAAAAAAATCGATTTTTCAAAACACCCATCGACATTTTAGCAGTCCGTTTTTTAACAGTCGGCATTTTGATCAGATAATCGTTAAGGACGAACTCCACAGGTGGACCAGTAGGATGCAATTAAGTAGGAGGATGACGATCCCTTTAATCTTGATCATAACCTCACCGTCGTTATTGGAAAAGAAGAATGGTTTTGGGTTTGGTTTAGCGTACGCTTGTTAACATCATTTCCTAAACCATTATCTGATCAATATTAACTTGACAATAAGGTGCAGACTTGTAAAACGTTTATTTAAGGCTTAGCATGCACTGCATTGGTAATATATATTGTCATTCATATTATAACAGTTAAGGTGTTATTCCCATAAAATCTAACGAAACATGATGACTAAAATTCTGTTCTGTAAGTGCGTTCGTTGTGCGTGATGCTTTTGCTGCGAGCGGTGCGTTTAAGTTGAAAATGGATAGAACAAGTTTGGGTGGGCTGCTTCGCCCGTCATAAATCACTCTCTTTGGCGAAAATGTCGAATGTCCATATTTTTCCCGACTGTTTCTTTAAGCCAGTCGACATTTTGTGAAGTCGAGATATTACAATACAATGTCGATAGTTTGATAGTCGGTCAAAAAAATTGGCAACGTAAAGTGCAAAAAAAATCTATATAAATCGACATTTTAAGCTGTCGACATTTATTTCCGTCGATCAATCCTTACTAACCCATTTCGATGTAGCCATCTCCGTCCGTGATAAATTTTGAGATTTTTAAATTTGAGCTAGAAAGCTGAATTTTGAAAAATTACCAATTTACCAACTGACAACAAAAGCAACAAAAGAACACTATGGACAAAGTTGATGGAAATCTCCTTTTTGTAGACTTTTTACGTAATTACAAAATATGTAGATAATATTCTTCCCAAGAATTCACCCATATTTTTATTTTTTATTTTTGAGCGCACTCAGCATGTTTAGGTTTCCGTTATAATAAAACTCGAAGAATTCACTTTTGTAGTTATCTGGAGTGTAGTGGTCCGTTCTACATCTTTATTCCTTATTGATTCACAAAACGCTGTGATATGTAAAATCAAGATAAGGTATTAACGGCCTGAACCTAGATTCTTCTACCATTTGCTTGTTCGAAGGGGAAGGCGAATTTGGCTCCTCATGATAAATTGATACTTTTGGATGATTGTCAGACATTCGCAAGAGGTTCGCTGTGTAATGCATTTCGACATGTAAGGTTCTCAATGTGGCATTTGATTGAGTCATCACCTCGCCTGTGAACTACCTTATGAGTTATAACAGATTCAAATCCCACAAATTTAACTTTTCCTATTCAGTATTGTACAACTCTAAAAAATCCGTTTGAATCTTGCAAATGTCATAAAATACTTCGTCCTTATACTAACTATCTTTGTGGCGACACTATTCGTTTATTATTTGCGGACTATCGGTCCAAACTTGCCTTGCGACCAAAATGTTTCTTAAACATTAATATTGAGTTCTCTGGAAGGAAAATTACTTCGTGGGATATTTGCCTTCGTTTCTAAGACCAAATCATCGCTATACCGCTTGGTCTAGTGAACTGGAAGCAGCGCGCCCGGAATCGTAAAGCATTGAAAGATGTAGTGCCTTAGTCTGAGACTCTTCATGGATCGGGAGCGCGTGATGTATGTAGTATATATTAGTGAGTGGTCAGAGACATTCATTTACATTACATTAAATCAGTTCATTTGTAAGAAACCTATTTCGGTTGCATAACTCACTTCGATCGCTGCATACGTGTAAGACATTAACAAATGTATCGCACACTTCATTTACATGCAGCTTACCGCCATCATCTTTCCTTACCTGAAACTGATCCAATGCGCGAGCTATTGTAAAAATATCTACTCTATCTATGCAATAATAGCTTCCCAAGATACCCACACAAACATATATGTACTGCTAAATTAGATTTTCTTTACAGAAAGAAAATAATGGTAGCCCTTATATCCCAAATGCAAAGCTTAAAAGAGAGAAGCAGCCAATAACTGAAGGCATGTTAGGCGCCTTTAATCCGACACACAAATGTAATACATACGTAAATGTTGCCGGCATATTTCATAAACTCAAGACCTAAAACGGATCCTATACGTTCACTACAAACCCCTAGTCGATCCACTTCATTCTGTCATGTTTGCTTGTTGCCCCATTTACCTTTGTACCAATTCTCATTGGATGCACTAATTCCATTATACCAGAGTTGATCCTGTTGCTGCAACTCTCATCCACCTATCGTCTACCAACCACAGTCGCGAGTGCAAGAGAAAATCTAACATCATCCAATTTAAAACGCAGGAAGGACTGTTCCACTTTGTGCTGCAAAACAAACTCCATTAACCTACAACCAACAACCCGGCTCCTAACCAAAACGTTTCTGATATCGATCACTATTTTCCCATGGGAATCAGGTTATCCACAGCAAATCACTGGACTCCATACAAGCACACATACTTGTTGACGAACTGCAAACAGATCGTTTTCCTTCCTTCAATAAATTATCTCATAATTCAAGTTTTCAATATGTCAGCAGAAAAATCTCTTAGGTTAACCGAATGGATTTTCCACATGCCGAGCCTTTCTATCCTCATCAATCTGTGAAGTAGAACATCTTCAAGACCATTGAGTTCTATTCATAGATACATTATATAGATACACATGAGTTAGCTACCGCTTATGCTATAGCAAAAAAAAATCATTTTACTCAAATTGCAATCTGCCGCCGTCCCGATACAGATTGCATTTCATCGCCTCATCAGATACTACAACTCTGCCTGATGATGAGCGGAGGTAAAGAGAAAATGCCAATAATACTCGAATACGAGTACTCGGTCGAAAAGCAACGAGTTGAAAAATGTTATTAATTACCTACCTTCCCCGATTTAGCGGATCTTCTTTCACATTCGCACGTAACGTGTTATCGAATCTCTATTTGCAATAGGTGTATGTAATCGTATGTTGACTTCGTACTTAAGTGCGATATAAAAAGATTTATGGGTCAAAATATCAAAGCAAAAGTTACGTTATCTAACAGAAGATACAAAGGTATTACTCTCTTTAGCTGTCGATTTTTTCTAATTTTTGTTGCTGGTTTGGTTATTTGCACAAAAAGAAACGGCTTGGAAAGTCGCATCTTATTGGATTCGAGAACTTGGTAATCTTGAATTTGTGTGGCTTACATAAAGAGTATCTCCAAACTAACCTGCAAAGAAGAAGACATGCAAAAAACGTACATAGGCATCAACTGAAATGACAAACAATAAGAGAAAAGTATCTCTTGTTAAAACCCAACATTTTCTGTTAGCACTTTCTCTGTTCGGCCTTCAAATTGGATACTTTAGTATCAGCCATCAACTCCCACACACACTTTGCAGCTTAATTAGCAGACACAAGCACTCGTATTATAGCTCAGCGACATTATTTCCAAGAAAGCTACTGGTCCTCATGTCTTGAACTGATTTCAATCGAATGTGGGTCAGCTTGAGAAGTTTTCTATGCTTTATTTTTCCCAGCCCACGTAAGTTCTTCCTCTTCCGAATACCGGTCAAGCAGAATTCCTTAGCAACAATTGCGCATACCGCGTTAGTAAGATACAGACATGCCCACCACAACCACCGCGCGCTTGTAAATTGAATTATTTGTCCACGACATTTGCAGGTATGTATATGTTGGTCACTTCGAATGTAAATGGTTTTAAGAGTGCATTAACTTAACCTTTCGAGGGAATTTGGTTGTCCTCACGTCATCATGCCGTTTTGGGTAATTTGTATTTCATAAAATTAAATAACTTTTTGACCTTTATCGAGTAGGTACGAGAAGATTTTCTCATCTTCATATTTGTTTGTTTTCGGTGTGCGGGGCTTTTTTAATGTTTAAAGTTAAAGATCGGTTAAGCTGTGTTGTAAGGCCACAACTTATTATGTTAGCCAATATTTTTTCTTGTTAATATCTTTTAAGTTTATTCCTATGCAATTTTTTTGTTATTTTAATTTTGTTTGTGTTTTCTTTTTCGTTTCAGGTGAGTTGAATAATAATTTGCACGACGAGGACGGACGGTAAAGCGCATTAATCAATTTTTCGTAGTTTTATTTCAAACAAGTTGTTAGACTTCATAAGTTCATAAGTGAACACAATTCTTGGAGATTAAGGATCAGTCGATATCATACTTGTGTCTTGTTTGTTGCCCAAAAGTTGATGACCATCATCTTGGTATTCCTTGAAATTGTTGGGATGTTTAGCAAAATGCATATGCTTCGAAATGAAATGCTTGGCATTTCAGTGCGAATCTTTGATAGTCATTTTATACAAGATGCTGTGAATTTTTTTTATTTTATTTATTTATTTTATTTATTAAATTAATCTACAAGCCGCTTAAAGCTAACAGATATTAGAGGTATACAAATTAATTAAAAAAAGAAAATATAAAAAAGCATCGCCTTAAATTTATCCTCTAGATAAACATAAATCAATATTATTGCAAGCTTCATTGAAATATATAATTGTTCTAGATAAAGGTTCATTACACCCGTATTTAGTTCTGTGCACATTTTGAAAAAGAAAGTCTCTAGATCTTAGATATCTAGCAGGTACGTAAAAAGGTGCCATGGAGAGAAGGGGTGGACATTTAATATTATAACTTAAGCGGAAATTCCAACGCATTTTGAAAAATATTAGTCTCGTAAAACGTCTTTTTATTCTTTCGATGCGATCGGATTGAGTATTAAACGCGGGATTCCAAATGACATCGACATACTCAAGAAGCGATCTTACCAAGGAGAAATATAAAGATAAAAGGGCATATGGATCCTTAAAATCTTTACAATTCCTGTTAATAAAACCAGAGGCAGAATTCGCTTTTAAAACAATATAGTCAATGTGACTTTTGAAACAAAATTTGGAATTGAGAACAATGCCTAAATCTTTGATTTTATCAACCCCACAAAGTAGTTTAGAGTCAATAACGTAATCGAATTGCGAAATCACACTCAATTTTGAGAAGGTTATCACATTACACTTCTTTGTGTTAAGCTTTAAATCATTAGAGTTACACCATTCTGAAATAGAATTTAGATCTAGCTGAATTAGGCGGCAGTCCTTCATGCTTTTAATTTTTAGATATAGTTTCAGATCATCGGCGTATAATAGGCATTGGCAGTGCTTAATAGCCAAAGTAATGTCATTGATAAAAATTGTGAAGAGCAATGGACCTAAATGGCTGCCTTGGGGAACCCCATAAGTGCATTTAATCGATCCGGAGCAGACATTACCTATGTGTACTTTTTGAGTTCTGCCAACAAGATAAGGCGATAACCGAGATAAAATCTTCGAATGAAAACCAACATGTTCAAGCTTTTTCAATAAGGTTGTATGATTTATTGAGTCAAAGGCTTAACTAAAGTCGGTATAAATCGTATCGACTTGATATTTTTTTTTCAATAGGATTGATAACATACGATGAGAAAAGTTAGTGGTAGTAGACCTACCGGAAATGAAACCGCGTTGAGCAACAGATTAGAACTCTTTAGTGAGTTTGTTTTTGATAATTGCTTCTTCCCTATAATATGACTGTCATTTCTATCCACATTGTCCATTATGGTGCTAATTGTCACGTCTACTCAACTATTTTTACTTACTTAACGGGCTCCCAACCCATGGGGAGTCTACCTGAAACACTGCAGCCTTCCATCCTTTTCCACCCCGTGCACGCTGCTTCCAGTTGTCCGGACCAAGTGCTCTGGCATCCGCGATGGCTTGGTCTTTGAAACGGAGGTTCGGTCTTCCTTGTCGTCTCGAACCTGGAGGCTGGGAGTCGAAGATCCCCTTAGCTGGAGCATTATTGTCCATTTGCTCGATGTGGCCAAGCCAACGTAGTCGAAGTATTTTACCTTTCTGTTACATCTTCTTCTCCACTCGTCTTCCTCGCACACAGGCCAATTATCCGACGGAGTATTTTTCTTGAGTGTACCTAATCAATTCGTTCAAAGGTCAAATCGAGAACTGTGCAGTTCTTATTGTAGGTCTCGCTTTTACAGTACACTTGTGATTTGGTTGGATGAAGCCAAATGAACGCATTCATCCAGCCCACTAATATGTATTCCTACCTAAATACTTACTCATGTACTGAGTATTTAGATTCGGGGTTCAAATGCCACACACGCGAACAAAATAACATTACCTTCCCTACCGTTTGGTCTATGACGAACGTTAAGAAGATCCGCTGCTACTAGGTTGCATACCACACAAAAAGCTAAAGAGTTGCGCAAATCTTTTGGACAAGCATACAATGGTCTTTTTGTTCTTCCTTTAATGGCGGTAAGGCTATGATTAGGATTAAAGGATCATAACCCTCCGCATTTACTGAATCTTTACTGGTCCGCCTGTTTGGTTCGCAGTTTCGACCTCAAAAATAGCGGTAGGCCTCCTGATTTGAATCACTTCGCCGCTGAGGCCCATCAAATGCTGGTGTTGCTGAATTTGTGTGATTCAGGAGTTATTAGGCCAGGCTCTCTTTCGCGTTTGCATTGGAACGTTGATTGATTTTGCCTTTTTGACACGGTTCGTATGATATCTCCTTTGAACATGATAGTACCAACTGCGCCGGTCGTGCTCCTTCTTTGGCAGATAGGTTCTTTGACGTGCAGGCTTCCTCGGATCTTGGAACTTCCTATTCGATCAATCTTTGTTACTACTGCTATCGTGCGAACCTTCTTCATATCAGGTCCCGTTAATGTACCCTCATACTTTTGTACGCTGTTCAACATTTCGAACCGTATGTGAGCGCCGAGCGCACAACTGCGGTGTAGAGTTTCCTTGCAGCTTAGGGGGCATTTTTTGATTACAGAAGATGACTGAGTTTTCCCGCCACTTCCTTCACCCTACGCTATTGATCATAGATCCCAGATATTTGAACTTTTCGCAATTGGGAATGACTGCCCCACTCATATTAATGTCTGGCATAGGTCGGAATGGATCCGTACGGGCCGTACAATTATTCAGTTTTCTTCGAACTAAATCGATACCCATCCCCCTCCAAAACAACCACCCATACATCAAGTGCTCATTGCAGGGAAGTTTTATCCTCGCTTATGATGGCTCCTTTGTCAGCAACAATAACTGATACACTTTGGGTCCGTCACTTTTCCTTCAAGCAGATAGTCTAAGACTGTAATAAATATCAAGGGACTCTTCCTGGTATACACCGACTTTGATTGCGAACTCCTCGGTGACGCCAACGGGACATCCTACTCTTGTCTTTACTCCCGCATACATTTCCGTGATCGTCTGTACATAGGCTTCTGTAACTCTTCGCTGTCCAAGCGTAACCCATCATTATTATTTGTACAAAAATGGTTTTGTACATTCTAGCGATGTTGTTTCAACAAGATGGAGCACCTTATCACAGTAGCACCATACTTTTAGCGAACGGTGGATTGGTCGATTTGGCCCCAACCCTTGGCCATCCAGATCTCCTGACCTAACACCCATGGATTTTTTCTTCTGAAGAAAAAATAAATATTAGGCATTAACGGCCCATAGAGGGCCTAAAACCTAGCTTCTCCAACCACTTTCTTTGCGAAGTGGAAGGGACCTACAATTTTACGCCGAATCCGAACGGCAAATTTGAGAAGCTTCTCATGACATTTAATACTTTTGGATGTTTGTCAGACGTTCGCAAGAGTTGGGGCAGTGGAAAAAAACTCAAGATGTTACTTGGCCCCGGCGGGAATTGAACCGGGGACCTTTCGATTAGTAGTCCGACACACTAACCATTGAGCCACTGCGCTCGACAAAGAGCAGGAAAAAGAGAAACTAATGCCATTATAGAAGAGATGATAAGAAGTTCGCTGCTCGTTAATCTGCCA
Organism: Portevinia maculata; assembly: GCA_949715645.1. Lineage (NCBI taxonomy): Eukaryota > Metazoa > Arthropoda > Insecta > Diptera > Syrphidae > Portevinia > Portevinia maculata. The sequence continues at coordinate 273,429,868 of OX454526.1, read as the reverse complement.
TCCGAAATGCTTAAACGCACCCCAAAATGTATTCCAATGGAAGGAAGGCACTTTGAATACTTGCTATAAACATTCCATAAACTGTTCCAAAAAAATCCTTTTCAGGACCGCAACAAAATATCTTGGAGATTTTAAGAGTAATTCAGTTGGTGCACTTCTTTTTGACTACAACTTCTGTTGATCGTACGTAAAAAAGTTGCGTAACATAATTTTTAGGAAATTTGTCAAGGATAAGAATTTCATAAAAAAATTGTAAAAGGAACTATTTGGAGAAAAATGGAAACACAAGTTTTCAAAATTTTCAGTTTAAACACCCATAACTTTTTTACAGGCGCCGAAGTATCCAAAATGAAATACTTTTGTGTTCTCGATTTTACACTAAGATCTTTCTGTAGTTGCATAGATATTAGGTACATTATATTCCCAACCTTATTAAATCAAAAATGAACATTAAATCCTAAATAAAGAACCACATCTGCTTGTGAAGTATCGCATAGCCTAAAATCGACTCCAACTAACCTAAAAAATCTCATAAAGCAAGATCGCATAAAACCCAACCAACTCTAGAACACCCGCAAGGTAACTATAGCTATTGATGGTAACTATTAAGGTTGACATTCACTATCTGGTCCGTCCGATGCTTACCACTCGAATCAAGGCATATCCGTCTAAGCATCAATCTGTCAGAGAATGATGTATTTACTGCATCTTCAATGCAAATACCATTGGCATCTGCAAACCGCAGGCATCCTTATCGTTTTACCAACTTCGTATATCTAAGCAAAGTACTGGCATTAACATAAATTTCATTGAAACTGAACATGGAGGCCCCATGACCCACTGACAATATGTCAAACCGCACAGTCAAAGATCATCAGAATCCCTGTGAGGAGGGAGGTAGGCAGAGAATCAGAGTTGTCTTTCTATTTCATCCTGCCTGCGGTTTGCAAATATGCAAATTGGGCTCCCAAACGAATAAAACGCCACCCAAATGAGCTGCAAGCAATAAATCTAGCCAGACACATACACACGCAAACAAAAACACAGTACCTATGCGCAACGACAAGCAAAAAGAAAAACGAAACGCCGCGCTGTAAAGAGCAGCAGGCAGCCAGCCACAGCATCCACTCCATTACAAATGGAATCTAATTACTTAACCGTTAGTTTAACTTGTAATTACACGAGTTCAGCTGCCATAGATGAAGTTGGACGACGGAACCGTCGACAACGAATACAGTCGCTGAGACGTAATCTCAGCTGCAGCAGCACTACGACGACAGTAGCCGACTTGCAATGACTGGCAACATGCCACTTAGATACCCGTCTACCGAATCCACTATGGATTCGTTGTGATGCTATGCTTTAGATACATATTGGCCATGTCAATGTCTGTGTGTTACATCTAACGTGAGAGCGGCATTTCTATAGACAAACCGCACCGGAAGAAGATGGATTTTTCCAGCTAGCCGCTGCTGCTCCTGCTGCTGCCGTTCGGTTGCATGCAACACGAAGAGGTAGTGAGCTGCTCTTGGACGTGAGTCAAAGTAAGTGACTTATTTACCGTAGCCCACGTTAAATACATCATAACTCGGTCTATGGAACCGCGGTTCGCTCCTCGAATGTGGACCACATGATGGTAGTTTCAGTTGTCCTAAACTGGAAACAACAACAACATATGTATCTATTTGTATCTATGGTGAAACAAAAAATCAGCGCGCCAGCAAATATGACTACACACCAAGGCAGCAGCAAATCTGGAACTGTAGTGGTCGCGCAGTAGCACAATGATGCATTTAATCGCTCGTCTGTGCCAGAGAGCTGTGTGTGGAAAACAGCTGAGTTGAAAAACAGAGATGACTTCGATGGGTTTGGATGCATTTGGATGACTTGTGAGTGGCTGGGTGCCGTGTCGAGTAAAATTGGGTCGCAAACACGACGAGATGTAGCGCGCCAGAGGCACAGTTGTAACTTGAATCTTAACAGATTTTGTAGTCAGAAGACGAAAAGAGTTATGGCCGTGGTTCCAATGTCGATTTGGTAATGCGACGATAGTTAAAGCTGTATATGCTCGTTTTTGGGGGGCGTTACAAGCAACTGATACATTGTTGTCTATGGAAACAAACAATTTTATTGATTACACTGGTTACCTAGATTGGGCCAAGATGTGGCCACTACATACATACATAGCTGGATAGATAAATTCTTTTCCGCTTAAGTGCTAAAGTGAGAGTTCATGCGTGAAAATTAATGGGAATCAGTGTCAAGCTGTAAATGAGACTGCAGATTTTAATTTATGTACGCGTGCGAGCGCTCTCGTTACGTTTTGGATGATAGAAGGTTTGGTTTAGTTTTTTCTGAACATCATTATCATTATTGTCATAGGAATCGGAAAGAATCGATGTATTTTAAGTGGTACCTTGCGGTGGAAAAAGTTTCAAATTTGAGCCATGTAAAGGTAGGGAGAGCACAGTTTTGAGCCATGTAAAGGTAGGAAGAGCACAGTGTGTGAGATATGTTTTTCCTTGTCTGCTTTTCTTCTGTTTTTTCAATGTCAAAAAATTAGCAACTATCGAATTCATCGTCGTATTGGAGATACGCGAAGTTGTGGAGGCTTTAATTATTTATGCTATTTCAAATTTTTAAGCTATTGCATAGCTTTTATGGCGGGCTTTGAGCGCGGCGACCGAATCAAGAAATTCCGTAACGAAAATAAAACCTAACACCCCATACTTTCTCACAAACATAGCAGCTGCGAATACGTAAGCAGCTGTTTGTGAGAAAGTATATAAGTACAGTGCAACTTCGACAATCCGGACACATATAGTTTTGGGCACGTTCGGATTATTAAAATAATCTAAGTGAATTAAATACATATATATTAAATACATACATATTATGGTTTATTAAAAAATGAAGTTATTTTGTGCTGACTAACTTTGTTGAGGTGAATGATTTGTGCTTTTTGCTCTATCCTCTTCAACAATAGAATATCCTGCATATCTGTATTATTCTCCTCAGCCCACTGAATACAAACTTAAAATGATTTCTTTGCATCTGCATTAGATATCTTTGTTTTAGCAGTCATTTCTACAAAGTCGTCTTCAGAGTCTGTAAGCAGCACTGGCGATTCTTTTAGTTTAGCGTGTTGTATTATTTCTTCATCGGAAAACTCCAATGAAAATTCATTTGCACCAATTGCCCAATCATTGATATCTTTTTCAGTTAGGTCGTTACTGAAGTTCATAGCTCCAATCATATTTTGGATGGATTTGATGCCATCAGAGATGCTATCAGACTGCAGTTCTTGACGCAGAACCTGAAGCGGTATCATATCTCCATCATCCCAGCACGATGCAGTTCTTGGCCACAATGCGGACCAGCTTTTCTGAATATTTTTTTCACTAATGCTTTGCCATGCTAAATCCAAGAAATAAACCGCATCTTTAAGGCTAAACATTTTTAAAGTTTTAACCACGTCGACGTCATCATCATTTTCTGATAAAATATGCTGCAGTAATTGTTTTCTGTAAGTAACCTTTACATTTTGTATTAAATTTTGATCCATAGGCTATAATATTGCTGTACAATTTGGTGGTAAAAAAATAACTTTAAAATTTGGGTCAAAATTAATTTCATCCGTTTTAGGATGTGAAGGAGCATTATCTAATATCAATAATGCTTTGAGTGGTCTGTTACCCTGTGTTCGAAACTCCTTTATTTCTGGAATAAAATGGTTTCTGAACCAGTCGAAGAAAAGAGACGTTGACATCCATCCTTTATTAGTTGCTTTATATACCACTGGAATTTTATAACCTTTAAAGGCTCTTGGATTGGCAGATTTGCCAATAACCAAAAGAGGCAGTTTATGTGTTCCCGCAGCATTTGAGCATGGCATAAATGTCACACGATCTTTGGAAATTTTTCTCGCTGGGGCTGATTTTTCCTTTCTATGCACCCATGTGTTACCAGGCAACACTCTCCAGAAAGCAGTAGATTCGTCAGCATTATAAACTTGCTCTTTACTCAAATCCATCTCAGCAACAATGTCAGCAAACTTTTTCTTAAAAGGCTCTACGGCGCTTTCATCGCTGGAAACTTTTTCACCACAAATTTTTAGATAACGAATACCATGCCGTAACTTAAATTTTTCTAACCAGCCTGAGCTCGCTGAAAAATCTTCCTTTCCCGTTATCTTTGCATAAAATAATTTGGCCTTTGCTTTTAAAATTTCTGATGATTGTTTCTTTGCTGCAAAAACCATGTGTAAAACGCGTCCTCTAACTCTGGATATTCTGCTTTTTTCATAACTTCTATTTCCTAAAAAAAATATTTCATATATTATGAAAATGGTTTATTACTTTATTTTGGTTCAAATTTTACCGGGTCCATTATACGTATTCGAAATAAATTGTTTTATTTTCTCCTTATTTTTTTTAATGTCGCAAATCGTTGATTTAGGAACATGGAATTTTTCGGCAACCTGCCTAATAGTTTTTCCCTCATCGCGACTTTGTAAAATATCACACTTTTCCTTTAAAGATAGTGTTTTATGTTTGCGTTTATTATTTAAAGACATGGCGCTTGGTAAGAAATTAGTCAAACACGCTTGCGAAACAATGCACCGAAACTGAAGTAATGATAGTGCGAAATGTAAACAAAGGTAAGAATATAAAAACGGGAAACCCCCGAAATTAATTTTTTCTTCCATAAAAAAAAATTGTCCGGATTGTAGAGGTAAAAATTGTAAGTTGTCCGAAATGTAGAAGCGTCCGAATTATTGGAGTGTCCGGACTGGCGCATGTCCGGACTGTCGAAGTTGTACTGTATATAGGTTTAGGTATCTCTATCTATCCACCAGTAGGTATCTATCCACGTGAGTGATCACCGCAATTAAACGACGTTGGGTGCGGTTAGTACGTAGATGGTTGACCGTTTGCGAACAACCGCGTGTCGTAGTTTTTTTTTTTTGATATGTAAACATCTTTGCTCTCGGTAGGGGCTAGTTGGAAATATTGAGCGTCACCGTCATCGTCAGGTTTTCAGGTCGGACAACAAAAAACCAAAGTTTGAGCTAGGGAGCTGAAATATAATATAGACTCTCCAGGGGCCCTTTTTTTTTTTTTTTTTTTTTTTTTTTTTTTGTCGGGATGTGTGAAACTTTCTGCACTGGAGCACTCAGACTCAATACTGGTCCATTGTACTGCCAGGCAGACACACCACATTTTACTGTGGGAATTTACTCGTTTTTCTAAGAAAAACGAGAAGGCGCTTCAATGATAAGGAGCTTAGGTTTACAGCACTCACCATATCCGCACCAAATACCTGCCACCTGATACGAGCAAAAGCAGGACAATCACAGACGAAATGTTCCGCAGTGTCGTCGCTTTCTCCACAGGCTTCGCAGTTGGTGGTGTCGCTTAGGCCTAGCACCTTAAGGTGTTTGGCAAAAGCGTAGTGTCCCGTAAGAACGCCAGTAGTCTGTCTGCAGTCTTTTCTGTTGAGAGACAACAAGAATGCCGCGGATTTCCCACAGACGTCGGGGAGCATTTGCTTAGTCTGTCTGCACCCTGGAGAGTCATGCCAACGGCGATTGTGTTCATAGGAAACCCAACCGTCAATGGAAGCCCTGACCGAGGACGCAGGCAGACAGATCGCTGGTTCAGGTCCTGAGAGGTCCCCCTCTGAGCCTTGTCTAGCAAGTTCATCGGAGATCTCATTTCCCGTGATCCCGTTATGACCCGGGACCCAGACAAGTTTAAGTGAATTCAGCCTTCCGACCGAATTCAGAGATATCTTGCATTCACGTACTATTTTCGAGGTAGTTAAGGGTTTGAGTAAGGCCTTAAGCGCAGCCTGACTTTCGCTACAGACGCAGATACTTCGCCCCCTCCACCTGTTCCTCGTAACATAGTCCATGGCCATTAGGATAGCATAAGTCTCTGTTTGGAAGACTGACGCATGTTTGCCTAACGGAAAGAAAAGTCTAACGCTATCGCTCTCCACGAAGACACCAGCACCAGATCCTTGATCGGTTTTGGAGCCATCCGTAAAGATTCGACTGCATTCCCTTCCAGGTTCAGAGCCCGGCCAGAGCCAGTCCTGGACGCGAGGAAAGTCGACCTCGTATTTGCGCTTTAGCCGAAGTTCCGGTGTCATCGCATCAGACGGCATATCCATAAGACAGGAGTCGAAGGACAACCGTTGCGCAAGTTCATCAAAACTCCAGTGCGAGTTATACCAAAAGCCACCTCTTGTAAGACGTGAGATAGCCTTGATTGTACAGCCCATGATGTAAACATCAAGGGGCGGAAGGTTCAATAGTGCATCTAGGCCGGAGCCAGGCGTGCTGGGGAAGGCCCCCGTGCAGCCGAGACATACCTGCCTTTGGAGTTTGGCAAAAGCAGCAGTGACGTATTTACGTGAAAGCTTATTCCACCAAACAACCGATGCGTATGCTATAAATGGTCTTATCATAGCCGTATAAATCCATAGGACTCTTTTCGGTGATAAGCCCCATGTCTTGCAGAAAATGCCTTTGCACTGCCAGAAAATAGACAGCGCCTTGGCAGTCTTCAGCTCAACATGTTTGGACCAAAGAAGTTTGCTATCCAGGATGACTCCCAGATACTTTGCTTCATTGGAGAGTTGGATTGTGACGCCTTTTAGCACTGGCTGAGTCAACCCGACCAGCTTCCTCCTTCTCGTAAAGAGAACAACCTCAGTTTTAAGAGGATTGACCGAGAGCCCATTCCTAGTGCACCATTCGTCGATCACGTCAAGGGCCGCCTGCGCCTTGGCGCATACAGTCGCTAGGCATGATCCAACAGAAAGCACGGCAACATCATCCGCGTACGCCTGAGCGTAAATATTAGAACTGTTGAGTGCGTTCAACAGAGAGTCGACCAGCATACACCACAGCAGTGGAGACATGACGCCGCCTTGCGGGCAGCCTCTGTTTACCCCCGCCATAACATAGCGGCCACAATCCGCATCCGCAACCAACGTTCTATTCATTAGCATTGCTTTAATCCACAACACCAATGGTTCGTCTACTCCGTGTTGTCTGGCGGAGCTGCACATGCTATCAAAAGTCGCATTGTCAAAAGCACCCTCAATATCGATGAAAATGCCCATCGCGTATTCTTTTCTGTCAAGCGCGCCTTCAATTCTACCAACTAGATTTTGGAGCGCAGTCTCGCAGGATTTTCCGCGTTGATAGGCATGTTGCATCGGAGATAGTGGGTGCAATCGCAAAGCACCTTTGCGCACGTGAAGCTCGACCAGCCTTTCCAAGCTTTTCAGCAAGAAAGAAGTCAGACTGATTGGTCTGAAGCTCTTGGCGAGCGAGTAGTCACTTCTGCCAATTTTTGGTATGAATGCCACTCTAACTGTACGCCAGGGTGTTGGAATGTATGCCAGTGCTAGGACAGCGGTGAAGATTTTCTTCATAGTCGGTAGCAGCTGGTTTGTACATTGTTGCAGCATGGTTGGGTATATTCCGTCCGTACCAGGCGACTTGAAGCCGTCAAAAGACGCAAATGCGTATTTAATGGCCTCGTCCGTCACCACGGCCTTCGCAATATACCAGCTACGCCGAGTTGTTTGTCTTGGCTCACTCATAGTCTCGGTAATCGGGGCTGGTTGTGAACCAATTGTAATCTGGTTACCCGGAAAGTGAGACTCCAGCAGATAACTAAGAGTTTCCGCTTTCGTCTCAGTGAAGGTGCCATCAAGTTTTCTAAGTGAGTCCAGTTTGGCTGGTTTGCCCTTTTTCAGAACTTTAACCAACCTACTAGTTTCACCCAGCTTTTCAATCTTTTCGCAGAAATTCTTATAAGAAGCACTTTTCGATACCCGAATTAGCCTCTTATATTCCTTCTGCTTCGATCGGTAGAGATTCCAGTCTGTCTCCAAATCAGTCTTGAGTGACCTATTTAGAAGCTTTCTAGCTTCTCTACGAATTCTTTGCAGTTCCGAGCTCCACCAGGGAACCGGTGTTCTGCCAGGGGGTTTGCTTACTGGGCACGTCAGTTCAAAACAGCTAGTAATGGCACTATTCAGGTCTTGAACAGCTTCCTCTACCTTTTGTCTCGTCCTGAGTTTGGTTGGAGTTTTGAGAGTTTTCCCTAATTCCTCCCTGAAGCGTATCCAGTTGGTTTTTCTCGGATTCCTCCTCTCCTGCAAAGTTATGGCTTCGCATTCGATTTGGAATTCGATATATCTATGGTCTGAGAGGGACACCTCCGAAGAGACCCTCCAGTTAGTAACCGCCTTAAAGTATCTATTTGATAAAGTTAGGTCGATCACTTCCTGTCTTCTTGACGTCACAAAAGTTGGTTGCGAGCCAACATTGTTGATAGTAAGATCAGATGATAGAATGAAATCCAGGAGATGGTTTCCTCGCATGTTGCATTTGCTGCTGCCCCAAACAGTGTTTTGAGCATTGGCATCACAGCATATAACTAGGCCCATCTTCCTGGTGTCGCAATAGTCAATGAGTTCAGCAATTGCCCTCGGTGGTGGAGGCACTACCGAATCATAGGGGAGATAAGCTGATGCCACGATGAAGGTCTTCCAATTTCCATTCGTTTCGTAGCTAATGGCTGCAGCAACCAAATCTTGGCCACAAAATTGTCCAAGCTTAGTCGCTGAGAAAAGGTTCGACACAGCAAGACAAGCCCTTGGTCTCTCGGACCGCTCGTCACAGAGTATCGTAGTGCCACGGACACCTCCAAGGCCACAGATGCGATTTTTCCACACCCATGGCTCCTGTATGGATATTATGTGGGCTTTTGTATTCAACACAGAAAGCTTCTTACTGATGAGTGCAGTAGCAGCCTTGGAGTGTTGAAGGTTAATCTGAGTAAATCCAATCATTGGAAATACATCAGTCATACTAGTGGAAGGGCACGCAGAAGGTGCGCGCGCAGTTCCACCGACAGGAGTGCTTGAGGTCTTCCAGGGGCCCTTAATGCTCATGTGTAAATATTTTCAAAATTCGCCCATTGACACGCCCACAATTTAAATTAATGCAACGCTGACGAGCCTACATGTTTACACATCAACTATACCGTGATTGCAGCGTGGCTCACACCTTTTTTGTGTATAGGTAATACACATTAATGCTGCGCAGAGAAAGTATATATGATATCATATCTATATAAATGTACATCGCGCGAAATTCAATGATCAAACTCTTAATAACGTTCTTTTTGCTCAAATTTTTTGAATGAATAATTTTTTTGGTGTGTAATAACACTATTTATACCTAATTATTTATACCTAGCTATTTTCGTTTTATAGATAAGAAAAACTTAAAGAGCTAAAAAGAAAAAGATAAAAAATTCTATGCAATAGCTTTACCGCGGCAGTCTCCGAGTGCCACACCTCTTTTTTTTAAAAAACAAAAAGAGGAAATCCAAATCCCAGAGCACTCAGACTCGGAAACGGTCCATTGTACTGGTACGAAAGGATTCTGAACATATGAATTTATTTTTTACATAGCAGTGTTTTACAATGGGCTGTGCTTTATGCTGTTCTCTTTGAAATCGAAATATATAAATATTTGCATGCAGTTTTTCCCAACCCCTTAGCTTAACTTTATAAACATGTAGCCGAGTGTTAGGGCAAAATTGTGGGCCTTGCCGCAAGATCTATAGATGTATATATACGGCGATACATACTACTGCTTTTTCCTATTAGAGAGGAATAGATCCATGTACGCACAGATGACTCCTAAATGGACGAATGCCTTGGAGCAGGGATATTGTTCTAACCATAAAAGCTTAAATGTACATTTCGATCTAGAGGCAGACCAGCCTGACTGTACGATAAATAGGGCGCCAAAAATTGATAACGGTTTTTTATAGAAGTCGGGCGCAGTGGCTCAATAGTTAGTGTGTCGGACTACTAATCGAAAGGTCCCCGGTTCAATTCCCGCCGGGGCCAAGTAACATCTTGAGTTTTTTGCCCCACCTTTTGCGAACGTCTGACAAACATCCAAGAGTATCAATTGTCATGAGAAGCTTCTCAAATTTGCCGGTCGGATTCGGCGTAAAATTGTAGGTCCCTACCACTTCGCAAAGAAAGTGGTTGGAAGAAGCTAGGTTTTAGGCCCTCTATGACCTATTAATGCCTAATATTTAAATATATTTTATATATATATTCATTTTATAGAAGGGTCAAAAACAAGCATTTTTTACTATGTGAGGGGGGGGGGGTCTATCTCGTCCCATTTAGAAGGTAGGGGCAATTTTAGAAAAAAGACTTAAATTGAAAAAAAAAATATTAAAAAACAACGGCAACACTTACAATAAAGTACTATACCGGTTTTGCAAGCCAGAAATCTGTTCTATAATAATAAATTTAAATTAAATTATTAATGTCAAATTTTGAAAAAGATACGTCTAATATTTTTTTTTTTATTTTTTTTATTAAAATTTATCAAAAAATTAGGTATCAACATTTAGATTTTTTCAAAAACTATTTACTTAAATAACTTAATTTAAATTTAATATTATAGAACAGATGACTGGCTCTCAAAAACGGTGTAGTACTTTATTGTAAGTGTTGCCGTTGCTTTTTATTAAAAAAAATTTCAATTTAAGTCCTTTTTTCTAAAATTGCCCCTACCTCGTAAACGTTGCGAGATAGAACCTCCCGTCTAATCGTAAAAAATGCTTGTTTTTGACCCTTCTACAAAAAACCGTTATCAATTCTTGGCGCCATAGTTATCGTACTCGTGCCAGGCTGACTAGCAACCAATATGTGACTTCAAATCGTCAAAAACGGGTGGAGCTTTTTCTCCACCTGCAAAACATCCAAAATAAGATGTGCCGAAAGTATGACAAAGTCAGAACCCACAAACTCTTTATAAAAAAAAACGGGAAATCTGTTTTGATGTTGGTGAGAATACTTACTGCACATAACTCCCTAGAACCATAGACTGAACTCATGATGACTTTTGTAGATGTGATTACAAAACTGGCCAGAATACCCTCCATCTTGCGTGTTACTACTAGCGCTCACTGCCCAGGCTCCAGTCAGTTAAAGAAATTATTTTTCGGAAATCACTTTTTTCCATAACCTGGCAGAACTATCCCGAATCTTCATTTCTAATCTTTTTACGATTTAAACGAAATACCTTAATTGGGTCTAAATCGGTATCGGCGAGATTAGGAACGAAACCGTACACATACTCCCTTTCGGTATGGTGAAGGGAAATAACTTCACACTAAATAACTTTATATGGGCAATAATTTCACCTCGAGTGGGAAATAATTTCAGTTTTTTTATGTGAAGTTATTTCCCACCTATAATTAAGGAACTGTTCGATAAATATTTGATAATGATTGGATTTATCCATTTGGACATAAACTAAAGACGAACAGTCGCGAAAGTTGTTGGGCGACTTTGCAACGCAAGTCAGGCATGCGCAATGGCATGGCCTTTAAACGGACGTTCGGTGTTCCTTGTCATCTCGAATCTGTGGGCCGTGAGTCAGGGATCATTTTCGCAGGAGCATGATTGCCCATTCGCTCGATGTGGCGGAGCCGAATACATCCACTTGTTGAACAGCTCATTAGATTCGATTTTTGGAGGGAGGTGGTATACTGTATTCAGATCACTGCGGCCGCTTGTGGGCCTATTGTGATATTCTACATTTGGAGCTCGTCCACTATGCCGCAGTTTTTTTTAGAAAGGCGGCTAATTCTTTGGGAGAGCTGGCAGCTATGTCTGCTGCTTCAAGGTATAACTTACCTTGGTAACGTTGACGCGTTTTGATTAAACAGTTGCATTGACATTTTTTTTTTTTTTTTTTTTTCGGGGTGTGTGAGACTTTCTGCACTGGAGCACTCAGACTCAATACCGGTCCATTGTACTACCAGGCAGACATACCACATTTTACTGCAGGTTATCTTGTGTAATGCTCATAGTCATCAGGTATTTTTTAACACGGCAGTGCCTTGTGAGGAAGCCTGTGACTTGTCGAATCTGACTTAGTTGTAGTAGTTGTTTCGTTTTTTTTGTGGGAACTATTTGGCATACAATTTTTTGCTTGCCTGTTTCCTTCGGTTTCTCTCCAGAAATGAAGCTTCTTTTCCTCGAGCCAAGTTTTAACACAACTTTTGAATAGTGTTTATTGATAGCCCGCAGAATAGTCTTCGCATCGTGAATGGGGATGCGGATGCTGTTCCGGCTAGTTCGTCTGCTTTTTCTTTGCCTTCGTATCCACTGTATCCAGGCACCCAAATCAATTGAACTTTATTTGTAGTGCCCAGTAGTTGTAAAAGTTGGAGACAATCTCAGACCAGTTTTGATGTTATTTCAAAGGTGTTGATTGCGAGTAGGGCCGCCCTGCTATCAGAGAGAATGTAGATCTTTTTGAGAAGCCTGTTTAGATTCTCTCGAATGCATAGCTCTATCGCGTGGATTTCCGCCTGAAATACGGTGCTGTTTGTGTCCATACGAGCGTATAGGCACGTTTTAGTGCGAGGGCGGTATACTCCTGCTCCTACCCCTTCATTTGTTTTCGATCCGTCTGTGTACCATAGATGTGAATCTTTGGCAAATAATGTAGGTTTATTCTGTTCCCAGCTTAGACGATCTGGGAATGTAACCTTGAAGTTGTGTCGGAAGTTATATCTTGGTAGACATTTGTCTGTTCGGTGTATTCCAAGTAGTTCGTGTTCTCTGAGTTCCCGTAGGATTTCAGAGTGAGCTTTGTTGGAATTTGATTCATCTTCTGTGACGGCATTTACCATCGCTTCTTTCATGAGTTCTATACCTGGTACTTTAGCTGGTACTTTAGGTTGGAGATGGATTGATTCTGTGACAATTTTGTCTCTTGAATTGCCATCATTCAAGTAACATCACGCTGGCTTCTGAAATTTTTTATTAATAATAGATTTATATTTTTTAGTGAAGTATCACTCACTTTTACCTTACCTCTACGATCCCGGGCACGCTGCTTTTAATGGATGGGCCACGTTGCCTTCTCGAACCTTGGGGCTGAGAGTCAAGATCCTCTTGGCTGGGCAATTTTAGTCCATTCACTCGATGTGGCCGAGCCAATGTAGTTGACGTGGTTTAGCTTTTTGAACTGCATCCACATCTTGGTACAGCTCATAGAGTTTGGGGTTATACCTTCTTCTTCATTTACCCTCCTCGCACGCAAGACCAAATACCCGATGAAGGATTTTTCAAAGGAGCTAAATATCAACACTCGTTTTCTATTTACTTTTCGTCCCGCAATGGGCGTCATAAAGCAGAACGGACAGGATAAAGGTTAGGGAGAGAGCATGTTTTGAATCCTTCGAGTAAGGAGTTTTGGACCGTCATGTTTTGTGCAAACCGAAGTATCAGCGATTTCCTGTTGTTCGTGGAGTTGATGCTTACTCCAAGGTAGATAAATTCTTTATCTACCTCGAAGTCTTTCGTCTTTTTTATGAACAGGATTAAGGAAATCATAACCCCCCCAATTTACTACATCCCTTCCTACTGGCTCGCTTGTGAGGTTCGCTATTTCGACTCCATCATCATGATTCATCTTCTGTGATGAGCGTATAGGCATTTACCATCGCTTCTTTCATGAGTTCTAGGTGAAGTGGAGGGGTGTTTAGCAAAGTTTCAAGTGCGGCTGTTAGTGCAGTTTTCATTGCACCAGTTGCACAGACACAGGCTAGTCGCTGTATTTTGTTGAGCTTAGCCTGTGCTGACATCTGCGTTGCTTTGTGCCACCAAACGACGGCTGCATACGTAATAATAGGTCTTGTGATTGCCATATACATCCATAGCGTCAGTTGTCCCAAATTTTTACCGAGTAGGCTTTTGCTGGTCCATAATGAGGTCCTGGCCTTATCGATAGTACTGTGTTGTATTTCGTTCTCTCGTCCCTCTCGCACACAGGACCAAATATACGACGGAGTTCATTTTCTTTCGTAGGAACCTAATATTAGCTCCCCTTTCCTGCTAATCATCCAGCACTTGACGTCATAAGTCTTTCTTAACAATTCGCCAATACAAAGTTTGTTGACACGCCCACTTTAAGGGGCGTCGTCGTCGGTTGTTTGGTGGAATAACATTTCTTGTAAATACGTAACTGCTGCTTGCGCCAACCGAACTGCAGCCTTCCCCTGTGCTTTTTTTTACGGTTTCGACACGTGTATGCTACCATTATTGAATATAGTTTGATCTTCCTTTTACAACACCGATGATCTCCAGTTATGTCAGCCCACGGAAATACATACCTACTTGCGGGACAGCTTCAAGAGGTTAAATGTGTCGCTAGGCTCACATCAATGGTAAAATTGCCTAGATGTGATTTCTTCCTTAAGTTCACTTTTACTACAAGCGCTGTTTGTTGCCCCCACAATGCCACAATGACATTCTTAACCCGTCCCTGCTCGGGCAACTAAAGCTGCAACTTATGGTTGTAGATTCAAGAAAAGTGCATCCTACATAAAGAGAAATCGAGGAAGTGTAAGCTTTTAAGAGTACGCACACCGCATAGTGACTACTTCCTTTACTTCTTTCGTCACGTGACTATTTCATCATGCTCGAGATGCGATAAAAGTCTTTTGTTGCTGGCTTATCTCATCCCATGTACTTAAAAATAATACAAAAGGCAATTAATTTCCAGAATATTTAATTAGTTTTACTACCGCGAAATCAAATTCTTAACAACATATGCCTCTTGCAATCCGCTACCAACTTGACACCTATGTAATCTTTTAATAACCTGAAAGTGATTACTTTCGATGCAATAAAAAGCTGGCTTTATCGTAACTAAGAGGTTCAAATTGTTAAGTAACAGCCGAAGCCAATGGTCATAAAAAATCGTTGCATGGTGAATTTTTCTTAATTTTTTTTATTGCAGACACCTTAAGGAAGCTTTCCGTTTCATTTGCTCTCACAAACACACTAATAAACTGGCTTCAATTCGGACATACAAACGTGAAATATTTATGCAAATTATATTGCCAGAGCCAAAATACAAAAATGTATCTTAGCTTTTTTGCATTTCCATGCAATTTACATAACCAAGCGAAGCAAAATTAAGCCCAGATTAACCGATACTCTGTTTTAGAGACAAAAAAATGTGTATATTAGGCATTTACGGCCCTACTCCAGAGGTATGTTTTCATGTGACTTCTTTAATCTTTTTCTGGCGAATATAGTGCGCAGGGCAGGTGTCAACACGGTAGTCATGATTTCTAATAGACCTGTCCAACTACTGAGGATGATATCGACATTATCGGCCGTTACCAGCGTGCCGTAATAGAGCATAATATAATAATTGCGATTAAAGAACAGGCAAAATTGGTTGGTCTTGAAGTAAATGAGGACAAGACTAAATACATGCTATCAAGAAACAACCAAACATCTGTCCACAGTCTAGGACAAAACGTCACCGATGATAGCAATAACTTCGTGGTAGTTAAGGAGTTCACCTACCTTGGACTAAACACCAATTCCACAAATGACGCCATTGTATAGATCCGATGGAGAATTACCCTAGGAAACCGCTGACTACTTCCGTTGGGCCAAACAAATAGGTTCAAAACTCATCAATCGAAGAATAAAATACATTCTCTATCGAACCTTAATCCTACCAGCTCTGCTTTATGGTGCCGAGTGCTGGACGATAAGTAAGAAACGGGAGCTAATGTTGGGTTCTTTTGAAAGAAAAATGCTCCGTCGGGTATATGGTCCGGTGTGCGAGGAGAGGGAATGGAGGAGCTGAACAAAGATATGGATTTAGTCCAAAAAGCTTAATCACGTCGACTTAACTGGTTCGGCCCGATTGAGCGAATTGATAATAATGCTCCCGACAATAGGATCTTCGCCTCCCAGCCCCCAGGTTCGAGAAGGCAAGGAAGGCCGAAGGTTCCTTTTAGAAAACCAAGCCATCGCGGATGCCAGAGCGCTTGGTCTGGACAACTATAAGCAGCGTGCCCGGGATCGCAGAGGATGGAAGCATGCATTGCTTCAGGCATTTTTATGGGTCGGGAGCCCGTTTAGTAAAGTAAGGTACTCTAGATGTTACTTGGCCCGGCGGGATTTGAACGGGGTACCTTTCGATAAGTAGTGCAACACACTACGCACTGGGCCCAGCAAGAACAAACCATCACGGATACCAGAGCTCAGGGTGTGGACAGTTGGAAGCAGCGTGCCTGAAATCGCGGAGGATGGAAGGCTGCAGTATCTTAGACAGAGGGGTCGGGAGCTCGTTAAGTAATTGCTCTATCCATTCATCCTGGGAAAGTTTTATCGATTGTTTTACTAGAGTAGTCATTGAAAGCAGTGACTTTTATTAAAATTCTCTCAAAACGAGTGAAGCAAAAACTAAACAATTTCATATAATTTCAACGACAATCATGCATTCCGATACAATGAAAATGAATCACCTTCCGCAAACGATTTTCCCCATACTTTGCATATTTCCGGCTAAAAATACAAACAAACAAAAAGCTTTCACATCCAAAATATGTGTATCTAAAGTTGCAATGAAAGCGGAAACAAATAATCTAACCCCAATGGTCAAGCACAGAAACATGATAATAATTTGACAAAATTGTACCAACGCCAAAAGCTTCGGATAGACGTTGTCGCGGGAATTGCAGGAATCGAACTCTTCAGACTTTCAATTTAAGGTTTATTTTTTGAATTATATATGTTCTATTTTTGCAGACTTTACGATTGTCTTTTTGATTATAAAGCAATTTTTGTTGTGTGTGTCGCTTGTTGACCACAATGAAATCACTCTGTTTCGTAATTGAACGAAATTAGTTTACATAGCGGTACCCAACGTGTTCAGCTTGGGAAGTAAGATACATAATGGAAGGTAAATGATTGAATGAAATTGCGACGCGATTATTTGGCAAAGATATGCTTTGTTCGCATTGGAAAGCATGACGGATTCAGATAATAGTGCATAGCAAGCAACAACAAAAACAGAAATATGAAGAGTGAAACGGTTTGGTCGTTGGTGGAATAATAAACACCCACGGTTACCTGTTGGCTGATTGAGATACAGATTGCTTTCTCTGTGATCTGCAAAGACACACAATCGTACGACCAATCGATCACTTTGGTGATTTTTGTATGACGAATAATTGATTAATGCAACCTACGCAATTGGTGCGGCACGTGGAGATGGAATGATAAATCCACTTCCTTGTATGGGGAACGTGGACGAGTCTTCTTTTTTCTTTCTTTTTTGGGAAATTCCCAATTCGTTTTCGCACTAATCAAGAAATCGAGTTGCTTTAATAATACCGCGGAGTATCTGATGTCACATTTACAATTTTAGATCAATGATCACACAATTTTTGGTAGACATTCGGCTTCTTCTTTTTTTATAAAAAAAACAGACCTTTTTTAGCCTTAAGTGGCTGATATTTTAAGCAGCGTTTGCTATTCGGGCGAGGCCCAAACTTCTGTAGAAAATCGTATCTACGAAGTTCTCATGGCAGCTTATACACTCAAATGTTTGTCAGACTACCCATAGAGAAAGGTTAGTGAATAAACGTTTTAGCTGTTGGATTCGAACCTCAAAACACCTCGCTCAGTAGTTCAACACTGAGACACTGCGCTCATATTTACAGCTTTTACCCAAGGATTAGACAGATCCAGCTAACGAGAGAAATAATTCTTCAAGACATCCATAAACAAAGAGAAAGGGTACAGTCCGCTTGGGCGAAGTGTTGGATACCCGATTCCTGTCCTTCATAAAGTGGGCGTGTCAAAAATCTAATCATGGGATAATTGTAAAGAAGGATCTACATATTTGGTGTAAAACATTTAAAGGAATTTATCGAAAAAACAAAGGTTTTGCAAAAAAAAAACGCCCCTTAAAACTGGGCATGGCAGAAAACTTTATGAAAAGGAATTGTTCAAATCGACTTTATCTACATACTTTGCGAAGAATGATGTAATAGTGGACATGTCAATGGGCGGATTTTAAAAATATTTACACACGAGTACCTAGAGAATATATATATTTTTTTTTTTTTTTATAATTTGCTTACGCTAAAGGGATTTTTTCTGTTGTTACAGTACCCTTATGTTGCGTAACACAGCGTAAGCATTTGTGTTTAATAGCAGGCAGCACTATCGCATTGCATTGCATGCTTTTCGGTGCTACTTACTATTAGAAAGAATAGAGAGATAGGAAAGAAGTGTTTGGGTGCAGTTGTAGGGTTTTTCTCCACGGGTGGTGTCTAAGATATTCCGAATTTCAGCTTTCTAGCTCAAGTTTTGACTTTTCGATAAAACTGTTTTATTAAATTGTAGACGTGTCAGTGGGCGGATTTTAAAAATTCTAACAGTTGATTATTTTGGGAGCTAGAGAGTATATGGTTCAAATTTTAGCTTTCTAGCTCGAGTTTTAGAGCCTAATTTTTGTCCGACGGACGGACGGACGGACAAAAGCGATGGTTTTAACTTTTACGGGTCTGCGGCAATGTCATGGTATGGTACAAACTTTTAGTCAAAATTAATATACCCTTACAATAAGGAATAAAAGCTAGGTTTTACCACTGAGGACCTCCCTTTTTAACTTAGCATGAGTGGTTCGGAATCGTAAAAAATAACAGGCAGGCTTACGAACTCCTCGATAGCACGAATGCGAACACAACCAGGATTTTATTGCCCTCAGTTATGAAGTGATTCGAAATTGGGACATGCACTAAAGTGGGAGGGTTATGATCCCCTTTTATCCTGATCGTAGCTTTGTCGTTAATGAAGAAAAAGACAAAGAACTTATTTTTCATGGACAAAGCCGATGATTTATGGCAAAAAAAAACTCACAAAAAAACGGAAGAAAAATTATTGAAAAAGCCAAGTCTATGAACGAGATCCTGCTCCAAACTCTTAGACTGCGGCCACGCAGTAAACGATGAGCGGCTGAGTGCTCGAGCCACGAAAAAAAATTAAAACATATCAAATCGTATCGCGGTGGCCACGTAATTCCAGAGCGATCAGCGATTTTGTCAAGCGGCAGAGCGACGTCGCTGTCATTCTCTTAATAAGTGAAACTTTTCCACCTCTTTAAGTGGACAATATTTTATAAATTTACCTCTGTCAGTGCAATTCGTTTGAACCTCTGTTGTGAAATAGGTTTTTTCGGTAGAAATGTCTGCATGTGCTTATTTTGGCACACTTTGTTGGGTTTTGCAGCCGATCGAGCGGTTATGAACACTGTTACGAACGCAAGCAATATAGAGTTGATTTAAGGTCAACTCGTGCAGATCCATATACAGCAAGCACTCCATCATATTTATTTTAGCTAATGAGAAATCATGTTGTTTTTTCACAGTCAGCAAAATCAGTTGTTGCCTATTGCATGTGTTTTTGGTTCGTACTTATTTGAACAAAGTTATTTTAATAGATAAATGCATCGGCGAAATGAATATTTTTTTGTAATGAAGTGCAAAACTCCCTTAAATAAAACAAAAGATTTACAGTACCTGGATAAGGGAGAAACAGGCTTATAAGAATAACTGTATAAGTGAAGCTCTGACAAATGTACCATTAAATTCCACTTCTTCATGTTCGACTAAATAAAAACATACAATAGCAGTCACCAATGTTTTTATACTTTTTTACTATAAATTGTAACACAACTAAAATCCAAACATAGCACTGTACAGCATAAAAAAAGAGAAATTGAAGTAAAACTCGTTGGCAGCACCACTCTTGTTGAAACTTCACTTTGGCTATGTCTCCCGCCACCTTGCTAAAACCGGCCAAAAAAGAATCATGCGTAACACCTCCACCCAATTTATTTTTCTTGCTAGGTGGAGAATCTCCTACTTAATCACTGATCAAGGATTCGTTATCATCCGCACAACTCACTTTTAATCTTTTCAACAAAATTGAATCGTTCCCAGGGAGTTTTCCTTGAATATTGGTTCTAGTAGAGTAGTGATTAAGTAATTTTAATCTTCGTCAAGATCGACGAAACGATTGTTGAGTCCACTTTTTAATGAATTTGTCATGTCCAATAATTTAGTTGTTTTTCGTGCAGTTTCTCAATCAAACATGAATGTATGTGTCGCAGTATGTACTTTGTTAAGGGTTAAGGGTGGCGACGGTGTAGAGGTTAGTGTGTTCGTGTGTTCGCTTGTTACCCATGAGGTGCAGGTTCAATCCCCATGGGGAACAACAACATACGCCACCCATTCACATGCCTCTATACCAAAAGGAGGATTTCTGCCTGGTAGTACAATGGACCGTTACCGAGTCTGAGTGCTCTGGGATTTGGATTTCCTTTTTTTTATAAAATAAAAAATAAAAAAAATAATGTACTTGGTTCGTCCGGATATCCGGCCTTGCCCTTATTACACGTCCAATATCCGGTATCAGCTTGTTGAATAGAGCGTAGAGTTCCGGTAGACATCTCTACCGAAAGCGTCTACACTAAAGACAAATCGCGACTAGAAACTCTACTGTAGACTCAGTGTAGAGCTCTTAACTTTCGCTCTACCGAATGTTTACACTTCTCTACCGACATTTTTCTCCAGCTCTACGAGTTTTTCTCAAACACCCTTCAAATTGCATGACTAAGATAAATATGGTCAGCCAGTCAGGGAAGACTTTTTTCTAGGTAGGTACTTATTTGAAAACTAGCACCTCAAGTGGAGTTACGAAGTTGCGTTTGCAGCTAAACCCTGCAGAGGATAAGAGCGAATCCTTCTAAACCGCAAAGTGAACCGCTCAAGTTTGGTTCATCGAGAACAATAAAATGTTGGGCGGATTTCTTTTCTACATTTAAGGATTTCTAACCTAATCCATTGTTCCAACTGAATACAATTTTGAAAGAGCTCAGCGGAAACTTCCCTTTACGAGAAACTATATGAGATTTATAATGAAACAGAAACAAATTAAATCAATTTTGTTTGTTTTTATTTAGACGCTCTCAATAAAACATTCCAAAACTCTGTTGAAACCGCACATACCTGATAAGTCATTTTACTTTACCAAAACTCATCTCACACTCTATGCCATTGTCCAATGTCCACCGTCCAAACAAAGTGTAAACAGTCATTGGCGTTACAAGAGAGTCAATATTAGTTGTTAATGTTCGTCCGTATATGTAATTCCATCCGAATACGTACTCACGCAGTTTGCAAAATACTTGATACGAATTCCTTTGGATTTATTTGTATTTACCCCTTTTGGACGCGATGAAGTTTCAATTTGATTGACATTTGCAAAAGTGTGACCTACATTTGAATGTAAATTTCGACTGTTTTGTTGTTGAATTCTCAGCAAAATCCCATAACGGAACATCAAAAGAATTGGTAAAAACAATTAAATAAAATAAAGATAAAATAAAGAATTTGCCGTTGGCCAAGTTTTGTTTTTACAGTGATTTGCAGCGCGATTTTATTTTTAAAAAAATCTCAGAGAAATATGCTAATTTTTGCTCCCGCAGATACATTCATCACACAAATTGTTACCCTTCAATGGGGTTACCCCTCGCAATTTCCTTGCTGTGGGGCTCAAATGGAGTGCACACCAAAGGACGACAGAATAGCCTAATCGAACAAGCACTTTAAATAAATCAATTCGGTGATCATATTGAAACTATTTCTATTCTATTTGTTGGAATTCCTCAGCTGTCGTTAGTAACACGTGTTTGGTCTTCCGCCCGATCCCCACCCACCCAACATCTAACAGCTAACCTCTGATCAATCTGCACTTATTGACCTATGTAATGTATTTAATGCAATATTGAATGCAGTTAGCTTTGAGCTCTAAAAAAAAGAGAAAACAGCTATTTTCTCGTAGATCGTAAATATATTACACCTTCGCTTACCTGAGGCAATACGACCGGCTTTGCAATAAACACGCGCGCGACATGGTTTGCTGCATGGGTTGTATGTATCTCTAACTGTGGCTATATCATTGTGTCCAATAGTTAAATTCAGTGGTATCTTTGTGGTGTACCTATATGGACATTCTTGCCTTGTTTGCTTGTTTTTTTTTGTAAAAATACCGGTAAAAATCGCGTGCTCTTGGCTCTTAACGCAACAAAACAATGATATCGCCAACCAACCTTATGTCTAATAAAAAATGTATTTATATAGAATCGTTTATTTAGTTAAAGAGCAACATATGTACACTGAAAGAAATTATTGCATCAAATTTAGATAATAAAACAATGTTATGCACACAATATGAGCTTTAGTAAGTTAGGGATGTACCTACGTTGCAATTAATGTAGAAATCCAGTAAGTCTTTCACGGATATCACTTAGCGTCAATAAGTTAGCGACACAAACAATAAATCGTTAAGCTTGGCGTAGAGTATAACCACCAAAATATAAATGTGTTAGAAATCGTCAACACTTTGCAAATGAATTATTTCACATCAATGTAGTTATGGAAACTACCAGCAACACCGCCTTCTCCGCAACAACGAACAAAAATAAACAAACAAAAGTGTCTGCGAAAATCGAATGGTCCAATCTGGACAAAGAGAAAGGCAAAGCATTTATTGCCAATATGAAAAATGATCTGCATCACATCATCGTAGAAGTTGAGGATAAATGTTGCGGAGCACAAAATATGTAGAATTCCCTACAATGACTTTGATTGGACGGAGCCAAATCACTGCTTAGGGCTTCAAAAGGACACTGTCAACATGGCAAAGAAACATGGTGGTGGACAGATAAAGCTAAATCATTGATAATGGATATGAAAGCGGAATTCGAAGCTTCGCAAGAAACTAATGAAGAGACGTGAGCTCAAATTCAAGCGTTCATTCAAGAAATGTCTGCTTTGGTTGTCGATAGGAATGAGGCCATCCATGGGCTGTGACAAACAGCGGCACAACTGATTAAGCTGGTCTTCAAAATAGCCACTCAGAGCAGGAGAAATGCTCAGGAAACCCGTTCGCCAAAGTTCATCAACAATGCTCAAGGTGGCAACAGTACTCTGAAGGACTTATAAGCGAAGAATTTCCTTGGATATACTTTTTAAAGCCCTTTATAACAGTAAGGAAGTACCCGTTATTATACGGAGAAGTCAACGACCTTGCTACGTCGAATCAATTGGTTCTCTTGCTTATATGGGGGACCACTTGGGAATACCGCGTGTTGATGGCACCTCTTGCAAACGTCTGACAAACATCCAAGAGTATCAAATTGTCATGAAAAAATTCTCAAATTTGCCGTTCGGATTCGGCGTAAATCTGTAGGTTCCCTCCACTTCACATGAAAGTGGTTGGAGAAGCTAGGTTCAGGCACTGTATGGGTCATTAAGGCCTAATATGTATGTTTGTATACCGAGAAGTTCGCATTCAAAGACGGTGTATACCAGGGAAGCGTCTTCAGTCCATTGATATTTATTAGTGTCCTTGATTGAAAGAAAAGTGAAGGACTCCGAAGTGCAGCAGTTATTCTTTGTTCACGATGGAGCCATTATAAGCGAGGACCAAACGTAGCTGTAACAAATCCTTGATGTATGCGTGGAAGTTTTGGAGGGGAATGAGTATCGTATTAGTCGGAAAGAAAACAGAATACTTATGCCGCCCGTTCTTTGATCCACTCGGACCTACTGTAGACATTTATATGAAAGAAAGATTGATTCCCAAGTGCGAAAAGTTCAAACATCTGGGCTCTAATTAATAGAAAAGCAGCCTGTGAAAGCGACATTAGGCATCGGGTGAACGTGAACTCAGCTTCGTAAGCTGAAAGGACGGATCTACACAGATGTTGCACAGCGTACAAAAAGTATAGGGCAAATTAACGGCAGCTAAAATAAAGATGCTTCGCATGACAGCAAGAGTGACAAAGCTCGATCGAAGAAGAAGTTTCAAGATCCGAGGAAGCCTTCACCTTAAAGAACCTATCTCAAAGAAAATGGAGCACGGCTGGCTCAGTTGGCATGTCCAAAGAAAAAAACCGATTAACCCTGTCAAACAGGCAACATCAATCAGCGTTCACACACAATTACAAAAGAGAGACGGGATTAAAAACTCCAAGGGAACACACATGCAGCAACCCCAGCTTTCGATTGGCCACAGCGACGAAGTTAAATGATTTATTTAAAGTTAAATGATTTATTTATTTATTTATTTCATCAGTCGAACTCAGAAAAATCGCTTGAGGTGCGCATAATACAGGGTTCAATTCAATTATTTATTTGGCAAAGTACAAATAAGAACACATTGTCTTTTATAGTACATTATGGCTCAATAGATATACATACAATAAAATTAAATTAGTTCACATAATGAGCAGAAGTGATTCGAAATCGGGAGGTCAGCCGTTTTTTTTTTGGATGGCAATCCGTCGAACGCTACAGGCGGAACAGTAGGGACCCAGTGATCCCTTTAGTCCACATCATAACCTCGTCGTTGAAGAGAAAGTAGCAGATAGGGACACTATTACTATTAATTCTCACGCACAACAGACCAATAAGAGTTCGACACTAAATTCATTGAACATCTTTTACCAGCAAACACATTTCAGCCACCCATAACAAACAATCATCTTTGCTTTCACACCCTACTATCCATTTATGTAGTTTTAAATACAGTAAAGAAATTCCTTCTTCCTCCGATTCCCAATTGACACATAAACAATAAAAAAAGGCATTTCCACAAACAATCTTGCTCCAAATCCAAGCCGAATATAAATTTTGCATGTACATGTAAATTATAAAAAAAAACTGTTTCAGCCGATCCATGTCGACTGTATTTACACCCACAATAGTTGTTTCTAGTTTTCTGCATTCTTCAAGTCGAGGGCATACATTTTATTTATACAAGTCAATGACGCATAGATACAATTTTCCTCACTCTCAATTTAATGTGGAGAGTGTGTTTTTTTTTTACTGCCTTGACGTCCGTTAGTGTTGTCTACAAATACACAATTGACAACAATGGTCCATACTGAAAGAGTAACCAGACAAAGGAACATATCACATGCGACGGTGGTACAATTAAATCGCGCTTATCCGCCACTCGAAACCACTATCAGGCTGAGATAGATAAATATCTCGGAGAGCACGAGCTTCATATTGTTTTTTTTTTTTTTTTGTTGCATGGTCGTATGGCAGAACTAGTCCCTACTCATATTACCAAAGGATAACAAAATAATATTCGGATTCCAATTCCGAGATAGCCAGTTAGACGGACGGATTTATTTCTTTCGATTTAGATAATACGCCTTTGCTACCGGTCCGCATCGGTAGTTGCGAAGGGGATAAATAAAATTGGAAAATAAATTCTATCTGCTGTACAAAATAAATGTATACCTTATTAGTAGGACTTTTTACGAATTTCAGAATTTTCAGGTGGATAGCATTTTAGCACTTGACAGCTTTAATTCCGTATTCTGTACAATGCAATCACATGGATAGCACTATGCGCTTACGTACGTCAATACGCACTGATATTTTGTGAAATTCATTTACATATTTGGTAAACTTGTATTGTAGTTCGTAATACAACTTTGAACAACATAAACTGCAAATTGTTTCCATGTGTCTGATTAGTCGTTTTGAACAATATCCTCACATAAAATTTTCTGCCATGCGCACTTTAAAGGGACGATTTTTTACAAAAACTTTATAACTTGTATAACAAAATATGAAGATCCTTCTCACCAAATTCTGCTTTGTAAAATTCTGACTTTTAACACAAAAATTCTGCTTTTCAAGTCTGTTTTTTTAAATTCTGACAGGCAATATTTTAAACAAATAAATTCTTCTAATTCTGTTTTTTTTTTCCAATTTTTATAGCCTATTCTAAGAGTATATTAATTTTGACGCATAGTTTGTAACATACCTTAATATTGCCCGTAGACCCCTAAAAGTTACTATATTTATGATCAGCATCGATAGTAATGTCAATCTAGCCATATCCGTCCGTCCGTCCGTCCGTCGGCAAAAATTAGGCATTTAAACTGGACCTAGAGAGCTGAAATTTTAACCATATACTCTCTAGGGTCCCGAAATAATCAAGTTCACGAATTTTTGAAATCCGCCCACAGACACGCCCACGAATTTTGAGCTAGAAAGCTGAAATTTTTATATATGATCAATGACTCCTAAAACTGCTCGGGATATACAATTTTCAAAATCCGCCCACTGACACGCCCACAATTAAATAAAACAATATTATTGAAAAACCAAAATTTGAGCTAGGGAGCTGAAATTTATAATATATACTCTCTAGGGGCCCTTTAAGCTCATGTGTTAATTTTTTTTTAAATTCGCCTACTGACACGACCACAATTAAATAAAACATTTTACTGAAAAACCAAAGTTAGAGCGTTTTTTTACAAAAGCTTCCTTTTTTTTGATAAAATCCTTTAAATGTTATATAATAAAATATGTAGAGCGTTCTTAGCAATTCAACCATACTAAGACTTTTGTCACACCCACTTAGGAGGGATAGGAATAAGAATAGGGTATCCAACAGTTCGCCCAAGCGGACTGTAGCCCGTCCCTATGTTTTTTATTCGTTTTGCACAATGCAAATGCCCAATTATAATTTTTGCATTTATTTAATTTTTCACAATAACACATATGGATATATGCACGCACAACTTATCTTTTCCTTTATTGGATTTAGTTATAGATATATTCATTTTCACCTTTAGAAGCACACGTTCACTCACAAGGGTATACTAACAGAATATTTGTCTAAACCAAGAGAGCAATCTTAAAACCAATAAAAAAAACTACTTTTACCTCTTCTTCTATAACTAGTGAGTAGGTAGATAGAATGTTTTACAAAATTCTGCAAATAATAAATAAAAAGGTTTGGAAAATGTTAAAAAGCACGCGCTAAAGCAGAATTTTGAAAAGCTGAATTTTGAAAAAAAAAAAAAGAATTCTGAAAAGCTGAATTTTTAAAGCATAATTTTGTTAAACAGAATTTTGAAAGCAGAATTTTGAAAAAAGGAATTTTGACCTCGCCAGAATTTTGAACACAACCCTTCTCTCACGCTTAGATTTTTTTCACGTCCACTTAGTGAGTGATAGGATTCGGAATAGGGTATCCAACAATTCGCCCAAGCGGACAGTAGCCTTTCCCTATGTTTTTTCCCAGTCAATTAACGGTTTCTTTTTTTTGAAAAATTAATTTTTTTGAAACAAATTATGGGCAGCATTTTTACGGTTCCGTAGTCAAATGGCAAAAAACGGAACCCTTATAGATTCGTCATGTCTGTCTGTCTGTCTGTCTGTCCGGGGATGTCACAGCCACTTTTTTCCGAAACTATTTCAACTATACTGTTGAAACTTGGTAAGTAGATGTATTGTGTGAACCGCATTAAGATTTTCACACAAAAATAGAAAAAAACCAATAAATTTTGGGGGTTCCCGATACTTAGAAGTGAAACTCAAAACATTTTTTTTCATCAAACCCATACGTGTGGGTTTTCAAAAATGATATTGAGGTTTCTAATATCATTTTTTTCTAAACTGAATAAGAAAAGTGGTAAAATGTGTGTCCCCCCCTGTAACTTCTAAAATAAGAGGATGATAAAACTAAAAAAAAATATATGATGTACATTACCATGCAAACTTCCACCGAAAATTGGTTTGAACGAGATCTAGTAAGTATTTTTTTTTTAATACGTCATAAATCGTAATCCGCCACTTATCTATTGTTAAAACATCGATCAAAGTTACAACGAACTACAAGAACTTTTATATGATGTTACTTGCTGCTACGAAACCCTTCATGGGCGAGTCCGACTCGCACTTGGCCGCTTCTTTGAAGAGGCGTTCAACGCCATTCGTTATAAGGGTGAATATATTCCAAAACTCTGATTTCTATCTCAAAATTCGATTTTTTCGGTAAAGTTGTTTCTTTTTTGTTGAGATTTGGGGCTTGTCAGTGGTGGGATTTTAAAAATTCTGGCAGTTGATTATTTCGGGCCCCTAGTTTTCTAGTTCGATGCTGAGAACAAATTTTGTAATTTTTAGGTGTCTACAATATTAAGGTATGTTACAAACTATGAGTCAAAATTAGTATACACTGAGAATGGCGTATACAAAGTCTTCTACTACTAACCGCCGTATCAAAGGCCTATGCAAAATTTAAAAGAACTAAACATTAAGTGACGACTTTGACGTTAATGTTCTTTAAACGGGTTTAGCCGAATAGCCCAAACAGCAATTTAAATAGTTTGATCTCAATAAAAATGTAGACGCCGTTGTTTAGACATTTTCTGCAATATTCCGTTTTTGGAAGAACTGTGCACTATGCCAAAATAAAATAGTTGATCGCCACATATAGTTGATTGGAATACATTGACCTTCCGCCAAGATTTTTAAAAGTAAGGTATAGCTTGAGTATTTTTTATTACTTTAAGCAATTCAAAAGAAAGCACCAGCGGAGTATCTATTTCCATAATCATTCTATAAGGAAGTTCTTAGTCCGAATACGACCCGCGTTCTAATTAAAAAAGGCCGATTAATAACTGTTTGCAACAAGCATAGAATAAAAGACCCCATACTGTCGAACTCACTTAAGCAGACGTATTTAAATTCCATCTATTTGTATGTACCTACATCATTGCAAAGTCGACTCAAAATCTGTCAACATGCTACAAATACGCACAATGATACACTGTCAAGATTCGTAGATTGCTGTTTACATCAATAAAGACATCAATCATCCATTTTGGCATCGAATTCAAGTTAACATAGCTCCTTATCTCAAAGTAGCGATGCATTAATTATACGAAAAGGTCAATGATTGACGCCAGTACAAGGTCTTTGCACAGGTATCTACAAATATCAGCTAAATAACATCCAATAAAAACAAAACAACAACATTCCAAGGAATCTTAGCCGTGTTCTGTATCGAAAATTGTTTAGATTTATCGTGTATAATATCATCGCACCTC
The DNA here is from genome assembly GCA_949715645.1 of Portevinia maculata. Lineage (NCBI taxonomy): Eukaryota > Metazoa > Arthropoda > Insecta > Diptera > Syrphidae > Portevinia > Portevinia maculata. Next base: position 273,400,989 of record OX454526.1, on the reverse strand, counting down.
CATTTGTATGGTCAATGTCGTTGGAAAAACTAACGGTGTCTGGTTTAACGAGCTTTAACGCTAAGCTTGCCAGAAAAGTAACAACACAGCATCAAATTGAATAAACGAAAATCAGCAAAAATGACTCGCATACTCTAATATTACGTCTACGTCATATCGTGTTCGTAACCCGCAATTGTGGCAGCGTATTAGTGCTAAAGTAGCAGATACCACTACCAGTCGATTCGGAAGTTCAGGGAATCGGAATGGTTGGACGGCTGTCGGTCGGTCGGCTTGGTTTCAAAAGTACTTAGTACAGATAAATGTGCAGAGAATTGATTAAATATGTCAGACGCAATTGTATGTAAAAAGATACACCACACACTGCCTGAGGGAATTTATTGTCGCTCATCTTTGAACATTAAAAAGCAAGTTTATTACTCATGCAGCAATGAAGATATATTTGCATTTTCAAGATTGAATAAATGAAATAAATGAAAATATGGAGTTAGCTTGTGGTAGGCAAATAGATCTTGCATCCAGTTTTTAGGCAACATTAAAGTCGCAGTTCGGCGTACAACTCTTTTGTTTATTATTTCCATTTCTATTTTGTGACCTTTACCTTTTTTCCATCACAAACATTAATCAAAATTGATATTGTTTTCTATTTTAATATCAATATGTATGTCATGAGAATCTTGTGCAAAGAAACTCGCTTCGCCATTAATCTTTGTCCTCGATTGACCTCGTGTGTTTCTATTTCATTAAATTCTTAGACACAACGTCGACGTTTGTCCAATTACCACGCTTTTATCAAACTTCACTCAATTCAATCAATCAAATGTTACTTCTAACCACTTAACAAACACATCAGATACTTTAGTTTGTGAGTCTGCAATTAAAGACTTTCGTTCGACATTCCATTTGAAGCAAGTACATTAATTCCATGGCACTCATCAAGAGCCATTTTAAAGGCATTAAAAACACCTCTCATGCATAAAGACGACAATGGTGATGATGATGACGGCGACGACGAATTCTATTTAAATTCACCATCGCGCAGGCCGCAGCAGGAGTGTCAATATTTGATCAACTTAATGCAACTTATTTATGTTGCAACATGAACTTCTTCAATACCCTCGCTGAGGCCCTGGTGTTGTTGTAATTGCTTTATGCCATTTCTTTGGACTTCCAACTTGGCCAAGTAGTTTCGAGTGCTGTTTGGTTTTTTCTTATTTTTGCACATGCCTCGTTTGTCCACAAATTCCTTTCATTTACACCATATTCGTATGTTAATGGCCACCTATTTGGTTTGCAGCTCACACTCATCTATGAGAGATACCCACAGTAGGCCGGCAGCCAGCTCACTGGCATGCATGCTAAATCGTCTATAAAGGACATTTCCGTCCCTTCACGTATAGGTTTGAGTGTGCGACGTAGGTACTACTGTCGATCGCGTCTCCATCGTCTACGCCGTCGTCTTGGTGCGGTTGCATGAAGAAGGGCCATCAATAAATATATGCACTGGCACTCGTTGGCTACTGATTTTCACTCTTGGCCATGGCTAAGACACTTTGTTTGGTGTACGAAGTCGCGCGCACTCTAGGTGCCAGACCTGGTGTCAGTACATAGAGATATGGCTCTTTCCTGGCCTTTGAGGGCCTTCAAGGGGTTATCGATCTGTGCAAAGTTAAAGGTAAGGGGTTGGCTCTATGAGTCTGTTGCGTCGTGTTGTGTGCAGAGCAGACACGGAACGAGCGACAACGACGACGTTTACTTTACCAAATAACCACAAAAGAAATTCTAGAACTGCCGTAGTGTGGTGTATCTCACATTTGCATTTTATGGTTTGTGCAAATATTTGTATCTGTGTTTGTTTTTTTGTTTGCCTGTTAGCTCTCAGGTGTTACATTCCTCTGTGGCTTAGTGGAGGTTTTATTTATAGTTTACAGCTGCATTCAATGCACAAAAATAGCGATTTCTTATTTTTATTTTTCTTATACTAGAGTGCATGGAGTTGCACTCTTTTAAGATGATATTCGTTGGGAGTCTGTGGTGAAGGATTTACTCGATTTATCCTATTTACCCCTGTGGTAAGTGGTCTCATATGTGGAGTACGTGAAGTACGATTTTCTTTCTAAATATGGGATTCTGGGAAAACTGTCATGAAATTTTATTCGATAGGTTCTAGCGAATTCTCATTAAGAATAAGTTTGCAGATGAAAAGAGTTCTTGGATATGTTGTTTATGAGTGGTGGAGTGTCGGACCACAAGCAACGAATGGGAAATAAAATAATGCGATTTATCTATCCAAGGATTGGATTATGTTTTCTGTAGCGGGAAAGGTGCCGCTTTTGAAGATTTTTTTTATTTTTTTTTTATTTTATAAAAGCAATATATTTACGTGATTATTTTTCTTTTTCAGATTGCATTCAGCCTTTTTGAAGGCGATTTGTTTTGAGAAATATAAGGTGAGTTGGTTTCGAAAATGTTAATCTTGGTTCATGGGTCATAAGATTGAGTATCGACGAATAAACCTATCAAGAGATTCATAGTGCTGTCCCTAGCGGGGACAATACCGATGTTAACATGTAGATCAGCACCGCACAAGGTTTATTTCTAAATTAATAATTGCGTTAAAGACTGCTTAAGACCCAAATCAATGCCACGACTGTTCAAATACCCTAGACACCAGCCATTTAGTGGGGGTACGTAGTAGATTAGATAACATATTTGGTGGGACCTAGTACCCTTATCATTGGGGCTATTGTGATATGACCTTGTTTCGAGATTCGCTAATCAACCCGAGAATGCTTTATCTTTGGGCGAGCTAATAGTAATTATAACATCTCTGTCAAGGTAAGGTATTCTTGTTAGGTAGCTACAATGGCGTATGCTCTGTTGTTTCTTCGTCGTTGTTTCACATTAAAAAAATTTGTATTCCATTAAGCCCTTGGCTAGAAGGTATTTTAAATTATAAAGTGTCCCGTCAGGAATCCGGTGAATGTATATTGTATATATCACTCTGTGAACAATTGATAGAGCCGCTTAGTTTTTTTATTGGAAGGGGCTGATAAAATCGCTGACCTGACTGTTACCTTGAGTTTATTTCCAAAAATGAAGTTCTTTTGTTTTTAATCATTCTTTTCCCAGAGCTAAAACCCATATAACAGAATTGTCTTTGCGTTACAAACAATGTTGGCAATCCTTTTTTGGCTAGCTCGTCTGATTTTTATTGCCATCAATGTGGCTGTGACCTGGTCACCAGATAAAGGTTTTGACAAGATATCATCTTTGAACCTGGAATAACTTTTTATAATATTCGGTTCAGCACTTCCTTTTTTCCTAATGATTAAGAGAGAGTCATAAAACACTTGTGATTCGCCATCTACGCTGACGATACCAAATTTGCGGATGCTCGTTCTTCAACCCAAGACTTTAATAACCTCAGCAACTATGTCTACTCATAAGTTTTTCTTTTTGATGTTTAAAAAATTGCTTACAACTCAACATAGCTAAAAGCCAATAATTTACATTTTCATAAAAATCCACTTCCAGACTTTATCTTCTGCTCTTTTTCAAAACTATGTACTGCAATTTATGATGCTTATATATTTTCTTTGCATGCTTATGCCGTAGTATGTTAGCTCAAACTTTACTTTTTTCCATTTCAACCGCAGCACTCTCGTCTTAAACTGTATCAATTTTATCATTCCCTTAATCTTGTTTTTTATTTTTTAGTTTCAGAACGGGTCAAATTTTGTTTTGTTTTTTTTTTGTAATTCTGTTTACCAAAACTCTGCTTGACAAAATTGTGGAAGTTGGGAAAAATTCGCTTACCTGCATCACTGAATTTTCAAAGAAATTAAATTTGTGGAGAGGAGCTGCAAATCCACCCGACTTCAGTACACAACGTTCGATAACTAAAAAACCTAACCCAACATCCATATCAATTCATGCCTCTGCTTGGCAACTTATAAAACTATTTTGAGAATAGTAGAACTCATTGAACTTATGAATTGTGTCAGCCTCTAAACAGGTTCTAACATGGACGATGCTGGTAAGAGCAAATGCAATTATCGCTTCAAATGTTAATTTTAACCTGCCACCAGCAATTATTCATCTAGCCTAAAACTCTGATTCATTATATTCTAAAAATTAATTCATTGTTTGGGTAATGTTAGTTGATGTGCATTGATTGCTTGGTGGATGGTAGTATTTTCAAACTCAACGTGTTGAGGGATAATTTCCTTTCGTCTTTTCATATTAGTGGCTGACAGTATATATAATTTTTCAATGAAACCTAAATGCGCAATTATCTTTTAATTCGGCGAATTATATTTGGTACATTTTTAAGTACCTAAGCTAAGAACTTCGCCCAGACAACTTTGATATCTCTGCCCAATTGATATTTTTGCCACTTTTATTTAGGATCCAGTTCGGTCATTCACTCTTTTGCAAGGGATTACTGTTTCGGGTTGCTCGAGAAGAGTATCCAGCCAGAAGTAGATCCAGCGAAGAAAGAAGAGGGCGTAGTCCTTACCTTATGGAGATCGACTAGTCTCGAGATCGGTTTTATAAAAATGCCAAGGAACTAGCTGCTGAAGGAAACTGAGTCCCCATGTATAGAGAGTGATATGCAGATAGTGAGCAGGACAGGTAATAACACGGACGGCCGGCTCTAGCGAGTTGTGGAAGCGGCTTCCATATGGATGGCAGAACATGCTAAATTGGTTGACCCTGAAATCAACGAGGTCAAAACTTTCTTTCAAAAAACAAACAATCATCTGTCCACCGTGTAGGTCAAAATGTCACTGTTGATAGCAGCAACTTCAGGGTAATAAGGGTACCCCCCTTTGGCTGATCTATCTGAATATAGTCGGAAGGTTGAATTCGCTAAGTCTTGCCTGCGTCCCGGGTCATAACGGGATCACGGAGAGTGAGGTCGGTGTTAAACTTAATAGACGGCGCTCCGAGGAGGAATTAGCAGGACCTCAACCGGCCTTAGTTCTTCCTGTCTCCTCGGTCAGGGCTTCCATTGATAGTTGGGTTGCCTGTGACCACAAATGTAGGATACATGATTCTCTAGTGTGCGGATAGACAAACAAATCCCGATGTTTGTAAACAAAATCTGCACCATTCTTGCTGGATCTCAGCTGAGAAGACTGTACACAAATTACTGGCGTTCTAACGGACCAATAGGCTTTTGCCAATCATCTTAAAGTTTAAGCTTTACTACCAACTGCGAAGCCTGTTAAAGCAGCAACTACAGTGCAGAACACACTGATGTGGTGAGTGCTGAAACTCTTAACTCCTCCATCATTGAAGCGCCTACTTGCCTTTCCAATCCATTAGTTGTTCTAAGAAAAGCTATTGAGTTATGTATTTCGCTCTAAACATCGCCTTGATTCTATCAACTCGAACCCATTTTACAAAGTTTCGGGATAACATCATCTTCAGTGACGTATTCTTTTTCTTGTTTGGCGGTCAATTGATCTTTATCTGAAGCCATAAAACTAGATTTTCATTTGCATAGAAGCCCAGGCAACGTTATTATCACCGCGACTTACATGACTACAATCTCAAATCCAATGTCATATAGAACGTAGTCTCTTCCCAGAATCTAGTTCCCCATTAAAGCATCCAGACAAATAAAATAGGAACACTGTGACCTGAACCAACAATAAATCACTCGTTGCTCATGATATTTTCTCAAAAAAAAAGGGCTGACCGTATCCTATCGTTATTTACGACTGACCATGGCCATGACCCATGGCATAATCCCGTTATTGCATCGAAATAAAATACCATTTAATTCTACCCACCAACATTATGTGTCTTAGAATATCTAAGCTCGTTGCCGAGCTTAATTAAACTTAATTAAGCATCATTATGCGAGAGGTGTACTGCTGGTTTCCCACAAAAAGTACACAAAGTCCTCCTACCCGTAGAAGATGCCATTCTTTCCTGCACAAAAAACGGCATGTTTGTTTTTCAAGAAGAATGCGACTAGCTATTTACGAAGGTACTGCGAGTGAGTAATTAACACCTGGCGTTGTGAAATTTCTTTGACTTTAACAAAGAAAGAATGATATGTAAATTAATGTGACAGTGCCAGTGACGATGATGGAAAATTAAATGAAGACCATATTCTTCGTAATTAGGAGGAGAAAAAAAGTATGCAAATGAATCTAAACAAATGTCATTACGACAGTGTTGCACGCACGCTTACTAGAAGTGCTTTCTTTTTTTCTGTTATTATTAACAATGGAGTGCGAAACAGTGATAAAGACGGTGACCTGATGTTTTGAGGGGAAGTTTTGAAGCTAATGGGTGCGCATATAGAAGAAATGGGGACATATTGGCGAGGCATAATTTCCATCCCATGGTGTTCAAAGTCTGAATGGTTAGCTTCGAAAGCAATCTTCACACCTTGCCGGATAGTCATGAGTTAGACTTAACTTGAAGCAGGAATCAGAAAGCAAATTTTTAACTTTGTCTATTCCATCTAAAGGCGCGTTTTTTGGTTGCCACAAGTATATCATTCATTCATCATTCATCTATTTTAGAAGCTCAAGGATTTTTGAGGAGGTGCCTAATTGTCGCTTTGAAAATCACTTTACAATACCAAGGACATCTCGTTGTTAAAATCTAGTTTGTTGAAGAAGAAGCTGTCTTGAGATTGGCTTCAAAGAGTATTGTGTCTCGTACTGCAAGGACCGATGACCTTATATTTGATAGTTTGACCTTTTTTACAATTTGCGAGCGATAATAGTGTAAGAATCACAACGCATTCGTTTTTGTTGTTTGACAGCATGCAGCTTAGGCACTACTTACTATTTGAAAGAATACAGAAGATAGAATAGAAGTTACGTGCTTTTGTAGGGTTTTTGGTACCTAAATGGCTTAGGGATGAAACAAAAAATTTGTACCGATTGGATATAAATATAAAAAATATAAAATTGAAAACGCCTGCGCTATGGTTTCCACTATAAGGGTACTGTGTCACTACAGAAAAAAGAAATCCCTTTAGCGCACGCAAATTATAAAAAAAAAAAATATATGAAAAGTACGAGTACTTCAATGTTTTCTCCAAGAACTGGTTGCATTTATCGATAAGCGTATACATACACGTATAACTAGGTACGCGATCGATAAAGAATATAAGTTTGAACAACAAACGCGGCACAAATCCAAAACTTTTTGATAACAGACAAACGAAATTAGTTGAAGATAATGGGGGGGCCTCAGGGAACAGCACATGTGCCAGTTCTATTTAATATAAGAACATTTGGATGATTGATGGCTTATTAATCAGGGGTTATTCAGCTAATAACTAGGTAGCTTTATATGTGTTTAAATACATTCAAATGTAGGGTACCAATAGTAAAATGCAGTCCAAGAAGAATGCAGTTCTTGTCCATCTTTGAGGTTCTAATCTTTCTAGCTCTTGAGCTGCAACACGTGCTTGACGGCATTTCAGACATAACGATTTTCAGGGTTCGATTTTACCATTTTAGGATGTTAAATGACGGTTGTTCTTAATGAGCTCCTGTCGCAGAGTACTTTCAATGTTGTTCTGTATGATATGCGGGACTTTAGCATTTGTTCCATTGTGAAAACTGGGTTTCGATCCAAGTCAATGTAAGCTCCTGCAGTCATCTATTAGTGTCCAGATTGAAAATTATAACAAATTTGCTTGATGAATAGCATGAGGTGCCTCCTTTTCTTGTCGACTTGTCAGCTTGATAGGTTAATGTGTTAGGCGAGACCGACTCAATAAGATCAATACGAGGTCCGTTGTGGTACCACTTGAATTTGGAAATGGTTTCCCCCCTATTAAATAAACCTCTTAAAGCTAAAAGTTTTAATTAGATCGTTGTAGAAGAAAACACACAAGTGGAGTTTCTCTTTTCTGAAAGAGACCTAGACATTAGGGTGGTCCTTATTGCTAAGAAAAAAAAATTGTCTTTAATTTTGCGGGGCACCACGTAGTTTGATTATATACCATAAGAAACTATTTCAGTATTTCTTCGGAAATTTTCAAACGACATTTAAGGGTCGCTACCAAGGTTTGAATTTCAAAATCTGTATTATTTTTTTTGTTATACGCATGACATACAAAATATTACAAAATCTTCACCGATGGATGACAATGTTGATTAGCTTAATTCGGATAATAAATGACCGATAAGCCAAACCTTACTTTGATTTCTAGTAGCTTTACTGAGTCCGCTACTTTTAGACGCCATTGCAACACTGTGGAATACGTTACTATGACTTTTACAAATAAAATCCATGCGCTCTCGTAATTGACTTATTAGAACTGAAAGGCGGGACGGGCTAAATCTCGACGACATGTGTTACCACTTGTCTACCTAAGGTCGACTGCATATAGATTAAATATCAGTTTGCATGCAGCGATCGGTATACCTAGGTAACCTTTTTCAGCTGGTAAAGGTAGAGGAGTTCGATATTTGGCAAGTTCATCAGCCATACAGTTCTCCGGAAGGTCCAGCTTCGGGCAAGCACTTCCCGAAATGAAGATTACAAGGTTCCACCTCATTCCCAACTGCATTTAATCCACTTACAACAACGAAAACTTTCTGTTTTCACCTTCACTCCGAATAAATCCCGCTTGAAATACGGGAATTTTTCCCATCGCAACGACCTATCACATCTTCATTCCGCTGACGGAAGTTGCAAATTTTTTCAGAAACCAATTGAAAGAAAATGCCAAGTGTCTTCATTCAGACAATCTAAAGTTATTTTCCATTGCGAACAAACGCCCTCTATCAACAACCTATATGTATCTGGATACAACCTCTATTTTAAAAAGCTGACCCTTGTGGCTCTTTAACAAATTGTCAGACACACACACTTTTTTAAATTCTAACTTACATACACCAAGTAACGGCAAACAGCCTCTAGTCCGTAATTGAAGTTAAGCGACCTGAGACTATCGGTTAAAGAACGTTTTCACGATTCTTTTCAGCGATCATTCCTTATGGCTAAGAAGGCGTCTAATGAATTGACTTTCAGTTAACTCTCATCCACTGGCGTTTATGCAAATTGTGCCCCCCTAAAGCAAATGGATAATTTTCCAGAATCTCACTAGAGACTGGGAAACTTGAAAACAATGCGACTCCGCAGAAGAAGAAGACAAGCCTATTCGATAGTTTTAAGTATAATTTGTAAAATTCTCAGACATCACTTAGAGAAAAACTCTGTAATTGAAGAAAAGTATCTTTATATAAATAGTTAGCAATCCACTATCTCTGACTAGAGCTACCACCATCATCGTCATCATCAACATCATCAACATCGTCATCATCATTATCATCATGGTTGGTCAGCAAAGAAAATCTTTCTTTCGTCGGATTGCAAGAAAAAGTAAATTAAATGCATCGAAAAAATTGAATTTCATTTTTTTTTTAAAGGAAACTGACCCAGAAGAGCTAGAGTACTGTATGTATATCTTTGAAACATAACAAGTGTATTTGTCTGTGTTCGCTTGTGAAACATTAATAGGAAAACGAATGCAAGGACTGGTCGCACCGTAACACATCATCATGCCCATCGATGTACGGCTTGTTAGGTTTTCAGAAGTGACAGCTAGATTGGTTTTGTATCTTGGTTTCTGCTCGGTCTCATCTACAAATTGAGTGAATTCGTTCACGAGGGAAAGATAGTCAATTTTTATTACGTAATAATCACGAAGTATACAATATGACGTCCTACACACTAGAATGCTAAATGAAATCAAATAGTTTGCGTGGTAATCCTCTGACGCTTGCGTGCTTCGCAGATGAACTTTTATTTTCGTGCAAACTATGCACTGGGAATAGTAACTGGAAATTAAGTATGAATTGGTGGTCAGCTATCACCAAGCGGGAAGAGGGAAGTGTTTTTGATAACTGACAAACTGAAGGTGATTGCTCATTCAAGTAACAGCAAATGTGCCACATTTATGTAGTATTTCAAACTCATCGATGATAGATGGTTGATTAATAACTGGTTAGCTTGCTAATAACTTTTGTTAAATACAGACAAGATAATTTGTACAAATATGTACAAAATGTCTCCTTAAATATACTTAAAACTAATTTATAAGATTTTTGAACAAGACCTTAGTGGCTCGCAACACTTTCTAATGTTTTGATACTTGAACCCCTCAAGTCGAACCTCCTCTAACTCGAACTTTGCTCCTACTCATTAGTCCATCATATTCTTGCATACCCCCTACCCCGTTTTTTTCAAAGACAAGTCATCCTCTAATTCGAAATCTATATATTCTTTCGATTTTTCAGTCTATAGTTCCTCGAATTTTTCTCCTCAGGAAAACAATTCTAAAAAAATCACCATTACGACATTTTTAAGGCTAAGTTGACCCTTGTGTAAGTGTCAAGGTACCTGGGTACTTTCTTTACATAATTTTCCAAAAAAAAAGAGGTTCGACGGGAACCATTTGCTTAGTATTTTTAGCACCTTTCTAAAAAAAATCTTTGCGTCAAATGCGCTATGAATGTCGAAAATCGGGTCATATCTACGTTTCTTCTACAATACTTTTTTTAACTTCTTTACGCACGCTTGGGAAGTAAGCTGGTGAATGCGTCACGGAAGTGTAAACAAACGTACCCTTCCGGCAAAACGGAAGTGTAGACAAACGTACAAAGTTGTGAGGGAAATATAAGTTAGTGAAGATAGAAAGAGAGAGAGTTACGTTTCGTATCATACACTCTTTTGTTACAACCCATAAAATTTAGTCGGCGGAAAGGTTCGTGGCATGGGTAAGCACCCTTGAATCTCCTCAATAGATGGCAATACTAAGTTCGTATCATCTATCCAAACCATTCCAAAGGAGAAAGCTATATCTAAAACAATTGCCGACAGATGGAATTTACCGGAAGTGAGTAAAGTCATTGTGTACATGAATAGCAGTTCATTAGTTGGAAATATCGAGCGTCACCGTCATCGTCAGATTTTCAGGTCGGACGGCAAAAAAACAAAGTTTGAGCTAGGGAGCTGAAATTTATAATATAGACTCTTCATTGGCCCTTGATGCTCATGTGTAAATATTTCCAAAATTCGCCCCACTGACATGCCCACAATTTAAAATAACAAAACAATAAACGCAAAACGAAATAATTTTTCTTTAGTATCAGGATGTGCCGTGACAATTCATAAATCTCAAGGTGGAACATTCAATGAAGTTGTTTACGAATATCAAAGGACTCATTCTCTACCATTGCTATATGTTGCTCTATCACGAGTTACCAGTATTGAAGGACTATACATAGTGCCAAAAGACAATGATAATAGATTTTATCATGCTAGGAATGCATAGGAATGCAATGTCTGTGTTCGCTTGTGAAACATTAATAGGAAAACGAATGCAAGGACTGGTCGCACCGTAACACATCATCATGCCCATCGATGTACGGCTTGTTAGGTTTTCAGAAGTGACAGCTAGATTGGTTTTGTATCTTGGTTTCTGCTCGGTCTCATCTACAAATTGAGTGAATTCGTTCACGAGGGAAAGATAGTCAATTTTTATTACGTAATAATCACGAAGTATACAATATGACGTCCTACACACTAGAATGCTAAATGAAATCAAATAGTTTGCGTGGTAATCCTCTGACGCTTGCGTGCTTCGCAGATGAACTTTTATTTTCGTGCAAACTATGCACTGGGAATAGTAACTGGAAATTAAGTATGAATTGGTGGTCAGCTATCACCAAGCGGGAAGAGGGAAGTGTTTTTGATAACTGACAAACTGAAGGTGATTGCTCATTCAAGTAACAGCAAATGTGACACATTTATGTAGTATTTCAAACTCATCGATGATAGATGGTTGATTAATAACTGGTTAGCTTGCTAATAACTTTTGTTAAATACAGACAAGATAATTTGTACAAATATGTACAAAATGTCTCCTTAAATAAACTTAAAACTAATTTATAAGATTTTTGAACAAGACCTTAGTGGCTCGCAACACTTTCTAATGTTTTGATACTTGAACCCCTCAAGTCGAACCTCCTCTAACTCGAACTTTGCTCCTACTCATTAGTCCATCATATTCTTGCATACCCCCTACCCCGTTTTTTTCAAAGACAAGTCATCCTCTAATTCGAAATCTATATATTCTTTCGATTTTTCAGTCTATAGTTCCTCGAATTTTTCTCCTCAGGAAAACAATTCTAAAAAAATCACCATTACGACATTTTTAAGGCTAAGTTGACCCTTGTGTAAGTGTCAAGGTACCTGGGTACTTTCTTTACATAATTTTCCAAAAAAAAAAGAGGTTCGACGGGAACCATTTGCTTAGTATTTTTAGCACCTTTCTAAAAAAAATCTTTGCGTCAAATGCGCTATGAATGTCGAAAATCGGGTCATATCTACGTTTCTTCTACAATACTTTTTTTAACTTCTTTACGCACGCTTGGGAAGTAAGCTGGTGAATGCGTCACGGAAGTGTAAACAAACGTACCCTTCCGGCAAAACGGAAGTGTAGACAAACGTACAAAGTTGTGAGGGAAATATAAGTTAGTGAAGATAGAAAGAGAGAGAGTTACGTTTCGTATCATACACTCTTTTGTTACAACCCATAAAATTTAGTCGGCGGAAAGGTTCGTGGCATGGGTAAGCACCCTTGAATCTCCTCAATAGATGGCAATACTAAGTTCGTATCATCTATCCAAACCATTCCAAAGGAGAAAGCTATATCTAAAACAATTGCCGACAGATGGAATTTACCGGAAGTGAGTAAAGTCATTGTGTACATGAATAGCAGTTCATTAGTTGGAAATATCGAGCGTCACCGTCATCGTCAGATTTTCAGGTCGGACGGCAAAAAAACAAAGTTTGAGCTAGGGAGCTGAAATTTATAATATAGACTCTTCATTGGCCCTTGATGCTCATGTGTAAATATTTCCAAAATTCGCCCCACTGACACGCCCACAATTTAAAATAACAAAACAATAAACGCAAAACGAAATAATTTTTCTTTAGTATCAGGATGTGCCGTGACAATTCATAAATCTCAAGGTGGAACATTCAATGAAGTTGTTTACGAATATCAAAGGACTCATTCTCTACCATTGCTATATGTTGCTCTATCACGAGTTACCAGTATTGAAGGACTATACATAGTGCCAAAAGACAATGATAATAGATTTTATCATGCTCGGAAGAATGATACATCGATCATATCTTTACAAGATGAATTTCGCCGATTGTCGTTGAATGTGTTCAAACAATAGGAAGAACGATTCTTGATTTCATGAATGATAGAAAAAGTTGTCCATGGTTACTTTCAATTACCAAAGTCTCAGAAAGACTTGAGCGATCTCGTAATTGATTTAAGCAATATTTTGTTTCTATCAGAAACCTGGTCAAATGACGATGAAAATGTTGACATCCCGATTTCAATTGTATTGCACAATTTAAGCGTTAAAATGTAAGATCACCAGGAGTGGCAATTTATCAGAAATCAAATGATGCCTCGAATATAGTAACTTCGAACATGGACATGTTATTGCGATATATTCGTGAAATCGATATAGGTCAGTCATCAATTGGTGATATATGTGTTGCTCACTGTGTTTTGGACGATGGAACAAACATCATAATGGTAGTTGTTTACATTTCGCCCAATAACACATTTAATATTATTATAAAGTTTTTATATAAAAGACTTATGATTTACGGTCGAGTAGGCTCTGAAGAATTAGGAGAAAACTATCATACGTTGCCACTAATTTAAGCAGGAGATTTCAATGTTAATTTCGCGTCCGAAGATGGACAACTTTCTACAAGATAAATTAGAGCTACAAATGAATAATAACCGAAATAAACTTACCACAAGGCATGGAACAACAATCGATGCAGTTTTCTCTAGATATCTTTCTAATTTTCATTCAAAAACATATGTATCTTATTTCTCATACCATAGGCCTACCCTACAATCAACCATAGTAATTACTGATGTATCCGATAACGAAAATAATGAATGAAAATAAAAAAGCTATTCAATAAAAAATCTATTCAAAAATATTAATTTTTATTTTATTATTTATTTATATATATTGATATATATATACATACATATAGATGGAGCGAAAGAAGTTTTACTTCAGTCGTGTGGTCTTAAGCACTCTCATTATTTTTGTTGACATGTTCTCGAATATAATATCAAAGTACGCGCTTTATACCAACGCTTCGATAAAATACATACTAGAGATGATTGAATGTCTACTGACATTCCATCCCCATTCATCATGACCAAATGAACGAAAAACTACAGGCCATCGACATGTCGAAGAACAGCTAAGGGTTTGATGGGCATGTGATGCGTCAAACTATTATAAACAGGTAGTTGCAGCACGCCAGACCAATGTTGGAGAAAACATAGCTGGCGAAGGTACGAGGGATCAGGCCAAACTAGCACTCGGTAAGCCGATATATCCACCAATAGCTGTTATACCTACATCAGAATGTGGAGCAGATGACCGCCTTGTGTGAAAATGAACTTGACACCTTTGCTTTCAGGTCGTAAGCGAGAAACATGCAATGTGAGGTGTGAGTTTTTTTTTACTGCCTTGCCTTTACTGTCTTGCGAAAGTCCGAAAAAGATGCAAGAGCATCAATTGTTATGAACCGCTTCTCCATTTTGCTCTACGGAGTTGGCTTAAAAATGTAGGTCTCTTGCAGTTTGCTCAAGGAAATGGTTGGAAAAGCTTTGTTTTGGGTCCTGCATGGCCCGTTAATGCCTAATATTGTTTGTTTATTCCTCCCAAAAAGTGTCTATCGTAAGCAGGTTCCAAAGTTTTCTTGTTCTGTTCAAAAATCATGTTCATACGTGCCAGTCACATGGTGAGCTGTCATCGTCTAGTGGGATGAACAAATGATGCGTTTCTATGATTTGCTTCGTTTAATTCCACTGTACATATCCCGTAGAGAAATCTATACACAAAGGTTTTCGTTGAACCAGTGTTTGGGGATTTGATGGCAATTCTGGGTCATCTTAAAAAGTCAAACAGAAGAAATCTAAACAAGCGTCGATTGATTTTAATGACGTTTATAATAAAACATGATTTCGGGCATTTTGCCTACATGCGGGCGTACCAGCAACTGTATTCTGGAGGTCGAATTTTAGAGCATTTGATGTCGTATCTCATGAATGATGCGTTCTTTGCTGGCTTCCAATGCTGCAATCGTATGCTTTTGCCCATAGACCATCGGCCTCAAATAACTATTTCAGCGAGCTTATGCACTTTTAGAAACAAAAAATCATTGCCCTGCTGGGTTGCTGGCGCCATCGTGATATTTCAATTTTGTTAATTTCAAACATTTTTTACTGGATATTGATTTTGGAAATAAATGTTCACAATTTATAAACGCTAACTGCTTTTGCGATACTCCCTCGAATTTGCGTTATTCTTCCTCAGCTTGTAGTTTTAGCAAGTGTCAGTATCTGTCAGTCTGAGGCGCTTGTGTGTTTCCTCAAGATACCATATTAGTCCCTGCCTAATTTAAGAATGTCCCGGAATTGTATGTGAATATAACGCCTTGAATATCCTATGCTCAAGAAGGTTTGTCTAAGTCAGCAAGCCTTGTGATTTTTTTCCCTGAAAATTCGCTTAACTGAGCATAGACGTGGTTTGATTACCACTTCCTAACTGCACTGCTATTTATGTGGTCTACTTTCAGCTATCAGTTACATTCAATAAAGCTGGGTTGTATTGTGCAACAGATCCTGACTATTGCAGAATTGATTTTGTTTGATTACAGTACCTTGAGTGCAGCCTGACTATCGTTATAGATTGCAATATCCCTACGATATATTGATACTATCCACAACTTTTGGATACTTCGTATGTAGGAATGCATACGGTCTCTTGAACCTTCACGCAGTGCTATGATCTCATGATCATAATTATTCGTTGAATACTTGAACTTTCAAGTTGCCCTTCTCGTCTGTGTTGGAATTGCGTCAATGTTTTTCTCGTATATTGGGCATGATGCCACTGTGCACCGAACCTTACTTGTTAAAGCTTTCATGTTTTTGCGATAAATTAAAGATTTCCATTAGCTGCCTGCAACAAAGCAGTTTAACAGACTGCAGCCACTCAGACTATTCGAACATTTACAGCTATCGAAATGTGGGTTGCCGAAATAGCATATAAAACTTTACTTAAAGTCACACTGTTGAGAGCTAGATTATGTATGCAGTTGCCTTTCATCCGGGAAAAAGTTTGTAAAATCGAAGCTCTTTTCGATGTACTCGTCTCCAAACTTATGTTTAAGTTCTCTAAGGACGATTTCGATCTCATTTTAAGGACACAACTTTTGCCAAAACTCGTGACTAAATAATTTGAAAGAAATCGATGGTGTAATCGTCTTTTTAATTCGTATAAGTCTTGATTCGAAGCCATTCACTTATTTTGAAGGCTCAAGTCGAGTTAAGGAAATTCGCATGGCTATAAATCTACTCAACTGCAGCTGTCAATAAAATCTTGTCTGCCACAAGGCTTAACCCATGAACAGGTTCATCAAGTCAATTTCACAAATGTAGCAATAAAAACTGACATCGTCATCATCGTCAAAGAAAAACAAAAAAGAATGACTTTGCCAATGAATTTTGTTTATTTATTTAAAAGACCAGAGAAGTGTCGGGAAGCCTGGCTTAACATTCAACCTAGTTTATATAAATTGCCACCAATCATAATGAAACTTCCAAAAATAGAAATTGTATGTTTAACAAAATGCAATTGGCGTTATAATCAGGTTTCAACTTCTTCTGTTGAAAAGAATGCAAATTATGACTTAGATTAGGTATCTCAAAAAACGTTCATGTTAATTAAATAAAATTCTCAACAACATTAACTAACCACACCTTGAAAACCTTAATTTCAGCTCTTTCGGAATATTTGTATAATTTTTGCACAAAAATTAACCAATGCATAAATTGCTTCATTAGCACCTAAAATATCACCAACCAAATATAGATCTTCGAAATCTTCGACAAGTTAACTCAAGGCTATCAAATCCAAAATCAACCAACAAACAAACTAACAAAAAAAAAATAACATACAAGTTCGTCACTCAACTCTTTTGATTGTTTTAGATAGATAGATAGATACATTTATTTCGTTTGAATTATTTACATTATATTTGTTACCGCACATTTTACAGAGATTTGATACTTGTGTCTTTCTTCTGGAACATTATTTAAATTTTTGTGAATCAAATTTTTCTGAGAGGTATACATTTGAAGGAAAATACGAACAAAAACCTTCAATATAATTGAAAAAAAAGAAAACTATTGTGTACAGCTACATACAATAAATAAATAAACATACATAGATAAATAAATAAATAAACAAGTAAGTAAATAAGTAATAATAAACAATGAAGTAATATGGGAGCAATGAATAAAAAAATAAATAAAGAATAGTAAAACAAATTATATATAGGTAATAAATAAATAATAAATAGATAATTACTAAATAATAACTTAGTGATCAATAATAATAAGAAAAAAAAACTAAATAATAGATAAATAAATAAATAAGTCAAAAAAAGGATATTACTTAAAATTAAACTCTTACAAATAAATGACTAGATTGGGTGACCTTACGAAGAGGAATAAATAGTTACAAACAAAGTTATTTATTTACTTTGGGTAAGAGGAAAAAAAATGTATGTACGTACATAAACCAGAAGGTTAATAGACAATAAGTAAATAATTTAACATGTAAATAACACCTAACATAACATATATAACAAGCGAAAAATAAGTACATTGGAGCGACAAGGTGCTCAACTTAAAGTATTCAAATTATTTACGAGGGGATTGTCAGCAAAGCTGCATCATGTTTTGAACGCTATATTTAGTCTATCGATTCTATTAGCAATCAATTCAACATTTTTGTTTGTTTTCATTTTTAAATTATGTCAGAAAAAAAACTTTAAATGCAACACAACTGCTAATCGATCGTTTTATGCATATCACCTAACCGAAAGATAAATACTAACAAGATTGCGAGCTTTATGCAGCCGCAGCAGGTTAAAGCCGTTAGACTTGTCTCTCCCGTTAAATAATTTACTAACGCCGCATGTTACATAGCACGTTCCACGGGCCAAAACCGAAAGCCAGCTGTTGACTTTCAAATAGAGAAAACAAAATCCAAATACACTGCGAACGATATTGTTATTGTGCTTTTTTTGTAGATTGATTCATTAAATTTTGAATAAAATAATTCACCGTATTCGATGCAAGGCTGTATGAAACTGATCGTCCAGCACGACAGCCAGACAGATTGATCATGCAACTTTGGTGCAATTCATAATATTTCAGGTGATTTTGTGGAGCGCGAGCTGTTTGGCAAATCTGGAGCAGAGCAGAAAATGTTCAAAAGGTAGCAGCAATTGGTTAGCCGGTTGGTACTGGTCAGTGTATGGAATCCGCCATTCAGCTGGGTGTGACTGACACGGAACATGACACTTAAGAATTTTATTAGCTAAATTGATTGCCTTCAATTTGGATTTTTTTTTTGAGTATATTGCCAGAGCAATGAGCGATTGGTAATCTCAGTACGAATTCAAAGTAGGACAAATCTTAGAGTTGGGGGGGTTTACTGAAACCTGAGTATATTTACCATAAACCAGCGGAAATGAACATTTCAGGAGGTTCGTTGAGAATTAATTACCCAACACTAAGTTGGATGGCTTTGTTGGCAGTCAAAATGTTCCCATCGAATTGTTTAATGAGTTTATGGTAATTCCTCGGTCCGAAAATTTCTCATGCGTAGTTGTTGATTGATAACTTTTGAATGTGGAACACGACACCAACTGTTCAGCTGATGGGCTCGGTTTTAGATGATGTCTATGGTTTGATTTGAGGGTGAATGATCTACCAATGAGCCATTATGATAGATGAATGAATAAATGATGAGCGAGTTGCCCCGATGCCGATCGGTATGCTTCTTAATGTCAATGTGCCACTTTTGATGGGTCGTACTTCATTATGGAGCATCTTATGGTGGGAATGCTTGTTGCAATCAGTGAAATTTAATCTCGAAGTTGGAGTGGTAGACGTAAGCGTCTAACACGTTACATCTTTGTTGCGCCGATGGAATTTGCATATCGGTTCAATGACCACCGAACAAATCAACTGTATCTTGATTAAGCAGTGTTTTGAAGCTGGGCGTCCATGGTAATGGAATGGACATATCCAATTGAAAAAGTATTTTTCTGATTCGGCTAAGGCCACTATGTAATTCTGTCCTCTCGTCTCTCTAACTTGTGCAAAAATCTCGCTAAGCCTAATTGCCGAAAACGAGCAAGAAGCATTAGACTTTGAGTCCATTTTTTTTATAAGCGTTTAAAAAACATGCTGCAATCAAACGGATCAGCGATTTTGAAAATCGCAGGTATTGTGCAAATATATGAATAAACAAACCATTTTTGCATATCATCAGCCTATACGTTCTACAAGCTGAGGAGGAGGTACTAAAGAGGTATTAGTCTTCTATTCATTTAAACACTGCAACGCGTCAAGCCTTATACAACAATCTAAAATCTTTTTCGCGGTTTTAGATAAAAAAATCAGCAGTCGACCATATCTTCATATTAAGCCAGATCTTGGAGAATACTTTTGATTGATACAAAAAGACCTTTTATTTAAAGTTTGTGTATTTTTTACATATCAATTCATGATATTCCCACTAACCTTGTAAGCTTCTGCAAGATTTCGACGAAAGGCGCTCGTTGAAAAACAAAAAAAACTATTGCATACAGAAGCTAATATCAGGACGAGGCCCGGGCGAGATGGAAATGCACGGTTTTGAACAAAACAATTATCACAGGCAAAGAAAACAATTATCAAAGGCAGAACTAAGCGAGAAGTGCTGATATGGTACCACTCAAAAAAGAATTTAACCTTGGGCAAAGCTCTAGAATTTCGTCTATATATTCGTTGCTCTTAATTCTGACAACAACAACAGAATGGAGAATAGGCATAGTATAACACCTGCATTTTTCTGATTCTTTTTCTAGAGGGGGTTACTAGGAAGGACATCCGTATCTTCTCGAATAGCCAAGACGCAATAAAGTCGCTGCACTCAGGCCTTATAAACTTTTTTAAGCCCTAGACTGCCAATCACATCATAGGGAGATGGCAGAGCAGTTCATCATTATTCATTGTTGGGTACCGGTGCACAGGGACATTCCGGGAAACTGCATGGCTGACGAACTCGCCAAAAAAGTAACAACATTATTTCTTTTACCTGATGAAGGTTCTCAAGCTATTCCAATCACCACATGCAAATTCATGTTAAAGCTGCAATTGAGAGAACAAGTGGCACAACATGTGCGATAAAGCGAATCTGGCCAAAGCTCGACCCGCGTCGCTCGAAGTGTTTAATTTCTCTAAACCGACCGACATTACAGGACAATGTCTCATAGGAAAGTAGGCATCAAGGGTTGGCTTATTTTGAAATTACTTCTGCAGAAGCTGCATGGACGAAGAGGGCGATAGCTACACCTCACCTTCCTTGTGCTCTCTCCCGTGTTATCCGCTAAGGACATCCGTATCTTCTCGAATAGCCAAGACGCAATAAAGTCGCTGGACTCAGGCCTTATAAACTTTTTTCAAGCCCTAGACTGCCAATCACATCATAGGGAGATGTCGGAGCAGTTCATCATTCACCATTGTTGGGTGCCGGTGCACAGGGACATTCCGGGAAACTGCATGGCTGACGAACTCGCCAAAAAAGTAACAACATTATTTCTTTTACCTGATGAAGGTTCTCAAGCTATTCCAATCACCACATGCAAATTCATGTTTAAGCTACATGCAATCGAGAGAACAAGTGGCACAACATGTGCGATAAAGCGAATCTGGACAAAGCTCGACCCGCGTCGCTCGAAGTGTTTAATTTCTCCAAACCGACCGACATTACAGGACAATGTCTCATAGGAAAGTAGGCATCAAGGCTTGGCTTATTTTGAAATTACTTCTGCAGAAGCTGCATGGACGAAGAGGGCGACAGCTACACTTCACCATCCTTGTGCTCTCTCCCATAAATTAAGTCTATACCTACGAGCGGGCTTAAAAATAATCTAAGCGATGACTGACGATGTTAGAAGTCTATTACGCTTCATCAGCAGCTCTAAATGGTTTAATGGGTTATCAGAATGAAATTCACATAGGTCTAGGTGTGTTGGCCCTCAGCTGACAACCACTTCAACCTAACCTATCCTAACCTAACCTGTCTAACGCTGTTAAATCGATATTTCCAACATAAACGAAATAGCAGGCTGCATTTCACCCTTAGGTTAGGTTAGGTTTATGTGGCTGTCGGCAGAAGCCGACGCACTTACACCAATTTAGGTCCATTGTGATACCACGTATATTATCTACCTCAACTCTGTAGATGGGGCTGGCCAACGACACGCGGTTGTTCTCAAACGGTCCCCCATCTACGTACTAATCGCGCCGAACGTCGTTTAATTACGGTGATCTGACGAGAACCGATTAACTCGACGTGGTATGGTCGTTGGTTTCATTTCACCCTTAGATCATTTTAACTGCAATACCCGCCATGCCAGGAATGTGCATCAATTTACCATTGGGCCTGTTTTCTAACGTACTGTGAAATACAAAGAATCCTTCCTTAGGTGTACAATACAAATGTGGAATGCTCTTCCTGCTCTGTTTTTCCTACCCATTATAATTTACATACATTTAAAAACAACATGCATGGGTTTCTCCTCTATCATCCTTACCCCCATTTCCTTTATCCCGCACTATTCAACTATAAATATTTCTGCATTAAAAGGGTGCTAAAAGTCCCTTTAGTGCGCGTTAATTATGAAAAAAAAGAGAAAAAAAAACGGAAATATTTTTCGGATTAATTGTATTGGTAAAGATTCATAAATGGAATGAAAATTTGAAGGAAGTAAGTCAAAAATTAAAAAGCTTGAACCCCCTTTTCCTTCGCATAAAGGGCGAATAGGTTGTTATTGAAGTTAATGAGGACAAACAAAAATCTGTCCACCACTTAGCACATAACGTCAATGTTGATTGCAATAACGATGAGGAATTCATTTTCCTTCCAGTTAAGATACGAGTAGACTCCACGAATAGCACCTTAGTGGAGCTCCGACGGAAAATTACCATACAAAACCATTGCTGCTTCAGTATGCCAAAATAAATGTGTTCATAACTTATGTCTCGAAGGACAAAACGCATGCTCTATCGAACCTTAATCGTGTCAGTTATATATCATATTTGGTCCTGCGTGTGAATGGAACATGAGATGTATTAAAATTTGAATGTCGTTCTAAAAGCTAAATCACGTCGACTACATTGGCTCGGGCACATCGAGAATAATTCTCCACCGAAGTGGATATTCGACTACTCGCTTTCCAGTTCCAGACTGCAATGAATACTGAACCTTCGTTTTAAAGAACAAGCCATCGCGGATTGGTCTGGACAACTCAAAGCAGCGTGCCTGGATCGCTCTTCGCGGATCAGGAGCCGGTTGAGTAAAGTTAGTAAGGAAAGTGTGTTTTCTTACTCCAGTTCTAACTTCAGGCAGTAGTATCTATCAAACTAATTGTCAGATTCCAAACTATCAGTATCACTTTTATTCAGTAGTCTGTGCGTCGAACTTGTGCACTTGAGCCACAATTGGCCGTATTGATGGC
This sequence comes from Portevinia maculata, assembly GCA_949715645.1. Lineage (NCBI taxonomy): Eukaryota > Metazoa > Arthropoda > Insecta > Diptera > Syrphidae > Portevinia > Portevinia maculata. The sequence continues at coordinate 273,378,291 of OX454526.1, read as the reverse complement.
AGTTTTTGTACAAAAAGTGTGTTTGAAAACTAAAAAACTAATTGCAATTTATTGAAATTGCATGTGCTTTGTTCAAAATCAAAGTTAGTACAAACTTATGAAAAAATCATTGTATGAAGGACAAATTTTTCAAAATTCCGTATAACAAATCTCATGTCGTGGGCATATAAAGAACCACCATGCTGAATTTTAGGTTTCTATGTCTAATGATTTAGGCTGAGCCGTGATTATTCGATTTTTAGATTGAAAGCATTAAGCTAATGTATTCCTTTTCAACATCACTCGCATATAAAGGGTCTTTCATTAAGTCCTTGACAGCTTCTTTTTTAATTTAATGCAAACTACTTGAGATAAACAAATATTATTGGCTTGAATTACTATCAAAACATTTATGAATGGAATTCGACTTCGTTCATATTTCCACCATGGGAACGTTGTACCTAATTTTCGATGACTCGGCCGCACATTTCGACCGATACGGCCGATATTTCTCCTTCAACTTAGGCTCTGAGCTCCTCCAACGTCACCAGCTTTTTGGCATAGACCAATGATTTAATGTAGCTCCATAAAAAAAATCTAGAGGCGTTTAATCACGGGTCCGTTTCTCGAGATAACACGTTCACCGAACTGAGACTTCAATAACTCGATTGTTTTACTGGCTGTGTGGCTTGTGGCACCGTCTTGTTGGAACCACATATCACTTATGTCCAATTAATGGAATTGCTCAAAGAAATAACGTTCCCACGTTCATGAAGCACATGAGGGTTCTCATCTGTTCAGTGGCGCATTCTTAATTTTCTTCTATCATGGCCAGAGCCCAATTCCCGAACGTACGTCACTTCATATGATCAAGTGGCTTTAGTTCTTGAGTCAGCTTGATCTTGTTAGGGTGTAGGGCAAGACCCTTACGCAAAATTCGCAATAATGTGGTCTGGTAGAGGCCCAATTCTTGAAAACGCCGTGAAATTTACTGATTTGGCTGGTTTGCGACGGACGCCTCTACGGCATCAATATTCTCCACACTTCGGACAAAACGTAGTCTCACTGGTGAGGCAACAACAAGCAGCGAATATTCTGACTCGAATTTTTTCACTAGACTATAAAATGCTTGTCTACTGGGACGAGAATTACGACCGGAATTTGGCATTAACGCTCAGTTGCGATCACCGACTCGGAATTTCGGTAGTAAATTTTACTTATTTGTAAACGTTGTTCCTTCATGTACTTCACCATGATGAAAATGATTTTACTGAATATTTTGACATTGACAGTTCGGTAATCGATTTAAATGAAAGAGCCTTTATTACGCAGAATAAGAGCTACTGAGTGCCAATACGAGATGAATTCATTATGTTACTCTATTTAAAAAAAAAAATATTATGCTCAGCTAGCTTCTTGTTTTGGCAAGCCCTACCCTTAACAATTTTTTCGCAGTTAAAAAGTAAAAAAAAATCCATTCTATTTTCGAAATAAATAAATCAAACTCACCTTAATTGGGTGCTAATAAAGATATTGACCAACATTATAATTTGCAAAACAAAACAACAAAATCGGCACAAATTATTTTCGAAAACAATCTAAACAAAAGAGTTGAACAACGAACTGGTTTCGTTATCCCCCAGCTCCACATAAATGTAAATTCAAAGCCAAAAACAATAAAAGATGATCTATTACATTTTCTTTTTGATAAATACTGCACTCCTGTTGACTCAATTGATATGATATGAATTTCTTATTGAATTACCATCCACAGCGAAAAATCGTTTGCATTTGAGTTTTTATGTTTTTTTTTTTTTGCTTATTCTATAACCTTGAGAGCGATTCAAGTCAATCTTAATTCGTATCAAGTGTCGAAAAGAGATTTACTTGCAATAGCTGTTCAATGTGCTGCTGTGTCATGTTCGCAGCAGTGCAGGTGAAACTGAAGTCATAAATCAAGGCGAACAATTTTAATTGGTACTATAATTATCTACTAGCAAATGAGTTGTTAGTTAACGTTTTTGTTGGCTTCTCATTAAACACCGTGAAAAATCGCACAAACAAGATGTATGAAGTGTGCCTAGATTGTACTGGCAGTGCTAATGGTTCCTTCTTCTACGGACAAAAAAAAAACACACACACAACACTTAGTTAAATTGCTTTGGTAGATATGTCGGTAGCAAATATAAAATCAAAAGAACTTACATTTAATGTGTCTTTGCAGAATAATATTATGTAGTCTACCTGTTAGATAATATAAAAATGGTTTGGATTAGATTGGTTTGCAGTTGATTCTATTTTTCTTAAATGGCAAACAGTGGAAAATTCAAATAAAAGTTCTTGAAAAGAAGAAGATTATCAAAGTTTAGAATAGATTAAGACTTATATTATTTAAATTTAAATTATGCTAATATTCTGTTTTTTTAATTCTTTCCAGGTATGCACACGTTCTTAACACAAGGCCATATGTAAGCTTAATTATTTTCTTAGCTCATCCGAAGCCATTGCTTATGGCAATTGTATTACTTTCATATATAACATTTTTGAAAATAGATTCTAGGTATATGACTTAAACCTAGCTTCCCCATCCATTTGCTGGTGCGAAGTGGGAGACACCTACAATTTTACGCCGAATCCGAACGAAAAATTCTTCTCATGACAATTGATATTCTTGGATATTTGTCAGACGTTCGCAAGAGTTGGGTCCGTCGAAAAAAAAATTTTAGATGTTGCTTGGCCCGGCGCGATTTGAACCTGTATTAGAAGTCCAATGTACAAACCACTGAGCCAATACGCCAACAAATTTTGCCGATGTGAATAAAAGTTAAACATCAGAAAGTTCATGAAGGTAGAAGTGTCCCAAGTGTTATGCTCCTCAGGTGACAGAGACTCGAGCAGTGGCTGAAAAGGGGAAGTGCGCCCTGCTGGATCTCTTCGTCACTTCAGCCTCTACAGATTTTGTCATCCTTAAGATTTATTCTCATTGCGTGGCTCTTTAGGTTTTGATCAGTGAAAAGGGATCATAACCATCCAACTTCATTGCATCATTGGACTTCGCTTAGCTTATCGCAAATTATCGGTTTGTCTAAGGCAGTCCACCAAACCCCGTACATAAGTATCGGTCTTATTACCGAGATGTATAGCCAGTTGGTAATGCGGGGTTGTAGGCCCCATTTATTACCGAATACTTTTTTGCAAGAGAAGAGTGCTAACGTAGCTTTCCAAACTCTTTCTTGTATGTTAGGCTTCTAGCTAAGCTTTCTATCCAGAATAAGACCCAAGTATTCAGCTTCATCAGAGAAGGCTAAGCTTGTGCCCCTGATTGAGGGGGGATCAATGTGTGGAATTATATTTCCTAGCGAAAAGAACAAGCTTGGTTTTGTGGGGGTTAACACCTGCCCATGTCGTTAGCTTGTTAAGAGCGTTTTGGAGAAGTTTTTTCAGCGTGTTTAGGGGCTTCTATGACGCATCAATTGCAACTTCGTCTGCAAAGGCAATCACACTGCAGCCCTCCCTTTCCAGGAAGATCAACAGCTCGTTCACCAATTAAGTTCCAGAGAAGGTGGGACAGGACTTCGCCTTGTGGGGTTCCTCTACTGACAGATCTTCTGGCAGATATCACACCCAGTTTTGAGGTTATAATCCGGTTTGTGAGTAGTAGATTAATTAGCTCACCAAGTGAGCTAATTGGGATCGCGGATGTAGTGATGTTGTTAAAATTTAGTTTATTTAGTTAGTTTATTAAGTTTATTTCTTATTGTTTAAAATTAACAACGTTCAATGGCAAGTTTCAATATTAAGTATACACATAATAAGAAAGTTGAAGACATTTTATATTTTTGCATAAAAATTATGAAAAAATAGTATTAAATGCCACATCAGATGCTTTAACGATATAAAATTAAATTAAATTATTTGGGTGGGGTGACCCTACACTGTAGAAACAAAAACAAAATAAAAATAAAAAAAACTGTAAACAAAAAAATCAAACAAAAATTTGTAAACAAGATGGATTGAACAAAGTTTAAAAAATTTACATTTAACAGCAATAAGTAAAGAACCAAACGTAAATCAAGACGAATGTGGCAAAAATGAAATTAAACAGAATGGACATAAAATTAGAGTTAAACCAGAATATCAGTAGATTGATATAAACCCCAAAATCAAAACCTAAAAAAAGATTCAAAACTGACATTATCAAAATTAAAGAGCCAACTTTTTACGTTTTTAATGAACGTACTCTTCACAGATATTGCCCTGATCGACTGTGGAAGTTTATTAAATAAGCGATACGATGAAACGGAAAAAAAATTACGATAAGCAGTGGTACGAGCAATGGGTACAGATAACAAGTTAGAAAAATTTCCACGTAAATTATGAGTAGAGATTAAACGAAAATTACGATGCCAGACCTCATAAAGAAAGTCTTCAACACCTTAAAACAATATAAATGACGAACAGGTAGAATACTCAAGTCACAGAACAGAGGAAAGTTCCTTCAATGTTCACGAATGCAAACATAGTGTATTCTTAATGGTAAAGGGAATATTCGATTGAACGTACTAACGTATGTAAGGCGGTTTCAACAGATTTGCCTTTGCAATATGCATGTTAAGCCGTAGATAGGAGTCTTATATCAATTTAAGTGCGTAGATGGATATCAATCAGCCTTTCTAACGTTTTTAGAAGGAATGATGATAGGCTTATGTGTCTGAGATCCTTACGATTTACATGGGAGCATTTACCGGGTTTGGGTATACAAATTACTTTAACTTCTCTCCATAACAGCGGAATGTAGACCAGCTCCATATCCGAATTATCTCAAGCAGACGCAAAATAATATCCGAGGTGTTTTGAAGGTCTGCTGGTATTATTCCATCTGGCCCCGCGGATTTATATGGTTTGAAGCTGTGTAGCGCCCACAGCAGTTTGTCCCTAGTAATCAGACCTGTGTAAAAAAAATTAGAGAAACACAGAAAGGAACAAAAAAAACAGAATGAATAACATAATATACGTACAGGCGCAGGTCTGTCCAAGAAAATCAAAATAAAAACTGAATGAACTGAAAACTCGTGGCTTCAATGGCATAGTGCATGAGGGCTTGCCTGAGCAGACGCTGATTTAGGTTCGAATCCCAGTGGAAGTGATGGATTTTCGGGATAAAATGAAGGATAAAGACAGACCAGCACCATAGAAGGAGTCTGATGATCGGTTGTGGCAAACCGTGAAACAGCGCTGTAACTCCAGCCGTCCACTTCGTGTGGTTAGGATTGTAAGATATATTTATATATTTCCTCTTTTGCTGTTCGCATTTCTAGCTGTAGTCTAGACAATCTATTAAACTTTCGCTTACTTACCTATCTACATGAAATCATTCAAACAAAACAGCCTGATTATTTACACGGTAAGCTGAACTTCCCTCATTCAACAAGGTCTTTTGCTCTTATACTACCTCGATACAATTTTCTTATTACTAAGCGTCAATTCTTGGTCCATGTTATTCGCCTTTGGAACTCCCTGCCCATAAGTATGAGAAGTGCAAAGAGCACAAGAAGATTTAAATGTTTACTTTTCAACTATTTGGCAAATCATTGATAATCTCTATCTATTTATTCAATTTTTGTTTTCCTCTTTTTCTTTTTTTCTCTTTTTTATTGCTTGTTTTCTCTTTTTTTGTTTAATAGCTTAATAAAACATTAAACTCAAATTCTTAAATTAATTTAAAGGCTTTCAAAAATTTATAAGACTTTTGTCCTACTCTGTAAGCGATTTTGAAATAAATAAATAAATAAATAAATATACATGGTTGTTCATTCAAAAACAATATAAAGACCTGTGTAGTTAGTTATTCGTGCAATTGACCTGATTCGGTTTGCATTGCTAATAACTTGGGAGCTACCTGGAAAATGTGTATCCAGTAGCATATTAAGCGATTCTTCGCTAGAAGTAGTTCAGGAGCTGTCTGCATTCTTCTAACAGCTAGGCATAACTGGGATAGGTTAGGTTAGGTTAGGTTTATGTGGCTGTCTGCAGAAGCCGACACACTTATACCAATTTAAGTCCATTGTGATTACACGTATATTATCTACCTCAACTCTGTAGATGGGACTGGCCAACGACACGCGGTTGTTCTCAAACGGTCCCCCATCTACGTACTAACCGCGCCCAACGTCGTTTAATTACGGTGATCTGACGAGAACCGATTAACTCGACGTGGTATGGTCGTTGGTTCATAACTCGGTTGGTTGAGAGGATTTTTCTTAGCCTTAATGCCTAGGATGATTCTTCAATTTTCCCACAAAAGAGTCTCCAGGACAATCATTTGGCTTTCCTCAGCATTGGGAGATGCTTTATATGAAGCCCAATCGGTTTCAGCTTTTGTGAACTTGGCTTGGTTGCACAGTTTCCTACAACTGCTTCTTAAAAGTATTAATTCTGAGGTCTACCAATACGGCATCTTTTTGCCTCTTAGCCGCATAAGCGGGTAGGCCTTATTAAGGGCCAAGATGAGTGCCCTAACCCTCTTGTCTGGCTCGATGGTATTACAGAGGGACTTAGGAGTTCAGATTTCATTGAACTTATTAGTACTTCTCTGTACTTGAGCCTGTCAGTTTTCCTTTAATTTTTTAATACTGGTTGGCGGGGAGACTGATCACTTAAACTGAATTGAATGTAACGGTGGTCAATAAAAGAGTGTTGCGCCGAGACTTTCCAGTTCAGAATTACATCTAAAACTTGTCTATTTTTTTATATAAAGGTAGGTTTGCTACCTGTGCTGCACACGATGAGGTTAGTACTAAGAATATAATCAGAAAGAGACTCACCTCAATAATGAGTTCAGTTTTCGTTTGTTCTGCTTTCGCGATCAGTCCCTCTAGGTTGACACCAGGCAAGGACCTTACGACCCTACTGGTTCGCCTGTAGAATTCGCCGATTTGGCATCGAAAAATATCGACAGGTGTCCCGTTTCGAAACACCTCCTCACTCAGGCCAATCAAATGCTGGTATTGTAGCATCTATGCGACCCAGGAATGTTAATGCCTGCTTCTCCTTAGGAACATTGATTGATATTACCTGTTGGGTACGGGGCTCGTATTACCTTTATTTTGAACATGACAGTACCTACTAATCCGGTCGTGCTCTATTTTCTACAAGATAGGCTCTTTGATATCAGGGTTTTCTCGTATATTGGAACTTCTTATTAGATCAAGCTTCGTTACTCCTGCTGTTATTTGAAGCATCTTCTTCTCAGCTGCCATTAACTTGTCTTCATACTTTTTATGCGCTGTCCAACATTGTGAGCCGTATGTGAGCGCCGAGGTCACAAATGTGCGTCTCAGCCAAGGTTGCATTTTTCGGCCACAGAATATTGCTAAGTTTTCTCGCCATTCATCCTACGCTTAGGCGATGCTTAGTGCTGTCATCAAAAGTTGCGTCGCTTTTGATCATAGATCCCAGATATTTTTACTTGTTGTTTTTTTTTTTTTTTTATATATATAATTTGCGTGTGCTAAAGGCATTTCTTTTTTTTTGTAGTGAGAGAGTACCCTTATAATGGTAAAACCACAGCGCATGCATTTAGTTTGTTGCGCAAGCAGCTCCCAGTAAATGATTTATTGCCTATTTTTGGGTGCTACTTACTGAAAGAATAGAAGGATAGAAAAGAAGTTTGGTGCGATGGGATTTTTTCTCCACAGGTGGCGCCTAAATTGCTTTAGGGAGATCAGTTTTTGTTGTGCGTATTCAATTTATAAAAATCATGGCACTGGTCGGGATCGAACGCACGACCTGCCAATCACTTAGTGAATACACTACCATCGCACCAGTACACCTGTTGTACTTGGGAATCTTGTTTGCATTCATATAAATGTCTGTAATAGGTCGGAGTAGTTCAGAGAATGGGCCGACACAATAATTTTTTTTAAAAAAAAAGTGACACTTAATCGAACATAATTAGTATTGGAATTGCTATTTACAACTTAAGGGAAGTATGTCTATCGCGGTTTTTAAGTGCTTCTTGATATAAAGTAACACAAAGTCTGCTTACGCCCAATGACTTTTCTTAATGACCGCCGCATGACTTAACTTCCATAATACATCCTTTTAGTATTGCTGTAGGTACTGATATCAATGCACATTTCTTGTGGGAAGCTCATTTTATCACCTCAGCTATTATGAAGTCATTCGTTATATTAGCACCCACATTCATGACTTGCAGACATCAAACTATGCTTCAACTCGATTTTACCCTTAATTAATTAATGTCAATATTTTTATCAGACCTAAATTCATGGACATACATGGTGTGTATGTAATTTCATATCTGTGTTAATCCAACTGGCACAACTTTTACTATTTATTGCAAAACTGTCACTTTCACAATGAGTAATCCTAAGTATGAAAAAAAACCGGATAAGAGTTTTGCAACAATTTAATTGTTTTTTCTGTGATTTTTTTAAGGTTTTGACAGGGCAAAGACCTGGAACTACTTGTCACTTGTTGTAATTTTCAAAATTGGAAATAATATGGTGGGACATAAATTGACAACAAAAATCCAATCGTGCTATTCCTTAGACCGTGAAATAGAACTTCGTGCCCATCCATGCCATATTTAAGAATAAAATAAAATGGGGGGGGGGGTGAACGAATAGAATAACCGTTATTTAAGCAAATCTAATACACGAATATGGGGAATACAGAGGGGTATATGATGATGTGTGACATGTCATGTTGGTAAGGAAGTTACTTCTGTTTGGGAATGTGTTGCACGAACCTCAAGTTCGAGTATTTGTTAACAATAGGGAGAGTTTAAAGGAGTTCAAGGAATGTGTTAGCCAAATGTGAGTGTTTGGATATAATATAAGAATGGTGTTATTAAAGGAATCATCAAAATACATACATATCTATAAACAGGGTGTCCTAGTTAAGAGATATAATTCCTTATGTGGCGAATCATGAAGTTCTGGCAAACCAAAAAGCGTGTGGCGGGGGATGGGTTTACTTTTATCTCTTTCCAAGCCATAGCTCGTTGGAGTGGGATTTGGAGGCATAAAATAGCATCACTTGTGAACTTAAATAGATACATTTGGAGAGACAGTTCAGTAGCGCACAAAAAATATACAAACTGTGTTTGGTTTTATTCAGCCATGGAAAAGTTATAGCTGTTACCTAAAAAATTTTTTTTTTTAAATGTATCTCTGACAAAATTTCTTTAAATGTATTTAGACAATATTTTGACGTACGATTCTTGGAAGTTGTACTTAAAGTCATTTTTGTCAGGCAAATTTATTCAAACAAAAATTAAATGTGCTGAGTTATTCAAATAATATCTCTTAGAATATAATGTTTGTGGACCTTTTTTGGATCAATTCTTCTTCTTCGTCTTTTTTTTTTATTACACTATCAGCTCTGTGTCGTGGAGTGCTTAAAGCAAGCAACTATCACGAGCAGAAATTGCCGGCACAAAAAGTGCTCTCACAGGCTCATCATTTAGTGCAGGTGTTAGTAAGGACAAAACAATTAAAAATACAATAATTATGTACCTACAAAATACTAACACAGACACAAAATAATGCAAACAATTTAAGACATTAAAGCATTATTACGCAAAATATTTTTTAGCTTAATTTTACTAACATGCAAGTCAATCACATGATCATTTAGATTATAGATTCTACTCATGCGACTAATAGGCTCATGCTTCCCATAATTCGTTCTATGATGGGGGCTAAACAATAGTTCAGCACTGCGCAAATTATGGGCACCACCACGAAAATTAAAGCCAATAGACGACAGCAAGTCAGGTGCATCTATTTGACCGGATATAAGCTGCTGTAAAAAAATGATATCGCTATTAAGCCTTCGTTGAGAAAGGGGTAACATTTGAAGAAGCTTAATACGCTGACTGTATTCTTCTGTCTTCTTTTTTATCGGCGAAGTTATGTTCAGAATAAAAGCGCCTATAACTCTCGCACTTTACTGCTCCCTACTGGTCCGCCTGTGGATTTCGCCGGTTTGACCTTAAATAACTTCGGCAAGCCTCTTGGTTTCGAATCAGTTTTTACTCAGGCCAGTAAAATGTTGGGCCTGGCTCCTGTTATTAATATTTGTTTGATAGACCTTTTATGACAACTTTTACGATTTGCATATACACTTGCGGGACAGTTTCAAGTTGTTTTTTAGGGCCGCTGCAGTGACATACTTAGCCTGTCCCTGCACTGGGATTTTATGGAGCAGTTCTATAAAATGTTTAGGGAAATCGTGCGAAGTGCTTTCCCTGGATTTAAATACACTTTCGGACACGTTTAAACATTTTGGATGACAGATCAACGAACAGCAAATTGATACTTATCCATTCTGAAATGTAGCTCTTCCAGGCTCGATATTTCTTTAAAATAAAAATTATCTATTATGACATCCGTCTTAGTTCACGAAATCTTGCGGCTAAACCGACCAATCAACATGTTTGTTTTTTTGCGGGGTGCGAGACGTTCTACCATGGAGCACTTAGTACTGGCCCCTTCTTCTGCTAGGAAGATGCTTGGTAAAAGCGTAATGGCTTGTAAGAACGCCAGTAATTTCTCTGCAGTATTTTCTGTTGAGACAACAAAAATGCCCCCATGCAGCCAAGACATACCTTCTATTGGGGTTTGTTGAAAGCAGCAGTAACGTATTTAAGTGAGAGCTTATTCCGCCAAACAACCGACGCGTATACTACAAATAGCCTTATCATAGTCGTGTAGATTCATAATACTCTTTTCGGTGATAAGCCACATGTTTTGCCAAAAATACCCTTGCGCTGCCAAAAAACCGACAGGGCTTTCGCACTCTTCAGCGGAACATGATTGGAACAAAGAAGTTTGCTATCCAGAATGAATTCCAAATATTTTGCTTCATTTGAGAGTTGAATTGTGAAGCCTGTTAGCACTGGCGGAATCAACCCGATCAGCTTCGTCCTTCTCGTAAAGAGAACAACTTCAGTTTTGAGAGGATTGACTGAGTGCACTTTTCGTCGGTCACGTCTAGGACCACCTGCGCTTTGGTGCAGACAGTCGCTGTGGATGATCCAACTGAAATTACGGCAACATCATCCGCGTACGCCAGAGCATAGACGTAAGAACTGTGCATGTTACACAGCAGTGGAGACAGACCGCCGACTTCAGGCATCCCCTGTTTACCGCCGCCATCACATACCAGCCACTATTCACATCCGCAACCAACATTCTATTTATAAACATTGCTTTAATCCATAGCACCAATGACTCATCTACTGGCAGAGCTACACATCTTGTAAAAAGTCGCATTGTCAAAAGCACCTTCAATATCGATGAAAATGCCAATCGCATATTCTTTCGTGGGAAGCGCGTTCTCAATTCTACCAACTAGATTTTGGAGCGCAGTCTCGCAGGATTTACCGCGTCGATAGGCACGTTGCATTGATAGTCCGTTATCACAGCATTCGTTATATACCAGCTACGCCGAGTTGTTTGTCTCAGCTCATTCCTAATTGTTATCTGGTTACCCGGAAAGTGAGCCTCCAGGAGATGACTAAGGGTTTTCGCTTTCGTGTCACTGATGGAGCTATCAAGTTTTCTAAGTGATTCCCAATTTGGCTGGTTTGTCTTTTTTCAGAATTTTAACCACCCCACTAGTTTCACATAGTGTTTCGATCTTTTCGCAGAAATTCCTATAAGAAACGCTTCTCGATACCCGAATTCACCTCTTATATTCATTCTGTTTCGATCGGTACAGATTCCAGTCTTCCTCCAAATCAGTCTTGAGTGTCCTATTTACAAGTTTTCTAGATTCTCTTTGGATTCTTTGCAGTTCCGAGCTGCACCAGGGAACCGGCTTTCTGAAAGGTTTTCTGTTTACTGGGCATGTCAGTTCCAAACAGCTGGTAATACAACCGTTCAGATCTTGAACAGTTTCCTCAACCGTTCAGATCTTGAACAGTTTCCTCAACTCGTCCTGAGTTTGGTTTGAGTTTTGAAAGTTTTCCCTAACTCTTCCCCGAAGCGTATATAGCTGGTTTTTCTCGGATTCCTTCTCTACTGCAAAGGTATGGCTTCGCATTCGATGTGCAGTTCGATGTGTCTTTGGTCTGAGAGGGACATTTCAGAGGAGACAGACCAATTGGTAACTCCCGTAAAGTACCTATTAGATAAGGTTAAGTCGATCACGTCTTAGTCTTCTTGACCTCACAAAAGTTGGCTGTGAACTAAAATTGTTGATGGTAAGATCAGACGATAGTATAAAATCCATGAGATGGTTTCCCAAACCAAACCATGTTCTAAGCATTGCAACATAAAGGGTTTTTCAATAAGAGCGCTACAAAAGTTTTTTTTTAAATAAAACAAAAACGGTTTTGGATATCAATGAAATTCTTTATTCCTGTGAAAGTACGTTCGATGCCATTATGTATGGAACTCGATTTCGTTTGCATGGCCACCACGGGCACGCTTGCAGAAGTCCAGACGCTGAACCCAATTTTCGACGGTTTTCAAGCATAAATCGGCTGATACTGCTGCAATTTCACGTTCGATATTCGTACGAAGTTCATCAATCGTCGCTGGCTTGTTGGCATAGACCATAGACTTGACGTAGCCCCACAGGAAATAGTCTAACGGCGTCAAATCGCACGACCGATGCGGCCACGCGACTGGACCATTTCGTGAGATAACACGATTTCCAAATTTGGTTTCCAATAAATTGATTGTGGCATTCGCTGTGTGGCTTGTGGCGCCGTCCTGTTGGAACCACATGTCCTCCAAGTCCATATCATCCAATTGGGGCGCTCTTAACGCTCTTAACGTTCGGTAGTAAATTGTTTAATAATTTCGACTCGTTGTTGGATCGTATATCTTTCCATCATGAAATGGCAAACCTTACTGAAGAGAAATGTCAAAAGAGCAGCAAGAAATTCGGCGTCGTTTGCTGTCCCTGTCGCTCTACTTTTGTAGCGTCCCTGTTGAAAAACCCTTTATTATAACTAGGACCATTTTCATGGTGTAGCAATAGTCTATGAGTTTAGCAATTGCCATTGTTGGTTGAGTAATAGGGCAGATAATTTGTCGCCACGAAGAAGGTCTTCCAATCTCTATTCGTTTCGTAGCTTGTAGCGGCAGCAACCAAATCCTGGCCACAAATTGTGTAAGCTTAATCGCTGAGAGAAGGTTCAACAGAGCAAGACAAGACCTGGGCCTTCCGATCGTCACAGAGTATCGCGGTGCCACGAACCTTCAAGGCCACCGCTGCGATTTTTCTACAGCCATTGCTCCTGTATAGATGTTATGTAGAGTTTTGTGCGCGGGGACCTCCATCAGCTAGAGATGCTTCAGTGGATGGCGCACAGAAGGTACGCACGCAGTTCCATCGGTCGGAGTGCTCGACGCCTTCATCTCCGTTTATTCCTGTTTCAACTATTGGAAGTGGAGACAGCGTTGGCTTCAATCAGCTGGTGGGTTTCGGTTAGGGAATGAATTTCTTAGCCGTCGCCGCCGAGGTAGTGCAGCTCTCAGCGCTTGCAATTTCAACTGGTACAGTTTCTTTGCCCCGCGCTTATAGGCAAACAGCATTTTCGCGTTTCGAATACACTTTGTAGAGATCAACTTCAATCGGCTGTTCAGATGCTCTGCAGAACAACGGCCGAACATGCGGTTCATCATCATTTGGCAATCGCAAAACTCGGACGACTTTAATCAGGGAATATCTGTTCAGAAATGTCCGCAGGCTACATGGCCTCCAATTAGCCAAACATTTCCACAGTCGCATTCTCATGTTGGATAAACACGAATCTATCCAAAGATACTCATCCAGAATTACTGATAAATTTATTCGTTTGTAGTGATAATTGTTGCGATTTAAATGCGTGATCAATGTGGACTATTAAACCGGACAGCATTTTAGGTTATTTCTTCAGTTCCACATGTTAAGCTGACCTACATTTGAGTCTTTCCTAGTTGAATGTACCTGAATTCCACTTGGAGAGTACACACCATTCCGGTTGGATTCGATAAGAACTTTGTGTTTTAATCGACAACTGAACTGACAGATGGACAAACACGAACACAGTGCGGGTCATCGTGCAGCCGCGCTCAGCGTGTACGAGACGAATTGCAAATTAAAATGTATGAATTTCGGTCAACTGTCAGAGGGAGGTGGTTGGGCAACGTACTCGTATTATATGTGACGTGTTTTGTTCCCATGCCGTAAGCTCACTAAAAATTAAAACTAAAAAAATAAAAATTTTATCTGATTTGCCGTAGACCAGACCAGATCATAAAAGTGGGGTTGATCGAATGGTCCCGGTTTGTGAGCAATCAGTTTTTGACCTGACAATAGCTGTCAAAAGTATTTATTATTTTCTTGTACATTTTTATTTCTGTTAAATGTTTTTTGTGTTGTTCTTTTGTTGCTGTTTTTTGTTGGGTCTTTTTTTGTCCTCGATTAAGAATGAGAAAATTTGAAATCAATCTACACAATGCAATTTACAACACTGTGTAAATGAACTTTTAACGAA